>JAOWBW010000905.1:393274-824033 GCA_026119855.1 Campanula takesimana
AACTTATAATTAAAGATGAATGGTCTTATCACTATCTCAACCATTCAAATTCCAACACTCATTTATATCTCTATTAAAGATAGTCTGTCTTGGAACTATTTCAACCTTTTTTCATCAGTATAAATAGTACATTAGAGCTTCATTCCTTCATCATCACTAAAAATATATTCAATTACAATTTGCAGATAGAATGACTCGTAGACCACCTCGTAAAATAACTTATGAAGGCATAACCCTTGCTGAAAAAATTGAACGGCACAAGGAATCCATCATAAGCGGTAATTTTCATCTGTACAATAGCAACAACCAACTCCAGTGCCCTTTTTGTCTCTCTAGGAGTGCCCTAAGACTAATATGGACTTGGGACACACTCAAGGTTCATGCAGTTGATCGTGGGACTAATACTGCTTATGGAGATGTAGCTATGTACGAGCACTTGGCACTGCATGAGTATATGACTGAACATCAAAGTCAAAAATAAGAGACTATAGGGGTGCCAAAAAATATGTTTCAGTTTGAAATTTTAATTTCAATGAATAAATTTACTTTAAATTTGTCCATGTGTGTTTAAGTTTGAACTATTAATTTCAATGAATAAATTTTCTTTGAATTCATCCATGTGTAGAATTTCAATGCTAATCACCTACTGTACCATGTTTCATTTGCATAAAAATACACATCGATTCAGTAGTAATTAACACTGAGTCCATGCGCATTGCCATAAGAAAGTTGAATTCAATGCTACTAAATCTAATAGAAGTTTTCGAGTAATAACCAATTAAAAATCCGGAACCTTGATTTGTGTATAATCCAATGGCTATTATTGGCTCTCATTGTTTTTCATTTTTAATTGGTTATTACTCGAAAACTTCTATTAGATTTAGTAGCATTGAATCCTTCAAAGAAAATTTTATTCATTTGAAATCAATATTTCAAACTTAAACACACGTGGACAAATTTAAAGTAAATTTATTCATTGAAATTAAAATTTCAAACTTAAACATAGTTTTTGGCACCCCTATAGTCTCCTAATTTTGACTTTGATGTTCAGTCATATACTCCTGCAGTGCCAAGTGCTCGTACATAGCTACATCTCCATAAGCAGTAGTAGTCTCACGATCAACTGCACGAGCCTTGAGGGTGTCCCAAGTCCATCTTTGTCTTGCGGCACTCCTAAGGGGACAAAAAGGGCACTGGAGTTGGTTGTTGCTATTGTACAGAGGAAAATTATCCATTATGATGGATTCTTTGTGCTGTGCAATTTTTTCAGCAGAGGTTATGTCTTCATAAATCATTCTACGAGCTGGTCTACGAGCCATTCTATCTACAAATTGTAATTTTTCAGTGATGATGAAGGAATGAATAGTGTACTATTTATACTTGTGAAGGGAGGTTGAATAGCTCCAAGACAGACTATCTTTAATAGAGATATTGGAATTTAAATGGTTGAGATAGTGATAAGACCATTCATCTTTAATTATAAGTTTGAATGTAAATTTAACCTATTATTTGAAGAGTCTGAAACTGATTTTTGGGAATGTTCTCTTAACCTATTACCTTTCGCTCTATGCACTTAACATTTTTCAATTCCAACACTTATATAATATTAATGGAATTGAATTTAGTAGCTACTGAATGGACGTATATATTCATGAAAATGGAAATGGATTCAGTAATTAATTACAACTGAATTCATGTGCATTTTTTCATGATTACACATAGATTCACAAGTTAACTTTTAATAATTGAATCATAAAAATAGATATGCATTCAGTAGTTAACTTTTAGCTACTAAATTCATGTTTGATGTATGTGTAATTTTAAACATAATGAATCCATTTGTTAGAGATACAAATTATAAATTAAAATTATTTTTTTACGAATCGTTAATTTTCTAACAAAATTTAAAATTAACAGTGTGAAATCGTATAATAATTTGAGAAATTAAACAAAAAACGTGTTGAGAAACCTAACCTTGTTGATTTTGTTGATCGTTGATTTCGCCACTGTTATGAGATGACATTTTGGTTGATTTTTTTATGGAGAGAGAAGTCGGAGAGCAGACGTACGTTGTCGGAGATAGAATCGGGAGAATGGTCGGAGAGAGAGGCCGGAAATGGAAACCATCCAGTGAATAAGTTTTTGGCTCAACTCAAATGTATATATGCATATATATATATATATATATATATACATGTACATATTTCAATGTGAACTCTTTAGTACAAAAAGCATTGGGTGTGATAGAAATGGAAACCATCCAGTGAATAAGTTTTTGGCTTAACTCAAATGTATCTTTCTTTTCCATGAGGTGCAGGCAAACTCTGCTGTTTGCAAGGCTGATGACAGCACTGCAACTGCCCTAAGCTCCTCTGAAGCTTCTAAGGATTTGTATGGAACTCAATGTGTTGGTTTCTATGGCAAAATACGAGCATGGAAATCTGTAAGTTGATTTAGCGCTTGTCGAAAGTTATATTGTTGCCTACCTTTTAATCCAACTTAGAATTTTGTTTTTCAAAATACAATTTTCTTAATTAGAAACCTAAAATGCAATTCCTTCTGACAGGTTGCAATCCTGCAAATGCTGGAAAAGCAGATGGGCCCAGAGTCCTTTGCAAAGTAAGAACTCAGGGAAGCTGGTCCTTTTGTTTTAGAGTTTTATGGCTTTTCAAGAAATTTATTTATACATGTTTTAGTCTAGTTTCTGCGAGAACCTTCATTATTTGATTTCTTGATCTCCCACCTCATGTTTTGAAAATTAAGAATTTCTCACTCCCCCCCCCCAAAAAAAAAAAAAAAAAAAAAAAAAAAACTGTGTAATTTGACTAGTAAACTTTATTATAGAGCATGCTTTACTTGCTTGCTTGCTTGCTTGTACATTGTTCAAATTACACAATAATCATTACTTTTTCAGAAATGGGACTAACCAAAATGGAATTTAGGACATTTTTTTTTTGGGGGAGACAGTGAGTATCAGATTATATATTGGTGATTAAGGGTCCAAACTTACCAAAAGTTAGCAAATAAGGGCTTTTTGACGAAATCACTAGAAATTTCAGTTAATAACTCAGAACATGCTGAGCATAGGCTACTTTTGATAGGATATTTTAGTAATTTTGCACTCGTTCTTATAGTTTGATTGTTAAAACCCTTTTTTTATTACTATGTTTTCAGGTCAACCCCCGACCCGAACATCGATCACCACCATTTAACCACTAACACCACCATTAACTCTACCATAACCACCACCACTAATACAAATTTCCTCACACAAAAACATAAACACATGTCCCAAAGGAATCCTTATAAGTGAATAAAATAAAAATCCAATTAAAAAATTGAATTCTAAAGCACGAATTCCATGTTCCTAGAAGCACCCTACCCCAAACGTAGACACCAATATTCTGATCCTCAACTTAAAGCCAACCCCTGAGGCAATATATGCTCCAATTATGATGCTCAAACTCGGGTACGACTGTCTGACACGGATACGGATCCGGGTGTAGGATCCTCTAAAATTTTAAGGTTTTACACCAAATAGTGTTTAATAGCCACACCCATACCCACACCCACACCCCATATCAAGCCGTCAACATGGGTACGGCGAAGTAAATTGGAGAGTCCGAGCATCACAGTGCTCGAGGCTGAAATCGAGGTGGCGTGCATTTCATCATCTGCAAATCAGCCCTTGATCGCTTACATGGTTTTGGTAAGGGCGAGGATGCACCAAGTTTTTTGACTGGAGTTTCAGCCATTTGTTGGTGTTTATGGATGGAGAGGAACAACTGGATCTTTCGGAATAAACATCTCCCGAATCACTTATTATGGGAGCGAGTGGTCTCAATAGCTTCTCTATGGGTGGTAAGCTAACTGTGCCTTTCAAGGAGTATCCCTCTCAGATCTGAAACAAGATTGGGCTGCTGTGATTAAAAAGTCATTTTCTTATTTTGTTGCTTTTTTGTATTCGGATGGATATCTTGTCTGTTTCCTGTAAATCCTTTTTTTTAATCTAATATATTTCTTTTCTTATTAAAAAAAAGGCTAAAGAAAACCTTATATCTGCTCCTTTATATGATACGACACAAATCTAGGCTGGAGAAGGAGAGACATTGGCTAAAGTTGTGGTGGTAGTGGCAAATGGCGGAGTGTTGTCAAGCTCCATGCTTAAAGTCGGAGCTCCATCCTTGACGAAAATCCAAAAAGTCAGATCTGTGTGAGAGAGAAATTTGTAGAGATAGATGAGTGTCTTGTCTAGGAGAGGAGCGCTGCCGGAGCCGGAAGTTGGAAGAGGGACTGGAGCCGGTGGATATGGGGCTGATGTGGGCTGGTAGGAAAGGGCAATGGTGGTGGGTGAGGGGTTAGGGAAAATTTGGGGGAGGCTTAAATGTGTGGAAAGGAAGAGGGAGGAAGGGGCTTTAGTGTTTTTATTTATTTATCACCCAACGAATGGACGAGCTCAGGGGGGGGGGGGGGAGGAAGGGGAAAAGAACCATGCTTTCAAAAAAGTGAAATGGCTGTCCTAATCTTGTCTGAACTGCGAGAGCACCTTCGATTGCTCAGTCCAAGTCAACAAATAGCAAAACTCCTGCGGGCCTCGAGGCAGATCCCGCGCTCAATCTTCTTTTAGAATTACACAATCTGGGCAGTGAGCTTTATATAGAAGTAACAAAATTTCTTGACAGCTATCCCCAGTTCAGTACGAAAATAAGCCAACCAAGTGGTTTTCCCACATTTGGAAAGTTCTGTTGTTATTGATAATTCCGTTTTTTTTTTTTTTTTTTTTTAACTTTCCGCCCTTTAAATATTATAAATTTGATTTAACCCCTTATATGCTAACTTTTGGTAAGTTTAGACCCTTAATCTCTAAATCTAGAACGTCGGACCCCTTTCTACGACTACGAAAGACCCCCAAACTATAGACCCTTATTTGTCGTTTACCCTTTCTAAATCCTTCTCTTTTTGAAATAAATTAAAGTCTGGGAACTATCTTATCTTGCAAATTTTATAATGCACTTCATTTAGCTGCAACTGCAACATTGTTGTCACAACATCGCAAGATATTTAAAGCCAGTTTACCATGAAATGTCTAGAATCTTTATTCGCAATGTGTGTCTCTCTTACTAGGAATTGATGACGAACAATCTAAATTTAGATTTCACAGTTTTACTGATGTTAAAGCATGAGGGTTCCTTTCCCACCCCATATTTATATGATACTGCTTTTTTTTCCCCCCTTTCTAAATCATATTTATATGATACTGCATGGAAGTAGCTTGATTGACTATCTTTTATCATATGGTTGAGTTTTATCATAACATTTACTAATTTGTTTTAAATATGAACTGCCAGAACATTTGTTTTTCAATAGAGTTTTGGTTGGGAAAAAGAAAAACAGAAGCAATATAAAGTTCTATTCTGACGTGCTGCTTTTGGTTTTCACTTGGTCAATAGGGTATAATTTAACTAATGTAGAACCTTTCTTATAAAACAAACTTGCGGTGGTAGATAATGTTTTCTATTGAATTAAAGGATCATATCTTACAAAGCACATAAGGTTTCATCGTGCACTGATTTGGTCATTAGATCTTCTTGTATGGTTGTTCAGCCTGGGATGGAGATAATTCAATGGCTATAATGAGCTTCTTAGCTGCTTTTGAATGCTTATTTTGCTTGCAGAGAGCTCTATTTGTTTAAATAAAAAACAGAGACCATGCATCAGAATTATCGAAATAAAGCCTAGTTCTGGTTGTTCACAGGCCGGCTCTATTGCTTTCCGCTCCTGCCCTTGTTTCTTCTCTTTCCTTCCATCCCTTTTCCCTTTTCTCCTTTCGGCTTCATAAGAAACGGAAGTTTAAGTGGATTGGACCTAGGAGAGCCAATCAATCTCTTCAATGCACTGGATGAGATAGGGCTAGGACCTATTTATATATGCAGTGAAGGATGCGTAAGGAGGTGGAGCAAGTCAAAACCTCCAAATGGGAGTAAATCAATCTGTTGAGACGATATAAGGAGGTCATAAGTCTCCAAAGAGCACACACTGGTAACATTGTAACCATATTCATTGCTACCCTAACCCAACTACTTTCGGTGCCTATCGTGTAAGAAAATATAGCATGTCTTAATTTCCAAGCTCTCTAGTATTAGGTATACAATATTAAGTAGCCTATCCTTTTTCTTTGTCTCCAGGACTTTTGGATAATAGGTCCACCATGAATGTAATTTGATTTGTGCCCATGATCCATCACCTCTTCCTTATTGACCAGATGACTCCACCTAATCTTATTACTGTTACATATGAAATTCAGAAAGCATAGCTTCAATTATTAGATCATTTACTTCTAGTTATGGATAGGCGCGGAGCCTTTTTCTTGAGGTGTGGTGGGTAGGGGAAGAGTGTATTCGAGATAGATGAAAAGCTGTATGACATATTACACATATGGCTATTGCCACTGGTACAAGGTAATGTTATCCAGAGTACAACTTAAGGAAGAGGATGCATATATTCATTCAGGATTGTTGCAGCTTCTAGCTCCTTCCGTCATCTTCTATTTCATGATAACATTTGCTATTTCTTCCTTTGTTCATTTTGATCGGACTCATTTGTTTGTTATGTTGCTGTTGTTTGTCTTTGCTACACAGTCAGTTATTTATGATATTGAGAAATGTGGGATGATCAGATTGTAATTTTTGTTTCCATTTCTTCGTATGTGCAGATTTTGAAGAACATTGTTGCTACACGTCAAGGCAAAACTCGTCATTCGAGAACTCTTTCTACGAAAGAGGTGATTAACCTGATGTTATTGTACTGTCTTCGCTCTATTTCAAAGTTTTTCTTCTTAGTTTACAAGTCACCACGGTGATAGGTGATACAATAAGGGTCACCTCGCCACATTTAACCCTCCCTTCCTAAGATAATACCTGCAAAGCATGGGATTTGGTACATTGCTATACACAATTTACCCTTGGTATCTCTACACTTCATATTGATTGGGAAGACATTTAGTCTGCATATGGTATTTGCTGGTGTTTTTCTCAAGCATATTAGTATGTATATTGCATGTTGCTTTTAGGAAGGACAAAAACATAGATACTGTACATCCCAATGCCATTTGTAGACTGCCTGCACTTGTGGCTCTTGATATGATAATCTTTGGGTTTCTGTATACATTTATTTACCTTTTGCTCATATTGCAAACCTTACAATCACAGCTACGAAAGATATATCGCGTCGTGTTGTCCTTGCATTTTATCAATACATGATTAAACATGTTGGTAATGTGATACAAGCTGTGCTTAAGAACCGTGGTGGTGGATTGCCATAAATAAGATGATTATGATGTGCTTCAAACAGTCATCGAAGAATAAAAAAAAGTGGTCTTTTGTAGTTCTTTTTGCAATACGCTGAAGGAGAAGCTCTACTTGTACCGATTTGTGTCTGTATACTGGAAATCCTTTTGCAAACAAGAGGTTGATGAAGTACATGTTTAGTGGTTAGACAATGATAAAATTATTATAGCACATGCCCAACCCCAGGGGACATATGCAGGCGAGAAGCAACTTTATGGTACTAGGAACTGGTAGATGTGTGTCCTATTATTGCGTTATAACACTCTTTTGGCAAAAAAAGGATCTGTGTTTTTGTCAAGTACTGTTCCGGCCTCAATACCTAACCTTACACAGATTAAGAAGTTGCTTAAAGTAGTTTGATTGTCTTGAACTTATAACAAAAATATGTTAAAATTACTAAGATAACCTCAAATTAATTGTCTAATAAATGTGCACTTATCTTTGAAAATGATAAGTAGTTAGGGGTGTTTTTGGGAAAAGAGTATTAAATACAACTGTAGTCCTAATCGTATTAGGAGAGTAGTCGTAACCCGAAATGAGGATTGTAATTGTTCAAACTATTACTAGTTATGAGCAGTCACATTAGTCTAACCTTACTAGAGATAACTGAGTTTGGATATGAACCAATGTAAAAGAAAAGCAAAAAATACATTTGTAGTTTCAACGTTGTTTTAAATGTATGAATTTATCTTAATACTGTGATATGCGATTATCCTTTACTTAGTGTTTTGAGAATCGTTGTTAGGATATTAAATGCACTGCGTACACTGATGAGACTGATGTTGTGAAGATTTTGTTAGGATCTCTTTGCTTTGCTTTTGGTTTTTTTCTTCACTCCCTTGCGGATGAGCCGAGAACTCTAGACCAATATTGTTCGTAATTAGCCACAACAATATATGTTAGTTCGTTTTCGAGCATGTCTTTCTGGAAGCCTTATAAATCTCCGGTGTTCTACCTGCCTTCATCTTACTTTGTTCTGATTGACGTCTTACAATGCTCGTCCTATGCCCTGACAAAAGGTGACGCGACCCAGTGATTATGGTTTTGTAGCCAATAGTATGGTGCCATGTAAACTGCTGTCTACAAGTCTTTGCCTTTCTTGTGATCCTTGCCTTCTTGTGCGTATATGTTTAAATGAATGTTTGAAGATGATATTTTATCATATTGGGCACTTATTATTGAAATCTAACTGTTTTCCAACTAATTTTGAAATGCAGTTCCGACACCTGGCCAATAAAGTTGGAAACCTTGAGCGCCCATTTCTTAGAGATTTTTTTCCTCGTTGGGTGGGATGTAGCGGTTGTCCTGTGCTAAAGTATGAATTCATTGAGTTATTAACTAGCTTTCATGTGCCTAGCTCTTTTGCTGATATCATCTGATTATATTATTTCTGTCTGCCATGATCCCCTCCCGGTGTACTAAGGATGGGGTTTTCTTACAACAAAAGGAAAAACATGGTCGAGCTAGCAGTATTGCGTGGCTGTACAACTGCAACAGATTTAAAGACAACAGGTCCCAATGGCAATCCTGATTCTGTAAAACGAGAAGGTGATGTTGGATGGCCAGGAATGATGAGTATTCGGGTTCATGAAATTGATGGCATGTATGACCATCCAGTTCTTCCAATGGCAGGAGACACATGGCAGTTGCTTGAAATACAATGCCATTCAAAACTTGCTGCTAAAAGGTTCCAAAAATCAAAGAAGGGTCCAAAACATGATGGTTCTGATGATAATGATGCTTTTCCGGCTATAGATGTGCGCTCCAAGTACGTTCCCATAGTGTCATACTTTGATGTCATTTTGCGCGTGCGCTTGACTTGTTTTCCTTACTCCTGATTTTACTCAATTGGAGAGTTGATTTCTGCCCAATTTGCAGCGCTGATTCCCCCTACTATGGCTCAGGGCAGACCCTGAAATGGAGTATCTTGCTGAAATTCATTGTAGCCAGCCTGTACAGATGTGGGTAAGACTTAGTCTCAAGTTGTTTCAAGTTGAAATTAACAGTAGCTGACTAGTTGTGTGCAATTATACCCATATTGATATATTATGGTTTTCAGACAGTTAATTACTCATGTTGAAAAGTTTGAAGGGGCTATACCACTATAAAAAAGAAATACCTTAAACAAAATGAGAATTGCTGGCCAAGAGCTGATAGAACAGGAAACACAAAATATTAACCAGAAAAATAAGCACCCAACCCATCTTTCCCAAAAGACTTGTACAAGGGATGGTTGCATCGGGTAAGCACTTATTAATATAAAAAAGCAGAGTTCTGTGCATCATGAAGGAAAGCCTATGTTTTGGCCAATGTGATCTCCTGGTTCAAGTTTCTCCTACTGCTCTCCTTTGAAAGGCTTGATGTCACAAAATGGAGCAGCTTCCTAAAGAATTTTTCTACTCGTAAAAATTGAAAAGGGAAAAAGTGAAAAAAAGAGAGAATAAGATGCTGTTCTAGTGTAGATTAAAGCACTATATAGAATCGAAAATATATCAATAGTTTGACTTTGCACTTTTTTGGGCGGGGCTCATGGGGTGGGGTCAGAGGGATTTTTGTATTTTAGAAGCCAATGTGTATTTTGAAATTTCTTTTTTAGAAATCATGTACACTTGATGTGAAAAAGTTCTTTCTTTTTATGGCCAATTTGAAACTAAAAAAAAATAATAATTTACTGAATTCTTTCACACCACGCTTCCTGATGCGGTGCATCATGGCTGATCACATGATGCCAGAAAATACATTGAATCAATCCAAGTAGGATGTAAACTTTTGGAAACAATACAAAAGGTATATAGTTTGTATGTTACTTTATCATTGTATATGGTTGAACTGCGTATCCATTAATCACATTCTTTTCCTTTCTTGATTTGTTATCATAATGAGACTTTGTTGATGCTTAATCAGATAAACCAGTTGGAGAAGGATAAAGATGTTGTTGCTCAGGTACAGGCTATTCAAGCATTACAACTGTTTGCACACCTTCCACCTGTTGTCAACGCTCTAAGTAATCTCCTTGGTGATTCTCAGGTACCTTTTTATCCCTTGTTTACCTTAAATCTTCCACTGCGTGCTTGTGTATTTGTGTGCATGTAACAGTTATATGCATACAGAGTTACTGAGAAGTACATGTATATGGAGTCGGTAAAATATTGAACACGTGGGGGGTTGTTCCATTCAATTGGCTGATGCATTAATCCACTGTTACTTAATATATTCTACTATGCACGTGTCATAAGCTGATGTATACACACAGAGTTATAGCCTTGATTGGGTTTGATTCTGTTGTGCTCTATAAGATGCAATTCTGATTTTTCTTGGTTTGTGAAGGCATTCTGGCGAGTCCGTATTGAAGCAGCATTTGTCCTGGCTAATACTGCATCTGAGGTATGCTGGCCGTTTTAGTGTTCTCCCCTCTAAATTTGGAGATTTTCGTGTAGTTTTGTATATTTTACAATTCCTTGCATTTTTTTATTTTATATTTTGATGTTCCTTACTCTGTGACAGTTAAGTCATCACATTGTTAATGATGTGTTCTTCTGATCTGATCTTATTATAAAAATTCCACGGAATCAGAGAACTAGAGCTCTCGAACCCAAGCTCATGAGCAGTCTTGTGTATACAAGCTCGAGCTCTCCTAGGCCCAGCTTGGCTTTGGCAGTTACTTAATTCATCACAGTGAATTTCCACGAAATCAGAGAGTTAAAACGCTCGGACTCAAGCTTATGAGCAGGCTCGTTTGTGTACGCAAGCTCTAGCTCTGCTCTAGCTCTTCTAGCCCATGCTTGGCTTTGATCTGATTGTTTAACTTGGCTCAAGACTTTCTGAATGAAGATTGGCATTTATGTGTGTGTACATTAGACGATTCATTGCCTTTTAGTGAAGTTTAGTTACTTTCTGGATGAAGGTTAGTATTTATGTGTGTACATTAGAGGATTCATTGCTTTTCAATGAAGTTAGTTGGAATTTTACAAAGATGAGCAGTGTAAATTTATTAGTCTAGTATTTCAATGCCTTTTCATGTCACCTTTTTCTTCTTCGCATGCCCAACTCGGGAGTGTTTTAGTACTGCAATAAGCAATAATGAGCTGTGCCTAGCGGTATATGTTCCCCTTTTAGCAGAGTAAGAAAGGCTGTCTTTCAGTGAGAGCCTAGAGGGCTTCAAATGGGACTGGGAAGGCCTATGGATATGTAGAATAAGTTACATGAATTTGTGTGTTATAGGGGCAATTATGTGTGTTTAAAACAATTAATGATCTTATTTACGAAGAGGAAAATAAATTACAGAAGTCGCCTCCATGGATAAGTAAGCAGTTAGGGTTAAGCAATCTGATAATTAAAACTTCAACATCTGGGCTGAAGCTCACAGTTTGTGAACAAGCTCGCAAGTGGAGCTTGGAAACTTGGATATCACTAAACATTGGAATGAGGTTTTAGCGTTATCTGGCTGTGTCGTGCTTCCCAGCTTGCTCATAATGATCACATTTTATCATCGTAACTTTGAAAGTGCAACTTAGGATAAAGGTGAATTCAGTAACTTCGCTAGGAAATGGACGCTCATTTTTGGGACTTTCTTTTGAAAGTGGTTATCCATTATTGGATGGAGGGAATAGTTTTAAAGAGGCCAAGTTACTTTTACCCCCAAAGTATCTACCAAATCCAACTTTGCACCTCAGTTTGAAAAGTGGATCTGTTTGGTACTTTAATTTTGAAATCGTCCCACTTTACCCCCTAACATGCACTTGACCATGGGGTAAAGTGGGATGATTTGGAATGTGCCAGGGGGTAAAGTGGGATGATTTGGAAAAAAGGGTACCAAACAGACCCACTTTTCAAACTATGGTGCGAAGAGAGACTTGGTGGATACTTTGTGTGGGTAAACTAATTTGGCCATTAAAAGAGTATCTCCCTTAAAAATGTATGATTGTAGTGTTATTTCTTTGTGACTGCAGTATTCTATAACAGCATAATGTCTCTATTTGCTTTTGAACACATATCCAACTATCCGTACTAGCTGATCTAGCCACTTAACTTAAACCAATCTGTGATGTAATTTAGCGTAGGTCAACCCAACTACTTGGGGAACCTGATCCTGTACATCAACATATAATGAGTCCTCTTTCAATGTAGCCCATGTGATCATTAGTGAGATGCTTTCAAGCAGTCGATTCAGCTGACTAGCAGCCCCACACAGATGCCAAAATAAACAACCCAAGGCTACCCTTAAAGGCACCTTCTTTGTGAGTCATAGTCGGAAGTGATTCATTCTTGGTGCTAAACTTACCAACATGTCAAAAGAATCAATCACTGTTACCCTTTAAAGCATTTCCAAGAGAGAACATCCAGAAGAAACTATATCTTGGGTCATATATATGTGCAATATGTGACAAATTGGTAATATTTTGTGAGGCTTAAAATGGCAATAAAAGATCTATACTCTGTGTATAAATGTATGTACTCGCACTCGCCTATTCTATTGTAGCTTGCAGTCTGTTGATATAGTATACATCGAAGCAGAAGTGCATTATCTTTTATGTTAATTATGTTTTAAGTATTGATCTTAAAAATACTAGACACTCTCAGTATTGGTGTCTGATTAGTTTTTCTTCCCCTTCATTAGGAAAATGATTGGGCAGGATTGCAGTATCTAATCAAATTCTATAAAAGTCGAAGATTTGATATGAACATTGGACTCCCCAAGTATGTTAATTTCTACTTCAACAGACATTCTGTGATGCCTAGTTACTGTATCTATTTAATTGCCTTTTAATAGAATTCATAATATTCTTCTCCTGCAGGCCGAATGACTTTCACGATTTTGCGGAATATTTTGTACTTGAGGTAATGCAATGAGGTAGGATGTGTATTATCAACTACTTCACGTGTTTGATGCTAATTCTGGGAAAAGTGCTCTAGTATTTAGGATACTGTTCTAGGAGTTCTGATGATTGGTTTAGACTTTAGCAGGCTTACTATCTCTTCCTTTTCTATTTCGGTTCGATTGACATTGTTCATATCATAGACTTGGACAGTTTGGCCAAACACATATAGCTGCGGTTTTGCTTGTTTCGTCTTTTTCTTGTAGTGATTCTTGTGTGCTATTTTACCTGTCCATTTTCTTCACCCATCTAAGAGTGCAACAAATAAACAAATTTTTGGGGAATATATGGTTGTCCCGTTCCTTTTATTTATTGGTCTGACAGTTGTGGCTGAAAATTAGAACTCATACTTCTGAAACATGTGTAATGTTGTCGACTTTCCTCTTTGAAAGAAGCTGTTACTTTTTCTCGTTTATTGGGTATATTCAGAAATACTTGTTTACTACAAAAACAAGCTCTTGAGATTGCTTTTGTTTGTTGTGGTATTTACAGGCTATTCCGAATGCTATTGCTTTAGTCAGAACAACAGATAAGCAGAGCCCTCGAGAAGCTGTTGAATTCATTGTACAGCTACTGAAGGTAAATGCTTTTATTAAAATGTTACTCCTCCATCCCAAAATGTATGTCTAAAAAATTTCAAATTTTCTCTTGATCAAGAGTAAATTTGAACATTTTTGGACATTCATTTTGGGACGGAGGGAGTAGCATATACTCCCTCCGTCCCAGCACAAGCGAGACTAATTTCCTTTTCAATCCGTCCCACCACAAGTGAGACTGCCCAAAATGAAAATGTTTTAATATATTTATATTCAACCAACCCCACCATTTCACCCCACTCATTCTCTCTCTTCATTTTCCACCACTCAAATTATTCAACCAACACTACTATTTACCCCACTTATTCTCTCTCTTCATTTTCTACCACACATATACTACATTTTTTTTAATTATTGTGCCCCACAAGTTGGTCTCACTTGTGGTGGGACGGAGGGAGTATACCAATATTATTTTTACCAAGGAGTATAATCAGTTTTGCTTCAATATCCTTCATTACAAAAACCATGAGCTTAAAGATAAGACATCATCACAATTTTCTTCAAGGTTATTCACTCTAACTAAGAAGCTCCCCTTCCCCCCACCCCCGCAGCCTTTCAGAGTCCTTACTCTCACTTCATTTTATTTTTTTTACTTTCTCCCTCTCTGTAAGCCAATGGAGCACAAGTCTCTCAAATCCACAACAACAACAACAACAACAACAACAACAAAGCCTTAGTCCCAAAATAATTTGGGGTCGGCTAACATGAATCCTCATATGTCATCGTGATAAAAGGAAGAGAGAGAGAGAGAGAGAGAGAGAGAGAGAGAGAGATGGAGAAATAAAATAAATAAATAAATAAATAAATAAATAAATAATAATAATAAAAGTACGATCAACCCCCATCATTCACATGAATCTTCGCCCTCCACTTCGGCCTCTTCAACGCCACATCTTCATCCACTCCGAGTAAACTCGTATCATTTTCAATCACCTTAATCCAAGTTTGCTTCGGTCTTCCCCTACCCCTCGCCATTTTATCACTTCTCCACTCTTCAGGCCTCCTAATCGGTGCATCACTCGGTCTCCGTCTCACATGACCAAACCACCTTAGACGATGCTCCCTCATTTTATCCTCAATGGGCGCAACTCCTACTTTATCCCTGATCACCTCATTTCTCAATCGATCTTTTCTTGTATGCCCACACATCCATCGTAGCATACGCATCTCCGCTACATTCATCTTATGAATATGCCACTGTTTCACGGCCCAACATTCGGTGCCATAAAGCAGTGCATGCCTAATTGCCGTACGATAGAATTTGCCCTTTAATCTATTTGGCATGCCACGATCACAAAGGAACCCTGTGGCACTCTTCCACTTCAACCAACCTGCTTTAATCCTATGAGCCACATCTCCATCCAATTCTCCATCTTTTTGGATAATAGATCCAAGATAGCGAAAGAATTCGAAAGCTTGGACAATCTTTCCATCGAATGTGATCACTCCTGCCTCTCCGCTTCCAACTTTGCTAAATTTACACTCCATATATTCAGTCTTGCTTCTGCTTAACCTAAAACCTCGAGATTCCAGAGTGTGTCTCCACAACTCCAATTTACTTTCAACACCTTCTTTTGTCTCATCAATCAGCACAATATCATCTGCGAACAACATACACCATGGAATATCATCTTGGATTGACCTCGTCACTTCGTCCATTATCGGGCAAAGAGGAAAGGACTAAGTGCAGAGCCTTGATGCACTCCAATCGTGATAGGGAACTCTTCTGTCTTCTCAACGCTTGTCCGTACACTAGTACTAACTCCATTATACATGTCCTTGATAATATCAATATATTTCTTTGAAACGCCTTTCTTTACTAAAGCCCACCAGAGTACCTCTCTTGGCACTTTATCATACGCCTTCTCCAAATCAATGAAAACCATATGCAAATCTTTCTTTTGATCTCGATGTTTCTCCATGATTTGTCTCATAAGATAGATTGCGTCCATAGTCGATCTGCCGGGCAAAAATCCAAATTGGTTATCCGAAATATTCACAATTTTTCTTAGCCGTTGTGCAATCACTCTTTCCCAAAGTTTCATCGTATGGCTCATTAGTTTGATCCCTCGATAGTTGGCACAATCTTGGACATCACCTTTGTTCTTATACAAAGGGATTAGAGTACTTTTCCTCCACTCCAATGGCATTGTGTTACTTCTCCATATCTTGTTGAATAGTGTTGTTAACCAATCTATTCCCCTCTCCCCAAAACATCTCCACACCTCAATTGGTATTCCATCCGGCCCTACGGCTTTCTTTAATTCCATCTTTTTCATTGCCATTTCCACTTCACCCTTTTGAATTCGCCGCATAAAATCTCGATTAATCATAGTCGAAGGGATAGTTATATCTCCAATATCCTGCTCTTGATTGCCATTAAACAAGGTATTGAAGTACGAACTCCACCTATCTTTTATCTCTTTATCCCCGACCAACACTCTTTGGTCTACATCCTTCACACATTTAACCCTCCCAATGTCTCGTGTCCTCTTATCCCTCATACGAGCAAGTCTATAGATGTCTTTTTCCCCTTCTTTTGCATCCAATCTATCATAAGTTTTATTATTCACCTTTGCTCTTGCATCTTTTACTGCTTTCTTTGCTTCTCTTCTAGCCTCCTTATACCTCTCATAGTTCTCCTCACTCCTGCATTTTCCCAATAATTTATAGCATTCTCGCTTGCTCTTTATCGCTTGCTTTACTTCCTCGTTCCACCATGATGTGTCCTTACTTGGTGGCACACTTCCTTTAGATTCTCCAAGGACTTCTCTCGCCACCTCCTTTATGGTATGCTCCATCTTAGTCCAGGTCGAATCTATATCCATATCCTCCATATTACCCGACCAAATACCAGTAGTGGCCATCTTAGCTAGAAATCTCTGTTGATTCTCCCCTTGAAGCCTCCACCACTTGATTCTAGGTTCTACTAGTGGTTTTCTCTTCCTTGAAATTCTCCTACTTCGAAAATCAAGTACCACAAGTCTATGTTGAGTTGCAGTACTTTCACCTGGAATAACCTTGCAGTCAATGTAACTCTTTCTACAAGCATTTCTTACTAAGAAGAAGTCAATCTGACTCGCATTACCTCCACTTCTATAGGTCACCAAGTGTGATTCTCTCTTCTTGAACCAAGTGTTCATTATACTCAAGTCATATGCCATCGCAAACTCCAGGATCCCATTCCCTGCTTCATTCCTTTCCCCAAAACCAAAACCTCCATGAATGCTCTCAAAGTCGTGTCGACTAGACCCCACATGTCCATTAAGATCGCCACCAACGACTAACTTCTGACCACTAGGTACGCGTTGCACAACCTCCTCTAAATCTTCCCAGAACTCTTGTTTAATAAATGCGTCCAACCCTACTTGTGGTGCATAGGCACTAATAATAGTTATAATCTCATCACTAACCACAAGTTTAATACCAATAATCCGGTCACTCTTCCTGTACACCTCCACAGCATCATCGATATACTCCTTGTCAATAATGATACCTACTCCATTCCTACCCTTAGCCTTTCCTGAATACCAAAGCTTAAAACCCAAAGGTGCTATTTCTTTAGCTCTCTCCAACCCACTTAGTTTCTTGTAGACACATTATGTGAATCTTCCTCCTCCTCATAACCTCCACCACTTCTGCTGATCTCCCTGTCAAAGAGCCTATCTTCCAAGTTCCAAAGCGCATCCCACTAATCTTACCCCCACCATGGACTAGCTTCTTTACCCGCACTCGCCCGCAATGCAGGAACCCTTGCATATTTGACACCACCCCCGGGCGCCGAGGTGGCGTGTCGCTTCCGGGCGACGACCTAGCAACCTTTGCATACTTATCACTACACCCAGGCCTAGGAAGTGTAGCGCGTCGCTGTGAAGGGAACACCCCAACGATATATTCGGATTCATGTCATAAGAAATGTGACAAAGTTTTTACGCTGGATGTCACATGCCTACCGCAACCCTCATCCTTTATCCTGGCTTGGGACAGGCAAGGGTAAATCCTTAGCGGATTTAATCCTTGGCGGATTTAAGTCTCTCAAATCCACCTTAAGGCTTTTTACCAACATTCAACAATGTGGTGCTCCTGAGTTTATTGCTGGGTGAAACTTTGCGTATCTTTTTTAATATACAGTATCATGATCAGTTCCATTTGTGCCTCATGCTTTCTGGGGGCCATTATGCCTTAACAAAATATCTGGCACTGTTTAAATTGTTGAGAGTTCGAGATATGGCGCAGCAAGTCTGCTTATATGTAGATCCTGCGCTGTCACCAAGCGTATGGGATATACACATGCTTCATAATAAGCAACTGTTGTTATTTCTTCTCTTATCAAAAAAAAAAAAGAAAAAGCAACTGTTGTCATGCTATATCTAACCTCTTTTTTGGTTCATGTTCCTTCTCTTAGTTTTGTTGTCTTACTTGTACAGTATAATGATAACAATGCAAATCCCTACTCGGATGTGTTTTGGCTTGCTGCTTTAGTTCAGGCCATCGGCGAACTTGAGTTCGGGATACAGGTTTGTGCGTGCCATTATTGCGGCCCTTGCTTTTGCTGTACTTTTCATAATATAAAGCGCTTCTGATTCTATATTTGAGCTGCATGCGAATTTATTCCTCATCATTAATGAATTCATTTTTAAAACTATTATGTGTTGGTTGGAGATGCTTTAGCATTGGGTAATGGTGATAAGTAAGAGGTCAGATGTATTCTGCAATAGAGCTTATGCATGACATCGATTGATTTGATTGATTTGTTACATGGGAGTGGAATGCTTTTTGTCAGTTTTGCACGAATGAAGGTAACTACTAAAGATAAGGTTTCTCTAGGTCCTTATTCTATAGGCTCAAAATTAGGGAGGGATTTGTCAGCTCCTTTAGTGGGTACATTTGGCTTCTGAAGTTGAACGATTTTTAATAGAATTACTAAAAGTTTTAACATGCAACACAGAAACTGGACTTTGGGTATGTTTCCAAGGAAAGTTTAGGTGTCCTCCCTCCGTCCCACAATAAGAGGCACAAAATGGGAAGTGCACGGAAATTAAGGAGGGAGTATATATATATTAAAAGTGTTGATAGTTGAGTGGGTGTTGTGAGGATGAAAAGTGAAGTAGGAGAGAGAAAGTGCGGTAGGGAATAGTTAGTGGATAGTTTTTGTGAGTATGTCAAGTGGGTCCCATTAAATAAATAAGTATTATAAAGCTTCCATTTTTGGTAGTGTGACTTATCAATGAGACACCCAAAAAGGAAATTTGTGCTTCTTATTATGGGACGGAGGGAGTATACTTTATTTAGTCTTTTCTTGTTGAAAGCACGCTTTGCTTTATGATGGGTAACGGTAACCCTGGTATAGGGATGCTGATCAGTGCAGCTTGAGCTTGATTCGTCTTGTCCTTCAAAAATGAATTTATTGGTCCACTTGAAATCACTAGAGCCTGATTCTTGCCCAGTATTAAAGAGAAAAGTTGGATGGATGTATTTTCTGTATCTTCGTTTTCGTATAGCTTTCAGAATACCTATTGTTGTATAAATGATCCCTTCTAAAGCTGTGTTTTTTACTGTTAATGTTGTGTCAGAGTGTTTCATTGTTATCATCTATCCTGAAGCGCATCGATCGACTATTGCAATTTGACAGGTGCATTATCTGATACATTTTAGTATGTAAATTTGTTATATCATGCTATATTTGTAACTCATTGCAGTGTTTACCAGGGTGATGGCTAGCTACAATGGCATCCTGACTGTAAGCTGCATCCAAACATTGGCTCAAATTGCAATAAAGCTTTCGGAATTCGTTCCTCTTGTGAGTTGACTTCCCTTCTTATAGTTTACTTCCCTTCTTATCACGTTGATGTTCGCCCTCGAAGTAAATTATTTTCATGTAGCTCTCTTTTATGGTTGCAGGATCGTATAATTGAACTAATTAAACCATTTCGCGCTGCCAATATAAGATGGCTAGTTCGAATGGAAGCATCCAGAGCACTCCTTGATCTCGAGTTTCACGGCAATGGGATTGATGCAGCATTAATCTTGTTCATCAGATACTTGGAGGAGGAGCAATCCTTGAGAGGTTGTAGAACCATGACTACTACTTTTTCTTAGATGGGGTTTATTTTTCTAAATTGTATTGAACTCGCAGATAGTATGCTACCTGTGGTGTTATGTGCTTACTTGTGGGCAATCATTTTCTGCAGGGCAAGTGAAACTGGGAGTCCGTGCTATGAGACTATGTCAGCTAAGAGTTAGATCTGGCCCTGACCATGGCGTTAAGAGTGGAACTCTTGTGGCGTTGCTTCGTCTACTTGAGAGCTCTGTGGCATTCAACAATGTTATTCTTCGGCATTACCTGTTCTGCATTTTACAAGTCCTTGCCGGAAGGTGTTCATTCTTTCCTTTGCATGTTAAAGAGCTAGTTGATATGTGATGTTCGTTTTTTTGTTTCCTTACTATTGCCTCCGTTTCCAGAAAACTGTCCCATTTGACAAGTTAACGTTTATGAATCACGCTTTACTTGGTTGTATCTTGTTAAAATGACATCATAATTATTGTTAGTTTAAGAAATGTGGACATTTTTTTTAAAATACAAATAAAAAGAAAAGTGGGCTTTTTTTGGTGGGGGCGGAGGGAGTATTTTCATATCTGCATGCTTGAAGTTATTCTTTCTTTTCTGTTTATTGAAAGTATGCATCAGCAGTAGTTTACCTTAGATTAGTTTCATTTATCCTTTAGATTTTACAAATAAATTCTAGTTCAGTTTACTCTTGACCAAGTCTTTAGAAGACCAAGTCTTTAGGAGTTTGTTATTTTATCTTACTAGTTGTTGATGAGGTTTAGCAAACTAGTTGCTATTTTCTCTCTTTTTCAGTTACACAAGTTGTGTATTTAAGCAATGCATCAGTCAATAAAAATATTATCTTCCGCTCTCAATTTTCTGTACTCTGTTAGTTCTTCTCCTGTTCTTTAATTACTACTAAGTTCCAACACTGTTAAATCAGTGTAAGGTGTCTGTTTGTTTCATGCTTATGTCAGTTTGTTGGAAGTCAAAAAGCATATTTTGGTCACTGAAACTATAGGTCAATTTCCAATGTTCTCACTGAATTTATTTTTTGTTTTTAATGTCCTCATTGAACTTTTTCATTTTTTCCAATGTGTTCACTCCATCCGTAATTCCGTTAAACATTTAACAGAATCTATTCATGTGACCTTACGTGACTAATTTTGTTAAAAACTTGATAAAAATTGGACCCGATTTTTTTTTTCTCATAATGAAAGGCATAAAAGTGAAATATTAATTTACATAGAAGACCCCTCTCCCCTATGATCATCCTTTAACCTAAACTAAATACACACACACAAAATAAAAATAAAAATACAGCATGACATATTTTCACCCTTCCTCTCTCATCTACTCCTCTCTCTCTTTCTCTCTTCCCCCTCTTCCAGCAGCAACCCTTCCTTCCATTTTCTTTTTAAATTTAAATTACTAATCCTAGTTAATTAATGGCTGAACAGCAAATGATGAATGGGCAAACTTCTTACCGGTTTTCTTGAAAACGGTAGTTCCCGATTTGGAAATTTTGAAAATTGCCGTCATGATCTTAATGGCCGTTGGGGCTTCCTCTCCACCAGGAACATAACTGCAGAACCTTTCAAGCAATTCAAAATCCATATGGATTTTGTCCCTTCTTCAAGCATATGAGATTTGCATTTATAATACAGTATATTTTTTGGTTTTTGTATATGCAATCACTCACCCTCCCTCTAGATTCAGTTTTGTAGAGAGCTTTTTAAAGGATTGATAGAGAGCACACCAACTATTTAACCAATTGCACTAAAGAAGAATAATATACTCCCTCCGTCCCAGAAAGATAGTCCCTCTTTTTTCGTTGTTACTACGAGGGAACTTTGAGCAATTATAAAGGCTACTTATGATCATGTTAATGTGAATCTAAAAACTGGTATTAATAGTATTTATAATGGTATATCAAGAACAATTTCAAAAAATTTCATTATAATAATTAAAAGTAGCCTTAATTACTGCTCAAAGTTTCTTCGTAATAACCATGAAAATAGGGAGACTATCATTCTGGGACAGAGGGAGTATTAAAGATTTGGCTTCACATCACCGCAAAATTTTATTTTCAACACAGAACAACCATGAATATGCTTTCTAATCTCAGATCTTGGCAATCAACGTTCTAAATCTCTTTGTTTATCAATACAGCAAATTCATTGTTTGCTTTTCAGCCCTTAACTAACTAGGGTTAATAATTTAGATTAAAAAGTGTCACTTGGCTAGATTTTACTTTTATGCCCTTAATTATTATTGATAGTTTTGAGGTCTAACTTTCATTAAGTTTTTAGCGATTAGTCATGTGACTAGATTTTGTTAAATATTTAGCGAAATTACGGATGGAGTGAGCAGATTGGAAAAATTGAAAAAGTTCAATGATAGCATTTGAAAAAAATAAAGTTCAATGAGAACATTGGAAATTGACCTGTAGTTTAGTGAGCAAATTATGCTTTTTGCCTTTGTTGTACTTGTAACATTTCCTATCCGTCCTTCTACCATAAGGTGAATCTCAAACCCTTGATATTGGGTATGTTCTTGCTGTTCTAACTGTCTAGAAGCTCTAACATACACTCAACTAAAATTTCCTTATTGTGTCAATGATAGTTCTCGCCTTTCATGTTGGGAGGTCTGTGCTAAAGGGCCGGCTTGACCTCTTAGGTTTAAGTAAAACTTATACTTGGAAGTTTTAGTGACTGGAGGTCTAGACTTTAGAGCCAGCCCAACCTCCTATAGTCAGGTACCAGTTTTCAACCGAATCATTTATGTTGGGGGATTAGGGCTTTAAGGCTGGCTCGACCTTACCAGGTAAGGTCTAGACTTTAGAGCCAGCCCAATCTCCTATAGTCAGGTACCAGTTTTCCACCGAACCATTTATGTTGGGGGATTAGGGCTTTAAGGCTGACTCGACCTTACCAGGTAAGCGTTTGCGTGTAAACCACCCTCAATATAGGATGTAGGAGCTGTAGGGCTGGCTCAACTCCTGGGGCCTGGTTTGAGGTCCTCTTTACTGTGCCTCACTCCTTGAACCGGCTTGCTTGTGGAAGACTTTGATAGGATCAGAGTTTGGCTGCTGAAATCTCTGTGGCTTGTGCTAAAGAGCTTGGTTTTGGTGTCCCCAGCTTGGTTTTTGCCATCGACCTTGTATGTTCACATAGTCTAGGTCTTTATCTAAGGAGACGAGGTGATCATGTGGCTATCACCTGGAAAAGACATGGGGTACACATATATTTAAGAGGGAATAGTCCTCAGCTAGAGAGGTAATTTAGCCTGTCTTAATGGGGAGGATGTTGGGGATTTATGTGTGTGTGTGTGTGTATGGGGTGTTGCATCTCCTGGTGATGCGCTTCACTTTTTCTTCATTGTGAGCATTGTTCACTGTTTAATACTGTAAAATATTGTAGTATAAAAACAAATACGAGTAATTCCTGTAAGGCGCATGCCTTGATATTGAGATGCAAAAAATTACTGTTACCTAGAACTCTGCTTGAGGATTTGATCTCAACTGCATCACCTTGAGGTGATCCTCGACACAAGAATGACCTCTAAAGTAGTGGGTGTCTCTAGTCTGTAGAGACTAAATTTTTGTTTCGACACTGTTTATTTGAAATGTTTTGTTGTTGTTGTTGCATTTACTAGTATGAAAGTGCATGCACGATTCTGATTATGCTTATTGATGCTTTCCAAATAGATTTCATCTTGTACAGATATTAGCCTGTCAGTCTACGCCGTATGCACTCGACTACTCGAGCATCAGAATTACTGTTTTCGTGCATGTCTGCTGATTACTACCTTTTATCACTTTGTCAACTGAGAGAAATAATATCAATCAGAGGAAACAATTGTGAACCTTTGTGGAAAATTACAGGAATAATGCTATGGTTCTTACAAAACGATGTTTTAACTCTAGCAGTTTAGCTTGACATTTGGTTAAAACATCTTTCTATTGCAGGCCACCTACACTTTGTGGGGTACCCAGAGACGAAACTTTGAGAGTGGGTCATGTGGAATCTTGTATCAAGAATCTGTTTGCTGATCTTGTTGAGCAATCTAAGCCTACCGAACCGCCTATGGAAACCTTCAACCCTCAATATGACATCTCAGTCATTCAAGAAACATTTGGTGAACTGGTTGCTGTTGCGAATGGACATGAGAATAGCCAGCCAGTGATTGACCTTTCAGAGGATTTACCAACTTTGGTGGTTCCCAGAGATGGAAAAACCAACAGTCAAGAAAGTCAACCGGTGGTCAACCCTGTTAATGATAGTTCAGACGCTCCAGGAGCACCTATTGGAGGAGGAGATGCTTTTTCAAGTGGTCGAGAACAAAAGAATCCAGAAGCTCCTATTGGAAAGACCAACAGTCATGAAGAAAGTCAACCGGTGGTCAACCCTGTTAATGATAGTTCAGACGCTCCAGAAGCTCCTATTGTTTCCAACAGTCATGAACGAAATAAGCCCGTCATTCCAGAAGCTCCCACCGTTTCCAACAGCCATGAACGAATGAAGCCAGTTCTTAAAATCAGGGTCAAGCAATCATCTGCATCCAGTAGAGCGGAGGAAGTTGATAATGCTACAGCGGAGAGATCACAAGGTGGGTTCAACGGTGTAGATCGTGGGGCCAGCAGTTCAGTTTCCATGGAGGCACCCCAAAGAAACTTGACTGAAACTGTCAGTATCAGCAATCAAAACCAGGAGTATGTTAACTCGTGCCATGACGTTGGATCCCACGTGACTGCCAGCATTGGCAGTGCTGGACCCGCGAGTGAACCTGATGAACTGTTTAAGGAATTACAATGTACTGCGGAATCAAGCAAAGCTCCGCAACTGTTGCCACCAGATGAACAGTCGAATGATGCAGTGACAATGAAGATAAAGTATGCAAGTCTTGAATCATTAACGAGAAACAATCCTGATAGTGCTTCCCAGGCAATTGAGAACCACCCTCCTCCTAAGAGCAAGAAGGAGAAGGAGAAAAAGAAAGATAAGGATAAGAAACGGAAAAGCGATGATCCAGAGTACTTGGAAAAGAAGAGGCTGAAGAAGGAAAAGAAGCGCAAGGAGAAAGAAATGGCTAAACTTGTGAAAGGTGAAGCAGTGGGACCACCCTCGACAAGGGAGGAAACCAAGGCACCTTCAGTAACGCTACACAGCAAAAGGGAGGAGGAACCACTACCTAAGGTGTCAGCTGGTGGATCAAAAATTGTGATAAAGAAAACGGATACAAATGTGAATGCGACGGAAGGGGGGACTTCATCTCATAAAATCAAAATCAAAATAAAGAATCGAACTCTGAACAAATCTTAGTGGAACTCGCTTTGTTTTTCATTTATGACAAATCATAGTGATTGTTGTAAAAGTAAAGGTAGAAATCTGATTATTAGCCTCTTGACTGTAAGACAAGAATCATATTTTATAGTTGCTTGGTGAGCATTGCTCTCATCATATTTATGGATGCCTTGCATTGTTCTTGTGGAGGAGACAAATCTCCAGTATCACTTTTGAGTACACATACACATTGTGTTGTGTATCACTGATGATAATCCAACGGTTAAGACGTCGGCTTTAGTAAGTCATAACCGTTGGATCACTAGTGTGATACGCAAAAGTTATACAAAGGATATCATCTCGTACTTGTGAATTAGTGATTGACTTGATATGATGGGTAATGGTGCTGGAGGCTTTGTGGCCAAAAGAATGCAAGTCTTGACTCGTGGAAAAGGAAAAACCGACCTGTGTTATGCTGTACCTCTAGGTATTACCGTCTCATGGTTTTTGTGCTAAATGCGACTATTAGGCTCTTAACATTTAAAATACATAAACAAAATGTGGGGTTGGGGCCCTTAATATTTAAATGTATTGTAACTTTGAACTAAACTAAGACCATCTACAATGGAGTGTTGAATGGGGGTGTTGGATGGGTGCAATGGGGAGTTGAATGGGGTTTTTGTTGAATTGATTCAACAAAGTTGAATGGGAAAATTGTCAGCCGACTGGGACACGCGGCGGCTTCTGAGAGGACCGCCTTGGCGCGTGCGCCACACGCGCCAGACAAGGCGCGTCAAGCCGGCGATTTTTTTCCCTCTAGTTGTGACACTTGGCATTCACCCAATGGTTCTTGGAATTTCTGATTTTAATTTTTCATCCCAATTATTTGAGCTCAATTATTTTACAGTAAATGATTTTTATTTTTTTTTTTACACCAAAATTCATAATTTTTCTCTATAAATAGATGCAAGTTTCATTTGATTTTGACACCAAAAAAAAAAAACCTCATTTTAATGAAATGGATCTCAATAATAACCATTTCAACACTCAAAAAACCCTCATATTTATTTAAAGAATAGAAAATAAAATTTAAGTGGTGGGGTATGGATGATGAGTGGGAAGGGTGTTGAATGGTGGATTAAACAAACCATTGTAGGGTGTAAAGTTGAATGAGTGTTGAATGGATGAGTTGGAAGAAAGAGAATATGATGTGGAGTGATAAAGTGGGTGTTGAATGGAAAGTGGTGTTTAATCCATTGTAGATGGTCTAATAAGAAGCCTTTAAAATTTTAAGTTTTGTGCTATTAGATGACTGTACATGTCCTAGCCGGTCCTAGCCGGGCCTGAGGACACCATGGCAAGAACCCTAAGAGCATCTACAATCATGCCATTTCTTCTCCGATCCTTTAATTTTGGGGCCCTAGTCGAATTATTCTACGGAGGCCCTTAGTTGAAGTACGTAAATTTACAAAGAAAATAAATAAAGAAACGATCAATAAAAAATACTTCATCCGTCCCATAACTATGTGCACAAAATGGGTTTTGTACGGGAATTAAGTGATCAATAGTAGTGGTTAGTTGTTATAAGTGTGAAAAGTGAAGTAGGAGAGAGGAAGTGAGGTAGGGAATAGTAGTTTGATTGGTGTTGTGAGTGTGTAAAAGTAAAGTAGGACGAAAATGAGTGGGATGAATAGTAAAGATTTTTTGCCATTTTAGGAAAGTGTGACTTATCAATGGGACACCAAAAATGACAATTTGTGAACATAGTTATGTGACGGAGAGAGTAGCATGTAAAAATATTTTAATGTATTAAACAATCAAACAATTAAAACACAACTAAATAGATAAGAAAAGTAAAATTCTTACCTCAACTACCACGCACAAAATTGTTGTTGATTCGGAAATTCGGAATCTTAGAATTGATCGATTGATCATGAAGTTGCTGTACTACCTCGCTCTTTAGAACAGTAAACAATTTTTATTTTTTTATTTTTTATTTTTTTAACTATGCGTTTTAACGTTTTGATTGGAGTTATATATGGTTTAAAGATGTTGAATTAGATTTCCCTTAGGAAATAGGAAATTCATCACAACTTTGATTGGATTTGAGTGTGGGCTTGTGTCTATTATGTTTGTAGTGGGTTGCAACTTAAAAGTTTGGGCTGGTGAAAACTATTATTGAATTAGCCATTATTGATTAAAATTGGGTCACTATATAGCAGGTAAGGGGAAATATGGGGAGCCAAAAAATTTGCATATTTTTGGGAGGCCATAGTCGGTCGACTCATTGGACTTGAAGCTGGGCCGGCTCTGCGAGAGTTTATGTGGCAAAATGACATCCACATTCATGACAAAAACACATGTCATGAAGAAAAAATGGCTGAGAAACGCTATTTTGTCGGAGAGAAAGAGTTGTCCAAGAGAAGAGAACAAATGAGAGAGACGCATGACTTCCACTATTTATATAATTTTTTTTATACAAAAGTAATGGCCTTATTAAAGAAAATCAAAATATATAAACAATTGAAAAAATCACTAATATTAATATCTTTTCACACTATAAATAGAAATCCAATACAGTAAAACTCTGAAAGTCGTTAATGTTTCTGTGCGTATCGACTATTTCACAAAAGCAAATCCTACTACAAACACAACTTTGGCATATTCTTTTAAGGAACTTATTTATTTTCCTTTTAAAAAGATAACTTTGCCTTGAACCATTATCCAGTTTGATTGATTTTTGACAAAGAAGAATTCTGAAAGATTATCTTTTTCCATAATTTTCTAAAAATTATTATTGATTCTATCCCTCGTCTCTAATTGAATATCCATTTTCATTTTTTTTTTCTCAAAGTAAATGTTTTTTTTTTTCTTAAAATCTCTCTAATTGTTCTTTTAAAGAAGGCCAAACTTCATTTTTGTCCATTGTACTTTCAACGATGTTTCACTTTTACCGTTATACTTTTTTTTCTTTCAAGAATACCATTGTAGTTTTGAAAATGTATCATTTCAACCCCAATCGCGGATTAGTCACGGATTTAGAGACGGATTTGGGGCTAAAATGGCTTATTTTCCAAGGTACAATGGTTTTTTTGAAAGAAAAAAGATATAATGGTAAAAGTAAAACACGTTTGATGGTACAATGGATGAAAGCGAAGTTTTCCTTTTAAAGAATTATTTTCACTACACATTTAAACATGCAAAATCAAAGGTTTAGAAAATGGATAGCAGGAAAATTAATGCATCTTTGTCATTTAGTATTATAATAAGTGAGTATTTTCATAATGTCTTATGAAATGAAATTTCAATATTCATTTGGAAACAGAAAAAGTACTATTTTAGTGGTTTATCAAATTTTGAAATGATAATATATTTTTCATAATTTTCTTTATCTGTTTATTTTTCTTTAATTTAATGATGATGATGATGCTTAATTAGATTAGACCGTCCTCGCCTTATATGTATACATCAATTATATGAAAAAGTAGTAATGGCCTTTTGGCTTAGAGGTATGCCGATGGGTGTGTAAGGACTTTTCTTAGCGGAGGTCTTGAGTTTGATTCCCTTTCAGAATGTTGTGGAGAGATTTATTTTTTTACATTTTTTTTTTTTCACTTGGGGACACAAAAATCCCCTTTCTCCAAAGTTATGTGATCCAAATAGATGACATCATGGCATTAACACCCACTTTCGTTGTTATTAACAGGAATATCTCGGGTATAATTTTTAATTTTGAAATCATTAACAGGTAAGAGACATTGGCGGATCCAAAATATTATTTGCGTGGGTGGGTGCATAAATATAATATAAAACTTTAAAATAATGTGAAATTTTTTGCTTGTAATGAGACTTGAATTCATAACTTCAAAATAAAAAAAACTTGATATTTTCAAATAATGTTTTAAATTTTCAACACATTTAAGAGATTAAAATTTCTAATCAATATATATACACTATACTACTAAATTACTCTTAAAATAATTTAATTTTTATATAATTAAATGTTTATACAATGACTTCAGAATCATAAGTAAAGGTATTTTGGGAAAATAACGGTAATAATACTTAGGTAGGATAAAACAATAAATATTTTAAAATAAATTTAAAACTCTTTAAACAATAAAGATTTGGAGACGAAAAAATTATACTCACTCCGTCACATAACTATGTGCAAAAAATGACTTGTGCACGGAAATTAAGTGATGAATAGTAGTGGATAGTTGTTACGAGTATGGAAAGTGAAGTAAGAGAGAGAAAATGAGGTAAGGAGTAGTAAGTTGATTGGTGTTGTGAGTATAAAAGTAAAGTATGAGAGAAAATAAGTGTGAGGAACAATAAAGATTTTTTGTCATTTTAAGAAAGTATACTTATCAATGAGACGCAAAAATAAAATAAAATTGTGCACATAGTTGTGAGTGGATGTTTTGGGATCCAACTAAGCCAACGGGCCATTATTAGGGGTGTCAGCGGTTCGGTTCAAACCGCGGTTTGAGACCGAACCGAACCAAACCATGTGGTTTGGTTTGGTTTTTATGCTTCTGTGGTTCGGTTTGAAAATATCACAAACCGTGCGGTTCGGTTCGGTCTGCGGTCTGGCTCTTATAAACCGATCAAACCGAACCAAACCGTATCAGACCGAACCGCCGAACCGAACCACGGAACCGAACCGCCAAACCGATAATCCAAACCGCAATATGAACCGTTGATCATTTGTTAGATTTAATCTGGGTCATTGATTGGAACACATATAAATGTTTTATTTCACAACCCTAATTATCAGTTCCCATTTCTTTCCTTTCGATTTCGAACGAGCGGCTCCTCCCTCCAGTCTTCCCCAACAACGACGCCGCCGATCCGTCCCCGGCGCCGACCGATTTCCTACTCAGGCATCCCTCTTCTTCACAACCCTAATTCAAATCACTTCCCATTTCTTTCATTCAATCGAACGAGCGGCTCTCCAGTCGTCTTCCCCGACCACGACTCCGGCGGCGATGGCTCCATTCCTCCGTCCCCGGCATGGCGGCATCATTCATCATACTCAGGCCTCCCCCGACACTTTTGATTTGCAGCAACAGCAAGGAAGTGAAAAAGGTCGCTAAAAGGGGATTTCAAATCTCGATCGTTGCCTTGCCGTTAACGAGGTACTCTCTCTCTCTCTCCGTCGATTCCAATCATCTTAAATTATCTCAAAATTTCAATTTCAATTTCAATTTCCCCATTTTGATGATTTGAACGTGTGGATTACTGAGCCCTAGGTTTGTTTTTGTTTTCAGATTTGTTTTTCGGTTTGAACTGCGGTTTGGACCTTGGTCTGAACTGCGGTTTTGGACCTTGGTCTGAACTGCGGTTTGAACCGATATTTGAACCATGGTTTGAACCGCGGTTCAAACCGAACCATGACAGTTTGGTTTGGATGTTCTTGTGGTTCAGTTCGGTTTGGAAAAATTCCAAACCGATGACTAGCGGTTTGGTCTCTAAAAACCCCTAAACCGAACCGAACCGAACCGAACCGTTTACACCCCTAGCCATTATAACATAACTTGGGCCTTAAAAGTGGTCAACTGGGCTATAAATTTGACTTCCTTTCAACTTCATTTCATCTCCACACTGGCAGTATCGCTTCTTCTCCTTTTCCCCGCCATTTCTCTTTCCCGCCCATTCCAATTTCCTTCCCCTTCCCCAAAATCCAACATATAGGTCTACATATTCTGTATGCATAAGTACAACTGTCGCCCATACATTTATGCTTACGCACAAAGTCTTTGCAATCCGCACTCTCTCCAACTTCACTTAATTTAACCCCAATTCTCACTGTAAACCCTAATTTTTATTTTTCAAATCATATTCTAAAACATGGATGAAGATTTTCTGGACCAGAACAAGCTTCCTGAACTCAAATTAGGTATTAGCAATTTTCTTGTTGGTCGCAATTTATTGGTTTTATTCATCTGTATGAAATGTGTGTGCGTGGTTTTGCATATCATTCATTCATTCGATGCAACCTTTTTCTATTTTTTTTTTCTTAAATAGAAATGTAATGTGCTCATCTCAATCAGTTATTAATTTTATTTTGTGGGTTTGTATTTGTGAATTGATAGATGCTAAACAAGCTCAGGGGTTTCTTTCATTCTTCAGAAGGCTACCTAATGTAAGCTCATCTGACATTTAGGCCTATATCCTTCTGATTGGAATGTTTTGATTGGAAATTGATGTGATATTTTGTTAAAATACTCTAATCTCTATGTGCAGGACCCCAGGGTGGTTCGCTTCTTTGATCGTCGGGTTAGCCTTCTTTCTTAGAACTACAATTACCTCACACCTTTTCAATGATGTTTTGTTCTTGGAAATGTTTCGGGGAATGTTTTGTCCGAGTCTATCTGGTGATCTATAATTGTGTTACTAAGGTGGCTTCAAGTGAATTTCCCAAGGCACTTTGTCTCGATGGGGTATAGCATTGGTGTATCGATCAAACACTAGGCACTATATTAAATGGATCTCTTACTTTGTGTGGCTCAATGGCTGAGACATGGTATAGGGTTGATTGTTATTTTGATTGTGTGGGTGTGTGTGTGTGTGGAGTGGAGGGGGTTAAATGGTTATAGCAAAGTCTTACTGATGGATGGATAAAGCTATGGTAAAATCCACATTGTTATGAAGAATATTAATATAAAACTATTTCCATCTGACGTTTGAATTACTTCTCTTGTGGTGAAAGTTATTACCATATGTATAGGTTCTAAGGCTTGCTTGTTCATCTTACTCCTCATTCTCATCTAAAGAATGACGTTCCTTCATATGGGATGTCCCAATCAGAGAATTGTTTCCTCAAAGTTAAAGCTTAGAGCTTACCTGGCATAAAATCATCAACCTTCCCACTCTTACAGATACAAGCATGATTTATTGAAGGAGTATCTGACTGGAAAATTGTTTGCGAAAGCCACCAAAAGTTCGGTTGGTATGCACGATAACTTACTGTTACTAAGTGCTACATCATTGGGTTTGTGTCACGTAGCTGGCCTAAGCTGCCATCATAACTTGCCGTTAATTATGATAAAAGTCTTTTTTCTGAATTCTGCTCCTTATATATAAGTTGTCAATCATTTCCACATTTTTTTCCTTCGAAAAATTGAAGAACTTGGAATGGCCCTAGATCCATTATCTTTACACATTGCCTCATGCTTTCCTCTTCAAACACTACCTTTGTATCAAATCTTTAAGAAATCAAATCATACTTGAAATACAAAGTGCCATTCCTCATCTCTGATTGTCTCTCAGCTATATACTTATGCTGCCATATAAATGTTAACTTTTTTTCATTATTATGTCTTTTTTGTTTACGATTTTCTCTCTTTGAGTATGTGAAACATCATTCGCTATTTTATTTTTATTTATTTAATCTTGGAATGTGTCTTACACACTTTATCTTTGCATCTCTAGTTTTCTTCTAATCCCAACGACCACTTTTTCTTTTAAAAGAATCATTGTTCCAATGGCAAAGCCAGGGTTCTGTGTGAAGACGGATTGAGATATCTTAGGGGGAGAAAGTTACCTCGGGGTTTGGGTTAAATGCGAGTCACATTTCAAACATGGTATATTCTTTTTCAATAGGAAGGATATCAAAATTATTCGAGGAATGTTGTTTCTTATGGTAAAAATCATAAGGTCGTTAAATTTCTATTCTTCACACCTGAAGGGTTAGGCAACGATTTCAACCAATTGTTAGACCAACCAATTGTTAGACAAGTTTTCTTGTGCTACTCTCTATCTATCAATCTTCCCGCTTGGTTTTCTTTGGATTTTTTTATCTTTATGATCTCCATGTTTTACGCAGCTCCCTTCCTATTTTAGCTGTCACATAATCAACCTATGTTAGCCAATGAGATGGCATTTTATATCCGTCTTCCATCTGCGTAATTAATCAAATACCTTCTTAGTTTGACTGGCTACTTTGGTTCTGGTAGATTCGAGGCTCAAGCCCTTCTGTCTTGTACTGTGTTGGTGTTATTGTACCTTATTTTTGCTTGTGCACTAGTGGGCACCAAGATGTGTCTGCCTGTCTCTGTTTTAATGGGTTCATCCTTGTAATAGCTTAAAGCCTTAAACATGTAGATGAATATTTTTCACAATCATGCTGCAGTTTGTAGAGTGATTCTCTGAAACAAATATGGGCCACTATCTTACTATGAAATCTTTTCTAGAGGTTTTGATGATAATAATATATCATCGTAATCCTGTGCACACCATTTCTAATATTTTTGCCACTCAATCAGGATTATTATACTGCCCACGGCGAGAATGCAACTTTTATAGCAAAGACTTATTACCATACAACAACTGCCTTACGGCAACTGGGTGGTGGATCTGATGCTGTTTCTAGCGTCAGTGTAAATAAAAACATGTTTGAAATGATTGTTCGTGATCTTCTCCTGGAGAGAACCGATCATAGCCTTGAGTTATTTGAGGGCAGTGGCTCGAATTGGAGACTGGTAAAAAGGGGAACCCCTGGAAATCTTGGTAGCTTTGAAGACATACTGTTCGCAAATAATGAGATGCAGGATACCCCAGTTATTGTTGCGATAATTCCAAACTTCCATGAAAGTGGGTGCACTGTTGGTTTAGGTTATGTTGATCTTACTAAAAGGGTGCTTGGATTGGCTGAATTTCTTGATGATAGCCACTTTACGAACGTCGAATCTGCGTTAGTTGCTCTTGGTTGCAAGGAATGCCTCTTCCCTGTTGAGAGCACCAAATCAAGTGAGTGTAGACCTTTGCATGATGCAATGTCAAGATGTGGCGTAATGGTAACTGAAAGAAAGAAAGCTGAGTTCAAAGGAAGAGATCTAGTGGAGGATCTTGGTAGGCTTGTGAAAGGTTCTATTGAACCAGTTCGAGACTTAGTGTCTAGTTTTGAACTGGCACCTGGAGCTTTGGGTTTGTTGCTGTCTTATGCAGAGTTACTTGCTGATGAAAACAATTATGGAAATTATACTATCCGCCAGTATAACCTCAACAGCTACATGAGATTGGATTCTGCTGCCATGAGGGCACTGAATGTTTTGGAGAGCAAGACTGATGCTAACAAAAATTTTAGTTTGTTTGGTCTCATGAATAGAACCTGTACTGCTGGAATGGGTAAACGATTGCTGCACATGTGGCTCAAACAGCCCTTATTGGATGTGAATGAGATAAATCTACGACTGGACTTGGTGCAAGCATTTGTGGAGGATACTGCACTTCGCCAAGACCTGAGGCAACACTTGAAAAGGGTTTCAGATATTGAGAGATTAATGCGTAATATTGAGAAAGGAAGGGCTAGTTTGCTACATATTGTAAAGCTTTATCAGGTATGTACTATGTTTTGGATTTTTTGTTTATTTATACTTTTATAGCCTCTCTGATGTGTTGAATCTCTATGTTTGTTTGCTTGTCAAATTATACACTGCCATCACTTTGTTAGCGTTATTGTTTGTGCAAAGATATATTTATTTATATAATTATAGAAATATTTGCTGCTTTGAATGCTTATGATGTAATTGTGCGCCAGAGTGGATATATGTTTTCAACTTCCATTACTTTATTCACTTGATTAGCAGTGAAAAAAAGTATCTTTGCTAGTGGCTTTGGGCAGCTTTTCATGCCTTGCAAAAGTTTTCTTCTTGGTATGTATACTTTGTGGGATTTTCTATATAAACATTTATAAAACAAATAATGTTAAGCCAACCCAAGTGATTGTGACCAAGGCTGAGTAAAACAATTAAAGTTGATATAAGTGATTGAGTGCATGTTCCTTTCATGTACAGTGTCCATTATTCCATTTTGAGTCGTTTCCATTAGAGGTTCAATTGTCAAAATTTCTGCATTCAAACAATCATAAGCATCTTGCACACATCCGGACATTTTTGTAATTATGACCAACTCTAAGTACTAGCACTCTATCACTTAATCAATACATTTTTCAAACAGAGTCACTTTGGTAAGAAAGGAGGGAACATTAAAGATAGTGGGGGATTCTTCTGATTGTTATGTATCGAGCGATGATTCAAAGAGCGAATCCTCCTCTTCCCTTAATTGATTAAGCAAGAAACATTTTGTCGCATAATTTTGTCAATTTATCATTGACTCCCAGTTATCTCACTTGTTTCACCAACATATAACTGTTTTACTTTCATCACAGTCAAGTATCAGACTTCCATACATTAAAAGCGCCATGGGTAGATATGATGGGCAATTCACATCTCTGATTAAGGAACGGTATTTGGATACGCTTGAGGACTTAACTGATGATAATCACTTGAATAAATTCATCGGTCTCGTGGAAGCTTCTGTGGACCTTGATCAACTTGAGAATGGTGAATACATGATAGCAGCTGGTTATGACTCACAGCTTTCTGGCTTGAAGGATGAGCAAGAATCACTACAACAACAAATACACAATTTGCACAAGCAAACAGCTGATGATCTTGATCTGCCTCTTGATAAGGCACTGAAGCTAGATAAAAGCACACAATATGGGCATGTTTTTAGAATCACAAAGAAGGAAGAACCAAAAGTAAGAAAGAAGCTTAATACCCTGTTTATTGTTCTTGAAACTCGAAAGGATGGGGTAAAGTTTACAAATTCAAAGCTGAAGAAATTAGGGGATCAGTACCAAAAGATACTTGAGGAGTACAAGAGCTGTCAGAAGGAGTTGGTTGCCCGAGTAGTTCAGACTGCCGCCACGTTCTCAGAGGTATTTACACTTTGTAATTTCTGTTGCTTCTGGCGTTGTTTTTGTGCTATAGAGAGTATTTCATCTTGCAGGTGTTTGAGGGCTTGTCTATGTTGCTATCTGAGTTGGATGTCTTACTAAGTTTTGCTGATTTGGCTGCTAGTTGCCCCACTGCATACACAAGACCCGACATAACTTCTTCAGTAAGAGTTACCAGTTTGCTTATTTCTGTTTTTGTTTGTTTGTTAATGATATTCTCTCTGGTTAAGAAAGCAAACTTGCTCTTGGTATGTAAATTGAGCTGTCTGATTACAGGATCTGGGAGATATTATATTAGAAGGAAGTAGACATCCATGTGTAGAAGCACAAGATTGGGTGAATTTTATACCAAATGACTGTAAACTGGTATGGTTTAACACACCATTAAACAAGGATATTTTCTCTAAATTTTGTTTATTGAAAGGCTCTTGTCATGCATCCTTTTGTCTTTCTTACAATCCAGGTCAGAGGAAAAAGTTGGTTCCAAATTATTACAGGGCCTAACATGGGTGGGAAATCCACATTTATACGGCAGGTACGACGCTATGTTGGTGAATTATATTTGAAATGCTAATAAGATCATTCATGGGCATGATGCTATGCGATGATTTTTTTTGGCTTTCAATACAGGCTTCCATGAATCAACTCTTGTATCAAAATGTTTCAACCTTCCATAAGTAGCCGCAAACCACTGATCTTGCCATTCATTGTTTACATAAAATAACATGGAGTCTACTCATAATGTTACTAAGTTAAGTTTTGCATGGTTATCATTTTGTTAAAATTTGTCTCCTCTACTTGCACATGCAGGTTGGTGTGAACATCCTAATGGCACAAGTTGGTTCCTTTGTTCCTTGTGACAGAGCCAGCATTTCTGTTAGGGACTGTATTTTTGCTCGTGTTGGTGCTGGTGATTGCCAGGTGAGTTCAGTTATTGTCGTATTATTGGATAATTCTTACACAAGTTTTGCTTTACTGTATTTGACAATCATGTATTTGTGTCCTGGGGCTAAACTGCTGAGAAGTACTTAAGCTACTGCTAGAAAATTTTAAAATTGTGGGATTAGTTTCTAGTTGCAGTTGCTGTTTTGATGTTGTCCCAAGGCATCTAGAACCTTTGGTCTTCCTTTTAAGCTTGTGCTAGCATTGCTATCCATGGTTATAGCATCGGCTTAATGCATTTATACTTGGATTCTGCTGGAGTATCCTTTTACAAAAAGGTAAAAATAATACTCCCTCTGTCCCAGAAAGATAGTCCCATTTTGACTTTTAATGGTCAACAAAAATGAACTTTGACCAACCATTGGCGACGATCTAATCATTCTAGTGAAATTCCAAAATTTGTAATTGATAAATCATTAAGTGATTTATCAATAACAATTTTTAGAATTTCATTGTGATCATTAAATTAACACTAATGTTTAGTCAAAATTAATTTTTGTTGACCATTAAAAGTCAAAATGAGACTATCTTTCTGGGACAGAGGGAGTAAAATCAACAATTGGCTGTCTTTAAACTTAACAGAAAACTGATAATTTTGAATATTTTACTTGAAAACAAGATTTTGTTTGGTCAAATTCATTTACCATGTTATCCTTCGGCCAAGCCTATGAAACCAAGGGAATGAAGAGTTGTCTTCTATAGTTGTAGAACTCACGGGCGAAGCCATGTAGAGGCAAGTGGGTCAATTGACCTGCCTTGAATTTTTAAGGATTGCCCCTAAACCCTTTTAAGAGCATTAAAAATACATAAACATGCAAGTTTGACCCCTCCGTTTTAATAGAATTCTAAAGAAACCTATTAAATATGAAAAATGTAATACTAGTATTTTGTCAAATCAGTTAAAGTTGAAAATATTAATTTGTTATATCGTATACTTGGAAAGTAAAGTTTGTAAAATTTAAAGTTTTATATTCACCCTCGGGGAATGTGAGTATCAACATTCATTTAATACTCCAATTTGACTTAATTACTATGTTTACTTTTTTTATCGCCAAAAAAGGAGGAAGTCCAAAACAATTGTTTCAAATTTTAAATAACAATAATTATAGTTTAATTTTAACAAGTAAAAGCACGTAAAATTTTGTACATAAGAAAATTTGACTTGTGAAATTGGATAATTTTATGGGACGGATGGAGTAATAGAATTTTGTTATTCTAACTTGACCATTGACTGGATTAATGCTCAATCTTAAAAAATTAGTCTTACTTAACGTTTTGGTTATTTCCCAATGAAATAACCTTATTTTAAAAATTACTATTGTTATTTGTTGTGCAATTTTAACAAGCTACAAACACTCAAAGCTCGACCAGTGTTACTTCAGTAAATATCTTGACTCCCTGGATTTGATTCCTGGCTACATCCTGATAGAACTTCAGAATATTGCAAAGGAAAATGATGATGATTATTCAAGTTTGTGGATTTGACCAAATTTTTTTGTTCAAGCCAATCCTACTAGACTTATATAATTCCCCCTTCCGTCCCTGAACGGTCCATTTTTCAACAAGATATCGTCCTCAAATGAATGTCCATTTATTTTTTGCGAAGTTACTAAATCCGCCATTGCCAAGCATCATGTTCTATTTGACACTTGCAATCATAATGTCATATGGTGCTATCATTAATGATATTTCTGTAAACATGCTACCAAGTCAAATATCTCAAATTTCCTTGAAGTAAAAAATGGACCTTCATCTAGAAATGAAGTATTACTGGAAAAGCTGATGTGAATTGCCTATAGCTGTAAGCTTGTAAACATTCTGAAATTCATCTGCTACATTGTTCTTATATCAAATTCGCTGCATTATTTTTTCAAACCACTGACAATCATTTTTATCAACAAAAGAACATACACAGAATTTTTTCCTAATGCAAAGAAGTATGAACGGTTGTGCTCTCTATCTGGTTCAGAGTAGCTTCTGTACTGGCAAGTAATATCTATGATTGGCCTGATTAAGCAGCGCCACCAAACTGTAATAAAAGTGCTTCCAAATTACAAAATTCATTTCAACCAAAAAAGACGATTGCACTGCTTACGAAATTTCTTGGTGAGAATGATCAAGTTTTTTTTTCCTGCACCGCTTCAATAAAGTTTAAACTCCAATTAAGTGCTCAAAGACACTATGTGCTAGGTTTCTCCTACGAGTACTGACTTCTGTTTCTTGTATGCTATCAAGCATTTCATGATTCAGCTAGGTATTATGTTGCTTGATACCTTTTTATCACCTCAACTTAAGAGCAGTAAAATAATTACTGATTGTGCAATTTTCTTTTGATAGAGCTCTTGACTTTTCTTCTTCTTTTTCAAAATTAGCTTCGTGGAGTTTCTACCTTTATGCAAGAAATGCTCGAGACTGCTTCAATTTTGAAAGGTGCTACTGATAAATCACTGATAATCATTGATGAGCTGGGCCGTGGAACATCCACTTATGATGGATTTGGTTAGTTCATCTTCTGAGTAGCATGTACATCTACCTCTGTTGTGCTGAGCTTTATGGTTAGAATCAGATTTAGTTCTCTTATTTCATCTTAAGATTAAAGATGTAAGTTTCTTCACATGTCAAGTGAAATGATGGTATCAGTGTTGTTGCATGATGCAAGTAAATGATGCACAGGTGCAACTGTTGAAAATCATCTGTTGACTGTAGTGGTATGTGAAAGGTCAGGTATTAACTTGATGCTCAGTGGTTTATAAGACTACATAATAAGGGACTATCGTTAGTACTTTATGTAGGATCATCACCCAATTTTGATCATTCTTTGCTGTTGATATTGCATGCAGGAGATATGGTCTCCATCCTACATAGGGAAATATCTGCACTTTTTACATCTTAAAGTAGCTTTATTTCCTGTCCCTTAACCTAGTGTACTAACCCTTAAGATTGAGAGATCAATTGGCTATCAGCTCAAAGCCGTTAGGAATCATTAATCGTGGCAATGTATGATAATGGCTACCCATTGAGTTAGCTTATGAATGTTCATTGTGCTTAGAGGGATGATAAGTATACATTGTGAAATTTCTATATTTTATGTTTAAAGCAGCAAGCACTGTAGAATGAAATGTTCTCTTGAACAAAATGGTAAATGTTCTGTTAATAGCTATTCAACTGTAACTCTTGCCACTCCTGCGCCCTATCTGCTGTGTAGCTAAGAAGCTACTTTTTCTTGTATCGAAAAGTAACTTCATATGGAAGTATTTCGATTACTTTACGTCCATTTGAACTTTTTTAGAAGGATGCTACTATCTCTGTCCCTAAACGAATGTCCGAAAAAAAAATTCAAATTTACTCTTGGCCAAGAGCAAATTTGTAAAAATTTCAGACATTCATTTCAGGACGGAGGGAGTAGTACTTACTATTCAACATTTGACGTAGTCGCCAATGAGCTTTAAGCTCAGATGGCATAAGCCCTTGAGGTTGATCCCCCCCCCCCCATGCTGTAAAACGAAAAGTTAATGTTGCTTTCTTACCTTTTTTTTTTTGGAACGTAGTCACTTTTTCTATTCATAAATGAGTCATGCCTATGCAAATTTAGACTGCTAACGTTTTGCTTGATTGATAGATCCAATTCGTGCATTTCTCACCTCATCTTTTGCTCTGATGATCAGGTTTAGCTTGGGCTATTTGTGAGCACCTTGTTCAAGTGATTAAAGCACCTACACTCTTTGCCACTCACTTTCATGAACTGACTGCATTAGCTCATGAAAGTACTGAGCATGAGCCTTCCGGTGTTGCAAATTATCACGTCAGTGCCCACATTGACTCATCAAGCAGAAAGCTAACAATGCTTTACAAGGTTTGTAGATGATTCACAAAACATTCTATATTTTGTTCAATGCCAGTTTCGATTTGTCTCTCAAACTTGTAGTTAAAGGCAGAATAATACCTTCCATTTTGTTATAAATTTCATCAGAAAATATTGGAAAATGCAGTGGCCTGCAATACTTTATAACAATCCCCACCACCTCCCCCCCCTCCTTTTCCTCGAGATTATGGCTGATAGCATGAAAGCTTCTATAAATAAACTGCTAGTACACGGATAATGCATGCGCATCCTTATCATTCACACTCCGCAAACATAATGTGTTTTGTGATTGCTTTCAGCTCATAATTTTGCTTAGATTTGTTTCGTTTTTTAAGGCAACTTTGTCAATACAGTTTGGGGATGTTTTGTTTTCTTAAAACTGGATATTGATTCACCGTGTATGGCGGACTTTGTTAATATAATCCTACAAATCTGCATATTTCTCGTAGTTATCCTTCCGGTGCGAGTCTTTGTGTGCACTTGGTAATGCGTGATTCTTTATTTTCAGGTTGAACCAGGGGCATGTGATCAAAGTTTTGGCATCCATGTTGCAGAATTTGCTAACTTTCCAGAAAGTGTTGTCTCTCTTGCCAGAGAAAAGGCTGCTGAGCTGGAAGATTTCTCACCTGCTTCTATCATTTCAAATGATCCGAAACCAGAGGTATACAAAGTTATCATAGAATCTCATTGATAAAACACAAAAGAACTTGTTATAGTTCACAGTATCCTTTCTGGAAACTTATCATGGTTAACAATGAGTTACATGCGTTAAGTGTTAATACCGACATTTTTGGCCTATATTCATTGCTACCACCGCCTACTTCATATCTATTTGACTATAATGTTTCTATATAACATAGAATGACATGGGTAGTGGCGGAGCTAGAAACTTTTTGAAAAGGGGGCAAATTATGTTCACCAAGTAAAAGGGGGCCAAAAAAAATTTAGTGCATTTTTTCTCCATGTAAAGGGGGTGAGATTCAATAAATTGCACTAAAACCACAATATTCTAAAAGAAATTGCACTACGAAAACAAAGAAAATATAAACCCAAGGGGGGCAATTCTTCCCCTTAGACAATAGGTATCTCCGCCAGCAGTGGGTACCTTATTTCTATTTCCCCTTACCAAGTAATGCTGCATATGCAGAATGTCTGTTCATAAACTTGGAACTCATTATCTTAGTGTACTAGTAGTTGTACAACTACAAATTGTGTAGGGGAGTATTATATACCGTAGGAAATGTCCAAAGGAAAAGTCTGATGATGAGTATATCACTTTCCGATTTTTATAGCTTTAGTTATTATATTTATGAAGAAATTCTTCACATTATGTTCTCTCAACTTCAAACCACAAAACTGAGCAGTGTTTTTTTCTTTTCTTTTTAATATTCAATGGTGTGTACTTGAATCATTTAAATTTTACAGGGAGGATCCAAACGCAAAAGAGCGTGTGACCCAGATGATATATCTAGAGGTGCTTCGCGAGCGCGCCAGTTCTTGAAGGATTTCTCAAAATTGCCACTTGACAAGATGGACATAAAGCAGGCGTTGCAAGAAGTGAAAAAACTGAAGATTGGATTGGAGAATGATGCAGTGAACTGCCAATGGCTCCAACAGTTCCTATAGTTGCCCTCTTAATATCAATAACAGTGGGAGGAGCTTTTGCTAAAACCATCAGCACTAATGTAGACCTAAGTTTTAAGCACTTAATTCTAGTTAGTCGGAGTCGACGCAAAAAATTTTAAGCGAAGTCTTTTGTGTACATATTTAGAGCAAGATTCTGCTTTGTGGGGAGGGTCTTGGATTTCATGTTTCCCAGTTTTTTTTTTTTTGGGATTTTGGCTGGGAAATATGAACCCATTTTGTGTTCAAAAGGTCCTCTTTTTCTTGTAACTTTATATTATTAGTTAATATGAACATTTTTTTTTTGACAATGTCCACGCCATAAGGAGGCGAGGAGAGGGATCGAACCCTAGCGCTGAGGCTTGGCTTTACACTGGGCATTCCTTTACTTTTACTAATGTTTAACTTGGACTTGTTTCTAGGAAAAGGAAAAGATTGTTGCTTTAGATGTGTACAGATTCTAGGTGTTTGATTATTTTGCACATGCATTAGGAATAGGAAGAGTTCGGGTATTATAGGGTCAGTAGTTAAAGGTGACTGAACTGTTTTAAGTTCATGTATTTTGTAGATAGGGAGTCATAGTGTTTTTGAGTGTATATATATATATCCATGTAATGCTGATTTCCAGCAGTGAAAATAGAAGAATACATTCTTTTCTATATTTTAGCATGGCATCAGAGCGTGGTTGAGAGGGTACAAAAATAGGAGACGTCTGATCTTGGCAAAGCAAACATGACGGGAAAGAGCGGAAGTAATTCAGCATCCAAAGGCATTCCAATTACTTCACCTCTTTATCTTCATCCATCGGAGAGTCCTGGAGCCAAAATAACTAGCTGCGTGTTCAATGGTGAGAACTATGATACCTGGGCTAATCAAGCAAGGAATGGTTTGAAGGCGAAAAATAAGTTGGGATTCATTGATGGAGCGGTGACAAAGCCAGCAGAACAAACCGATGGTGAGAAATCAGAAGAAGATATAGCGTGGGAGACATGCAATTCTATGATAATTTCTTGGCTTTTTAATGTCATTGATGAGAAAATTCATCCGAGTATTTCCTATGCCGAGACAGCCAAAGACTTATGGGATGACTTGAAGGAAAGATATTCAGAGGGCAATGCACCTAGAGTGTATCAATTGAAGAGCGAGTTGTCTCAACTCAAGCAGGGAAACATGAGCTTAGTTGAGTACTACAACAAGCTTAAGGGAAAATGGGATGAATTGGGAAATTACACGTTCATCCCAACGTGTAATTGCGGAGCAGCAGCAGAGTTCTCTAGGCAGAAGGAAGAAGAGAAGTTGTATCAGTTTCTGATGGGTTTGAACACAGCTCTTTATGGGTCATTAAGGTCAAGTATTTTGGCGATGGAACCTCTTCCCTCCATTGGTAAGGCCTATTCTCTTGTGATGAGAGAGGAAAGACACAAAGCAGTTACCCGTGTGCACGAAGACAGAAGCGAGAGTTCTGTTTTTGCTGTACAAAATCAAGGTATAAGATTCAAACCTTGGCAGCAAGAAGGAGTTGAAAGGCCAAAATGCACCCACTGTAGAAAGGAAGGCCATGATGTGTCTGATTGTTTCCAGATAAATGGGTACCCGCAAAATTGGGGTGGGGGCAGAGGTACAGGGCGTGCACGAGGACGAGAGGTGGCTTTGGAGGTAGAGGCAACGGGCGTGGTAAAACGTCAAGCATTAACGGAGTTGCAGCAATGGGTGTACACTCAAATGGTAATGAGAAAGGCACCAACAACAATGTTGCTGAAACAGAATTTTCAAAGGGTGTTCCTTTCACAAAGGAGCAAGTTGAGCGACTTTTAGCTCTTGTAGAACCAAGTCAGCCTAATACTGAACAAAACTTCAAGGTAATGCAGTTAGTAATTTTTTTAACAAAAAAAGGTGGATCCTTGATACAGGAGCTTCACATCACATGTGCGGATGTGAAGATTTTTTGGTGAACTTATGGGAAGGTACGCCTTCTTCGGTGGGACTTCCTGATGGTACTCATTCCATGGCCAATAGACATGGTCAGGCTATGGTGGATGATGTTCTGAAACTAAAAGATGTTTTATATGTACCAAGCTTAACTTGTAATTTAATTTCAGTTGGTCAGTTGATTAGAGAAAATGATTATATTGTGACATTCTCTGTTAATGCATGTTTGATACAGGACCGGTCTACGAAGAGGCTGATTGGAGCGGGTGAGTATGCTGATGGAGTTTACTATTACAGATGTGTAAGGAAAGAGAAAGCATTAAGGGTGGATGCAACGGCTGAAGGTGAACTATGGCATAAACGAATAGGTCACCCATCAAGCTATGTTTTAGAGTGTGTTTCCAGTTTGGTTGGTAAGAAGTTAGTTTGGAATAAAGATATGGCATGTGATGCTTGTCATAGGTCAAAGCAAACTCGTTTAGAGTTCAAAAGAAATAATAAAATTGCTTCTGATATTTTGAAATAGTCCATTGTGATATATGGGGACCGTATAGAAAGGATACTTCATCTGGTGCACATTATTTTTTAACCATACTTGATGATTGTAGTAGGGGAGTGTGGTTGTATCTAATGAAAGACAAAAGTGAGGCCGGGGACTTACTGAAAGATTTTTGCAAGTTAATAAAAACTCAATTTGAAAAACAAGTGAAAAATATTCAGAGTGATAATGGTTGGGAATTTGATTCAGGGTCTATGAAGCTCTTTTACAAGAAAAATGGCATTACTCATAGAACGAGTAATATAGATACCCCCAACAAAATGGAAGGGTTGAGCGTAAACACAGACATGTGTTAGAGACAGCAAGAGCATTGCGTTTTCAAAGTGGTTTATCGGTAGAATTTTGGGGGGAATGTGTTTTGGCAGCAGCTTACCTCATTAACAGAACCCCAACACCTGTTCTGGAGGGTAAGACTCCGTATGAAGTGTTGTTTAAGGAGAAACCTTCATTGCAAAATCTGAGGGTTTTTGGTTGTCTCTGTTACGTTCACAATAAGAGCAGAACAAAGGATAAGTTTGGAGAGCGAGGGAGAAGATGTATATTTGTTGGTTACCCTTATGGAAAGAAAGGGTGGAAGGTGTACGACATTGAAAAGAAGGAGATTTTTACGTCACGAGATGTGATATTCTATGAAAAAGAAATTCCTTATATTGAAAAGGTGGATATGGCTCTGGACAGGGGGAGTATTGAGGCTACAGGAGCAGATGTAGTTGACATGTAGCGACCCCAAAACCCGTTTCTATTTATTTTATAATTTTGGGGATTTTTATTTGACTTATATGTGCATTTTATGTGTTGCATCATATTTTATGATTTGCATATCATACTTGATTATTTGTGTTATTTACTTAGTTAGTAAAAATAATGATTAAAGGAGTTAAATGATTAAGTTGAAACTTTAGGGTCCTTGTGGAAAAATAAGTTAAGGGGCTAAAGTGTTAAAATCAGAACTTGGGTGACCAAAGTTGAGAAAATGGGTTAAAACCCTTTATAAGCAACTTGATTTCTCCTTCTTTCTCTGTGTAAAACTTCTGCAACTTTCCTCGTTCCTTCGTAGGGTTAGGAGAAAAAGGTAAGTTCGACTCATTTCGATTTAATTCTTTTTATTTACTTACCCGTTTTAAAAACTAAGTATATAAAAATGATCAGGGCGTCGAGTAGGTCATTTCTAGCCGAACAAAACTTATTTCAGCGATACTTTTTCCGGAACTAGGTAAGTTACTAATTCCCCTTTAAATGTTAAAATAGTCATATATGCTATATATGATACTCCTACTTGTTAATTTTGTGATTTGGGTAATATTTGCTATACTTGTAATTTTGGGACAAAGGGAGTATATGAATTGGGTTTTGCTGAGTATGGAAATGGTTTAACAACCAAGTTGTAATCCTATGAAAGTTGCTAATGTTGTGTACTAAATTGTGTAGTATATATGTTGTACTTGTGGGACGGAAGGAGTAAAAATTGAACTAAGGAAGAATCTGGGATTTGGCCCAAAATAGGAGGAGGCGCGCGCACCCTATATAAGGAGGCGCACGCACCCATTGTTACCAACCTAGGCAAAAATTGACTGGAGAAGGGAGGCGTGCGCATCCTTTTGGGTGAGGCACGCGCACCCTTAAGTGACAAAAAATAATGAGATTCTGATGAGTGGGAGCGCGCGCACCCTTTTGGGTGGGGCGAGCGCACCCCCCTGTTTTCCAGGTTTGATAGTTTGTGTAATTTGAGTATAAGAGGACAATTGTTCGTGTAGTCCTTGGGGTTGTTTAGGACCCAAATGTGTATGTGTATGACTTTTATGTCGTTGATGAAAAAGATTGGGTTGTGACTAAATGTCCTTATTATGGACTCTTTATAAGAAATCTTTCTTGTGCATCTTGTGATGTAATTGGCTTAGTTCATTCTTGGATTAAATGCCTTGGGTTTTGTTTAGCAAGTATTCATTACTGTGCTTCTTGTTAAAAGTCCAGCTGGTCTTGTTGTGGAGTCAGCCAATGGAAGAATTATAGTGGTACAGGTAAGTCCACTATAAGGTTTTCCATTGGAGCTTGTGAGTCAGGCGGTGGGAGAATTATAGTGGCACACAAGCCAAGTTCACTATAAGGTGTCCACTGTGCCTTCTTTGTTTCCCCAGTCCAGATTGGCCTTGGATGGGATGAATTGCTCCCTTTGGTGAGTATTTGGGTTATGACTTTGTGTCATATTTCCCTCTCTGGTTACTTGGTTCTATTGGTTATGATTTGGTTTTCGGGATCCCGACGGCTTCAGCTATTTATGCTGCTCAGATGGTTTTCTCTGATGGGTTTCTCAGTTGGTATTCTCATCAGTTATGGTTATTGGGTAAACCTTGGCTTGGTATCCACCGGAGTGTGGGCAATGTGATATAAGTGATATATGAGTTGATGTTATATGCTATATGCTTACTTGTTGATATTGTTTCTTTATGATCATCATATCAGCATGTAACGTAGTTGCATTTTAGTAGCTTACTGAGATTTATTCTCACCCTTTATTTGTTTACTGTTTTAGATAAAAGCGGGTCCAGGGGATAGGACACTCGGCACGGGAGGACGTTGGTTTGGTAAGAGTTGGGACTTGTTTTGTTGAAGGTTACATTATGTAAATGTAAACCCTTTGGGTAGAGTACCCGTACTTTCTTATGGTTACATCTATTTTGGTAAAAGTTGATGTATGTACATTTGTTTAAAAGTTTGTAAGCCTTCGGGCTAAGTACTTTCGCTGTGAAAGTGTTTGTAAAAGTTTGTTTCAAGTTAAGTGAAGTCTTTGAACTTCAAGTGTGTTATTGTTCCACTTTCTAAAAGTATATTTCGAAAAATTTTCTAAAAGGTTTTATAACGTCTTCCACTCGTGTCCCGAGCGTGGGGCCAAGTAGGACCACGGGTACGGGGCGCGACAGTTGGTATCAGAGCTAGGTTGTAGATGGTCTAGAATGACTAAATGACCTAGGAGGGTAGTATAATATAGAGTGAGTAACGTTTAGTGTTTGATGCAGGTATTCATTAAAAATGGGTGAAACTGACGGAGATCAGGCCGGCTCTTCGGGGCAAGGGGATGCCAGAGAAGAGGCTCGAATTATGTTTCAGGGAATGTTTGAAGCAGCGATGAAAACTTTAAGTGATCAGAGGCAAGAAAGGGAACAGGTACCACCAAGATATGGCCTAGAACAGTTTCTGAAAATGAAGCCTATGGAGTACGATGGAGAGCCCGATGTATCTAAAACTGAAAGGTGGATTGAATCGATGGAAAAGATCTTTGATGCTTTGAGATGTTCGGAGGAAGATCAAGTCAGGTTTGCTACCTATAAACTGAATGGAGCGGCTGAGCATTGGTGGAAAGCTTTGAAAACTAAATGGGATGAGACTCGGGAGAATTTTCTGGGAAAGTTCAAAGAACACTTCATTCCTCGAGTAGATCAAGACAGGAAGGTGATGGAATTTCTTAGCTTAGAGCAAGGTTCTATGTCAATTGCTCAGTACTCAGCTAAATTTTCAGAGTTGTCCAGGTATTGTACTCACCTAGTGGCAACTGAGGAGAGGAAGGCTACGAGGTTTGTGAAAGGTTTGAAAACTGTGATTAGAACTCAGCTAGTATCCCATAAGTTGCAAGATTTTCAGGATGCAGTTGATCGAGCCTACCAGGTGGAGCATGATATTGAGGAGCATAAGAAGAAAATGGAATTGTTAGGCGCAGGGAAGCAAGTTAGGCAACAACAACGTGGTGATAATAGAGGAAATCAAGGTGGATCTTCACAATTCAAAGGATCTTCTTAAAGACAGTCAGGTAACAGAAATCAAAGTAATACTTCAGAGAGTCAGAGCAGAGGAGTTTGTAATTATTGTCAGAAAGAAGGGCATTCAGAAGAGAGATGTTGGAAGAAGCAGGGTAAGTGTTTGAACTGTGGTCAGTTAGGACATTTTCAGAGGGATTGCCCTAAGTATAGGATGCAAGCATCGGGAAGTGTGGTTGGGTCCTCTCAGGGTCAGAAGAGGGATTCCTCAGGCAAGCCTAAGGTTCAGGGTCGTGTCTTTGCTATTTCTCAGCAACAGGCTTCGGAGTCCTCTAATGTGATAGGAGGTATTATTTCTGTGTCTAGTTTGAGGGCACGTACACTTATAGACCCTGGCTCATCGCATTCTTATGTGTCTTTGCATTTTGCTTCTCGATTGCATATGTTATCTGAATCTCTACCTTATGTGTTAGAGGTGTCAACTCTTATAGGGGAGTGTTTGGTGACCAATGAGGTGTTGCATTCTTGTGATGTGCATATACGTGAGCATGTTTTACCTGCTGATTTAGTTATCTTACCATTACAAGATTTTGATGTTATCTTGGGTATGGATTGGTTGGGTAAATATCATGCGTCTGTTGATTGTGCTAATAAGGTGGTTACATTTTCTATCCCAAATGTTCCTAAATTTTCTTTTGAAACTGTTCCTTGGGGTAGAGAGATTAGAATTATTTCTTATATGAAGGCTAGAAAGTTGTTGAACCGTGGTTGTGCGGGGTATTTGGCTAGTGTTTTGGATACTACTAAAAGGGTTCCTGATATTGAGGATGTGCCTATTGTTAAAGAATTTTCAGATGTATTTTCTTCTGAGTATGCTATGCCTCCTGACCGGGAAATCGAGTTCTGTATTGATCTACTTCTAGGTACGACTCCTATATCTGAGGCACCTTACAGAATGACCCCAGCTAGATTGAAAGAGTTGAAGGTTCAGTTGCAAGAGTTACTTGATCGAGGATTCATTCGTCCTAGTGTATCCCCGTGGGGAGCTCCAGTATTATTTGTTAAAAAGAAAGATGGGTCCTTGAGACTGTGTATTGACTACAGAAAGCTGAATCAGGTAACTATAAAGAATAAATATCCGCTTCCTCATATTGATGATTTATTTGATCAACTTCAAGGGTCGGTTGTCTTTTCAAAACTTGACTTGAGGAGTGGGTACCACCAGTTGAAAATCCGTTCTGAAGATATTTCTAAAACTGCTTTTCGTAGTAGATATGGTCATTATGAGTTTCTGGTTATGCATTTCGGGTTGACTAATGCTCCGGCTGTTTTTATGGATATGATGAATAGGGTCTTTAAACCTTATCTTGATACCTTTGTGGTTGTATTTATTGATGATATTCTTGTTTATTCCAAGTCCCGGGAGGAGCATGAACAGCATTTACAAATGGTTTTATCTATTCTTCATGAGAAGCAGTTGTTTGCTAAATTCAGTAAGTGTGCTTTTTGGCTCAATAAAGTATCTTTTCTTGGGCACATGATCTCCAATAAAGGTATATCAGTTGATCCATCCAAAGTTGAGGCTATTGTGAATTGGAGGAGGCCAGAATCAGTTACAGAAATTCGAAGCTTCTTGGGGTTAGCTGGGTACTAAGAAGGTTCATTGAGGGGTTTTCTAAGATTGCAACTCCCTTGACTCATTTGACTCGAAAGAATATTCCTTATGTGTGGGATGAAAAATGCCAAGCTAGTTTTGAAGAATTGAAGAAGAGATTGACTACAGCTCCTATTCTCACCCTACCTAATGGTAATGATGATTTGGTAATCTATAGTGATGCTTCTAAAGAAGGCCTCGGGTGTGTATTAATGCAAAATGGAAGGGTGATTGCGTATGCTTCGAGGAAGTTGACTCCGAGTGAGCAGAATTATCCTACCCATGATATGGAGCTTGCAGCTATTGTCTTTGCATTGCACAAGTGGAAACATTATCTTTATGGGGCAAAATTTGAAATTTTCACAGATCATCAGAGTTTGAAGTATCTTTTCTCCCAGAAAGAGTTGAATAATAGACAACGAAGATGGATGGAGCTGTTGAAGGATTATGATTGCACCATTTCTTATCATCCGGGCAAGGCAAATGTGGTAGCTGATGCTATTAGCCGGAAGTCTTATGTAGCTTCATTGATGGTGCGGGAATGGAAGATGTTGGAGGATGCTCGAGATTGGAGTCCTTATGAATCAAATCATGGAGCTATTTTTGCGAACATTCGAGTATTTCCAACTTTAGTTCAACAAATAAAGGAAGCTCAGAAGGATGACCCGGAATTGGTAAAGATTATGGATAAAATCAAAGATGGTAAATTTGAGGATTTCTCACTCAGTTCTGAAGGGGTATTAACTTTCAGGGGTCATTTGTGTGTACCTAATGTTGATGGGATTAAACACCAAGTTCTTGATGAAGGCCATAAATCAAGGTATACTATTCATCCCGGGAGTACTAAAATGTATCAGAATTTGAAGCAACACTTTTGGTGGAATAATATGAAGAGAGAGATAGCGGATTATGTATCCAAGTGCTTAACATGTCAACAAGTTAAAGCTGAATATCAAAGGCCTGCAGGATTGCTTCAACCGTTAGAGATTCCGGAATGGAAGTGGGAACATGTTACCATGGATTTTGTGACAGGATTACCTCGTACTCGAAGAAGGTTTGATGCAGTTTGGGTGGTTGTTGATAGATTGACAAAGTCTTCTCATTTTCTACCTATTGAGATCGGTTATTCTATGGAAAAGCTTGCAACTTTGTACATTAATGAGATCGTGAGGTTACATGGAGTTCCAGTGAGCATTGTATCTGATCGTGACCCTAGATTCACATCTCGGTTTTGGCAAGCGTTTCAGAAGGCTTTGGGTTCAGAGTTGAGATTTAGTGCCGCTTTTCATCCTCAAACAGATGGTCAGTCCGAAAGAACTATCCAGATTCTTGAGGATATGTTGAGAGCTTGCTCAGTTGATTTTTCAGATTCGTGGGATATTCATTTGCCTCTCGTAGAGTTTGCTTATAATAACAGTTTTCAGTCCAGTATTGGGATGGCTCCTTATGAAGCCTTGTATGGAAGGAAATGTCGGTCTCCTATCTGTTGGGATGAAGTGGGAGAAGCCAAGATTTGGGGTGTTCAGATGGTTAATGATTCAGTTGAGAAGGTTAAACTTATTCGGGATCGTTTGAGTACTACCCAGAGTAGACAGAAAAGCTATGCTGATCATCGGAGGCGAGACCTTGAGTTCAAAATAGGTGACTTTGTGTTTTTGAAGGTTTCCCCTAAGGTTGTTATTCGAAGATATGGAAAGAAAGGCAAGCTTTCTCCGAGGTATATGGGTCTATTTGAGATTCTTGGAAGAGTGGGAGATCGGGCTTATCGTCTTGCATTACCTCCTTCTCTTGATAAGATCCATAATGTGTTTCATGTTTCTATGCTTCGGAAGTATGTGTATGATTCTTCTCATGTTCTATCTGAGGTTCCCGAGGATATTGAGCCGAGTATGTCTTATAGGAACATCCGGTCCAAGTCATTGATTCAAAGGTGCAAGAATTGGGAAACAAAAGTATTCCTCTTGTTCGAGTTGTGTGGAGGAATCACAATGTGGAGGAATCGACTTGGGAGCTTCGGGAGGATATCGAGAGGAAGTACCCTTGGTTGTTTGAGGGCCTCGGTAAGTAACCCTAAAATTCGGGACGAATTTTCTTTAAGGGGGAGTGATTGTAGCGACCCCAAAACCCGTTTCTATTTATTTTATAATTTTGGGGATTTTTATTTGACTTATATGTGCATTTTATGTGTTGCATCATATTTTATGATTTGCATATCATACTTGATTATTTGTGTTATTTACTTAGTTAGTAAAAATAATGATTAAAGGAGTTAAATGATTAAGTTGAAACTTTAGGGTCCTTGTGGAAAAATAAGTTAAGGGGCTAAAGTGTTAAAATCAGAACTTGGGTGACCAAAGTTGAGAAAATGGGTTAAAACCCTTTATAAGCAACTTGATTTCTCCTTCTTTCTCTGTGTAAAACTTCTGCAACTTTCCTCGTTCCTTCGTAGGGTTAGGAGAAAAAGGTTAGTTCGACTCATTTCGATTTAATTCTTTTTATTTACTTACCCGTTTTAAAAACTAATTATATAAAAATGATCAGGGCGTCGAGTAGGTCATTTCTAGCCGAACAAAACTTATTTCAGCGATACTTTTTCCGGAACTAGGTAAGTTACTAATTCCCCTTTAAATGTTAAAATAGTCATATATGCTATATATGATACTCCTACTTGTTAATTTTGTGATTTGGGTAATATTTGCTATACTTGTAATTTTGGGACAAAGGGAGTATATGAATTGGGTTTTGCTGAGTATGGAAATGGTTTAACAACCAAGTTGTAATCCTATGAAAGTTGCTAATGTTGTGTACTAAATTGTGTAGTATATATGTTGTACTTGTGGGACGGAAGGAGTAAAAATTGAACTAAGGAAGAATCTGGGATTTGGCCCAAAATAGGAGGAGGCGCGCGCACCCTATATAAGGAGGCGCACGCACCCATTGTTACCAACCTAGGCAAAAATTGACTGGAGAAGGGAGGCGTGCGCATCCTTTTGGGTGAGGCACGCGCACCCTTAAGTGACCAAAAATAATGAGATTCTGATGAGTGGGAGCGCGCGCACCCTTTTGGGTGGGGCGAGCGCACCCCCCTGTTTTCCAGGTTTGATAGTTTGTGTAATTTGAGTATAAGAGGACAATTGTTCGTGTAGTCCTTGGGGTTGTTTAGGACCCAAATGTGTATGTGTATGACTTTTATGTCGTTGATGAAAAAGATTGGGTTGTGACTAAATGTCCGTATTATGGACTCTTTATAAGAAATCTTTCTTGTGCATCTTGTGATGTAATTGACTTAGTTCATTCTTGGATTAAATGCCTTGGGTTTTGTTTATCAAGTATTCATTACTGTGCTTCTTGTTAAAAGTCCAGCTGGTCTTGTTGTGGAGTCAGCCAATGGAAGAATTATAGTGGTACAGGTAAGTCCACTATAAGGTTTTCCATTGGAGCTTGTGAGTCAGGCGGTGGGAGAATTATAGTGGCACACAAGCCAAGTTCACTATAAGGTGTCCACTGTGCCTTCTTTGTTTCCCCAGTCCAGATTGACCTTGGATTGGATGAATTGCTCCCTTTGGTGAGTATTTGGGTTATGACTTTGTGTCATATTTCCCTCTCTGGTTACTTGGTTCTATTGGTTATGATTTGGTTTTCGGGATCCCGACGGCTTCAGCTATTTATGCTGCTCAGATGGTTTTCTCTGATGGGTTTCTCAGTTGGTATTTTTATCAGTTATGGTTATTGGGTAAACCTTGGCTTGGTATCCACCGGAGTGTGGGCAATGTGATATAAGTGATATATGAGTTGATGTTATATGCTATATGCTTACTTGTTGATATTGTTTCTTTATGATCATCATATCAGCATGTAACGTAGTTGCATTTTAGTAGCTTACTGAGATTTATTCTCACCCTTTATTTGTTTACTGTTTTAGATAAAAGCGGGTCCAGGGGATAGGACACTCGGCACGGGAGGACGTTGGTTTGGTAAGAGTTGGGACTTGTTTTGTTGAAGGTTACATTATGTAAATGTAAACCCTTTGGGTAGAGTACCCGTACTTTCTTATGGTTACATCTATTTTGGTAAAAGTTGATGTATGTACATTTGTTTAAAAGTTTGTAAGCCTTCGGGCTAAGTACTTTCGCTGTAAAAGTGTTTGTAAAAGTTTGTTTCAAGTTAAGTGAAGTCTTTGAACTTCAAGTGTGTTATTGTTCCACTTTCTAAAAGTATATTTCGAAAAATTTTCTAAAAGGTTTTATAACGTCTTCCACTCGTGTCCCGAGCGTGGGGCCAAGTAGGACCACGGGTACGGGGCGCGACATGACACTTCGTGGGTGGAGGAACGAGAAGAGAGACAAGATGAAGAAATAAGTCTTGAGCATAGTGACAATGATGAAGTAGAAGCGGAGAACATTAGTGCTGGAAAAGATGATATTAATCATGGAGAATCAAGTGGTGAAGCAAGTATGAGGCGTCATGAAGATAGTAACCAGATTGTTAATGAGGACCTAGGAATGGGTAAACGTGAGAGGCGTGCACCTGGTTGGATGAAGGATTATATTTGCAGTACCATGAAGGCAGTAAACTCTGAAGCTACTCACCTGCACCAAAAGGCCAATTCAACGACAGGTACAAGGTATCCTATTGCAAATTATGTCACATATAATTCATTTTCTGCTGCACATAGAAATTTTCTTGCAGCCATTACAGTAGAGAAAGAACCAATACATTTTGGAGATGCAGTAAAGGAGAAGAAATGGAGAGATGCAATGAAAAAGGAGATAGAAGCTTTGGAGTTGAACAAGACATGGACGGTCGAGCAATTGCCACAAGGAAAACGTCCCATAGGCTAATGGGTATATAAAATTAAGTACAAAGCAGATGGCACGGTTGAGCGGTATAAGGCGCGTTTAGTAGCACAAGGTTTTTCTCAAGTTGAAGGGGTTGATTTTCACGAGACTTTTGCACCGGTAGCAAAAATGGTGAGTGTACATTGTTTATTAAAGGTTGCCCTTGCTAAAGGATGGGGTATATTTCAGTTAGACGTAAACAATGCTTTTCTTCATGGAGAGTTGAACGAGGAAGTGTACATGAAACTTCCTCCGGGATTTCAGGTTAGTGGCATAAACAAGGTGTGCCGTCTAAGGAAGTCGTTGTATGGATTAAGACAAGCTTCAAGAAACTGGTTTGCGAAAATGACTGGTTCACTAAAGAGATATGGATTCATCCAGTCATATGCTGATTATTCACTCTTTACTTATAGGAAGGGTGATGTGTTTTTGGCAGTATTGGTGTACGTGGATGATATGATATTAGTTGCAAATAACCAGGAGGAGTGTTTGAATTTTAAATGTTTTCTAAATAAAAATTTTGGGATCAAAGATTTGGGTCAATTGAAATATTTTCTTGGCATAGAAGTGGCAGCAGGGACAAGGGGGCTATTTCTTAGTCAACGGAAATACGCCATTGACATTATCAGTGAGTGTGGGCTTCTTGGAGCGAAACCAGCTGATTTCCCCATTCAGCAGAACCATAATTTAGCATTGGCGGATGGAGAGCTTTTGAAAGATCCAGTCAAGTATAGGCGGTTGATCGGTAGGCTGATCTATTTAACCATTACCCGTCCAGAGCTTGCATATTCTGTTCATACCTTGTCGCAGTTCATGCAAACACCTAGGAAAGAGCATTGGGAGGCGGTACTAAGAGTTGTTCGATATTTAAAAGGGAGTCCAGGAAAGGGCATTGTACTGGAAGCTGATGATGATCTGCAATTATATGGTTTTTGTGATTCAGATTGGGCTAGTTGTCCATTAACAAGACGATCTCTGACGGGATATTATGTCACAATAGGGAAATCACCAGTGTCACGGAAGACTAAGAAACAAAATACCGTAGCAAGATCTTCAGCGGAGGCGGAGTATAGGGCAATGGCCAGGCAACGAGTGAGTTACTATGGATACAATCTTTTTTGGCATCTCTCGGAGTATTTCATACACAGCCGATAATGTTGTTCTGCGACAATCAGGCAGCACTTCACATTGCAAAGAACCCTGTTTTTCATGACATGACGAAGCACATTGAGATTGATTGTCATTTTATACGTGAACACTTAGTGAAGGGAAATATTTCTACCTCATACGTGAGGTCTCATGAGCAACCTGCTGACATGTTTACAAAGGGATTGGGTAAACAACAATTCAGTGCTCTTCTTCGCAAGTTGGGCATTTGGGATCCGCATGCTCCAACTTGAGGGGGAGTGTGAAAAATAGATGTGTACAGATTCTAGGTGTTTGATTATTTTGCACATACATTAGGAATAGGAAGAGTTCGGGTATTATAGGGTCAGTAGTTAAAGGGGACTGAACTGTTTTAAGTTCATGTATTTTGTAGATAGGGAGTCATAGTGTTTTTGAGTGTATATATATATATATCCATGTAATGCTGATTTCCAGCAGTGAAAATAGAAGAATACATTCTTTTCTATATTTTAACAAGGGAGAGAATTGAGATGCTCATCCTAGAAATGAGTATCATTTGATTAGTCAATGTCAAATATTCGGTACGAAAGAACTTGGTAGGTGAGTAATACCATTATGCATTATCAATAACATTTTGAAATTTTTATTAAGATAAGTAAATTAACTTAAAATTATTGTTCAAAAGTTTTTTCGTACTAACGCAAAAATAATAATAATAATATGACATTTATTAGGGGATAATTAACAATTCAGCTGTGACATTTATTCTTTAGACAATGAGAGTATGTTTTACTTGTCACGCATTCAGGTATACTCTCTCTGTCTTTTTTTAATTCAAAAAAATTGTCATTTTGCTTGTCGCACTTTAATTTACAAAATCTAAAAATGAAAATATTTTAATACTTTTTAAATAATGAGACTCACGGATTATACTTACAACAAAATAAGTTAGTGGATAGTTGTTGCGAGTAGATATGAGTGGGAAAAATGTACATTTTAGGTACGTCCCAAAAATAAAAATAAGTAGGATAAGCATGTGACAGAGGGAGTAGTCGATATGTTACGGGTATGAAATGAACAACAAAACCCATTTTATTTCCATTAAAAAAATTAAAAACCAAATCAGTGACAGAGTGAATTAAATACCGGCGATCAACCGCCTCCGAACCCTTGAATTTCTTTCTTCTCCGACTGCTTCGATCTCTTTCTTCACAACCTAACCTCTTTGCTGTCTGATTTGGATTGGGCTGCTCCATTATTACCACATTCCGGCTCCTTTCTTTTTAATATTCAGGTATAATTATTCTTATCTGGAAACCATTTTACTAATCTCACTCTCTGATCCGTTACTTTCCATTTCTTGAAACGACTATGCTTTCATACCCAGATCAAATCTTATTCTAAAATTACCATTTTCCTCTTCAAATTGACCCCCCCCCCCCCCAATTAAGTGTTGATTATACTATTGTTGTTCATGATGCCCAGATTTGAAATATACACAACTAATTCAAATTTCATCCATTGACAAACTTTTTTTATTTTATTTTGCGGTTTCAGTTTTGTACATGAGTTATAAAAATTTAAAGGTTAGTCAATTGCAGGGAATTTCGTAATCTTAATATTTGAAGAGCACATTCCAAAAGAGGATTAAGACTTTTTGAGTGAAATGGAGGGAGAAAGTCTCTTGTTTAAGTTTTGATGTTAAAGTTAAACTGTGCAAACAACTGTCTAGTTTGTAGTTTTGAGATTTATTTTCTTGGGACTACGTCGAAAAGCCTATAAACTGATAGGGGTTTTGGTTATCTTTGAATCATTGCAGCTCTCCAGTTCGTTGATCCAAAATATTTTATAACTTACTTAAGAGGATGGAAATAAGGAATAATGGATTCTTATAGTTGAGGTAAGTTGTGGTTATATTAGCTGGAAATGAGTCGGTCTCCTTCATTTTCAGCCAAGTCAGAACCCAGTTCAGATGTTAATCCAAAATCTTTAAGGCAGTGGGTTGTTGCCTTTTGCATCATTAGGTTTGATCTTGAACAGGGTCAATTAATTGAAGAGTGTTACCCTCCTGGCTGTCTTACTCAAGAGGAGGAGTTGGGAATTGCTTTTAGTTCATTCCCGGATTCAGTTTCCCAACACCATAATCTTTCAAGCATCCAGGATTGCATTTTCTTCTTCCGAATTCGAAGACGTGGCAATTTGGCTTCATCTGAGATAGTTGAAGAAGATAATAAAAAAGTTCATAGTGGTAAATTTCAGAGTTCTGGTTACTTATATGGCTTTGTATTCAATAGGCAGAGACATGATGAGAGGCTGAAGCGAGGCGGTGAGCAGAAATCAGTGGTAATTCTCTCCCATAGTCCATACTCTAGCGTGTTTAAACCTCTATTACAGATAATGGGTCCTCTGTACTTTGACATTGGAAAGAAAGCCCTTGATTACATTGGTGCCTCTATATCATCTTGGCCTGCACCTTTACCTGGTCATCTCATGGAGCTTCCCATTGGGAACTCTACTCTTAAAGTGAACTTGCCACCTGCTCATAGCTTGTCTTTAGATAACGAGGTGCTGTTTGAAGAGTCTGCATCATCCATGGCTCCTCTTCTTCCTACGAATCAGTCTATCCCTCAGGGCCTTTTCCATGACTCAGATCTTTTCGGTACATTTCGAGGGCTCTTATTGCAACTTTGGTTGTTATGGGAACTTCTATTAACTGGGGAGCCTGTTCTAATCATAGCGCCAACGCCTCCTCAGTGTTGTGAGGCTGTTGCCAGTTTAGTTAGTTTGGTTGCTCCTCTTCTTTGCAGTGTTGACTTCAGGCCCTACTTCACTATACATGACCCTGAATTTGCCCATTTGAACTCACTTCGAGAAGGTGAAATATTTCCTAAAATGGTTTTGGGTGTAACGAACCTCTTTTTCTTGAAAGCTCTACGCAATATTCCTCACATAGTTTCGGTTGGAACCCCTGCTCATAATTCTAGCCGGGTAACCCTAGCATCAAGGGCATCAACTGGCAGAATATCTGGAAGACCTGAGGGTTTAATTGGCATTCAAAATTCTTTCAAGAAGCTTTCTCCTGGAAATTTGTTAAATGCTGTGAAGTTGAGAAGGGACGGACCTCTTTGCCTCATGACAGAACACAAGGAAGCCATTTGGACCAGTTATGCAGCAATTACTAAGCCGGATACTTCTATCTTGAATAGACTTATTGATGCAGGGATGTCACCAAGGGTTGAGGAATCGATGTCTGTTGTTAACAATGAGATACTACGTCGACATTTCTTGGAGCTGACTACTAATTTCTTGGCCCCATTTGGGCGTTACTTTAGGGTAACTACACCTTCTGAAGGGTCCTCTCCATTTGTTGATCCTCCTCCCCTTCCTCAATTCAATGCAGAAGAATTCATTGGAAGCTTATCAGCCAGAGGTCCTGGGAAGTTTCTATCAAAAAGGATGAAATCGAATTGGCTGGATCTATACAAGTAAGATTGTGTATGGTAATGTTTGTCGTACTTTCAATATTACCCTTTTATGCTGAGCAGTTGATTTGTAACGGCCCCTAGGCTTTTCTTTATTTAAACAAGTTAATATGGAACATGCACTGTGTCTGTTTGTCTTTTTGTTTGTGATATTCATTAAAACTTACTACTCCCTCCGTCCCTGTTTAAGGTTCTTAGTTTGACTTTACAAGCTTATTATGAATTTAATACAAAATGAATCAACAATAATAGTGAGTTGAGGATATAATTGTCCTAAACACTATTCATAAAGCAAGTGAGTGAAAAGTAGGTTATGTAAGTAATGGTTTTTTTGTAATATATGAACTTTATGTGGGACTGTCCAAGACACTTTTCATACTTTTCCATTCATGGAATGAAGCAAACTATGAACTTTAAACTGGGACGTACGAAAAAGGAGAGCAAGAACCTTAAACTGGGTCGGAGGGAGTATAGAAATAGAAAATAGTTTTAAATATTTTAAAGTGTTGTTGGTTTTGAAAAAGTTAACCTCCCCCTCTCCCCGCCTTTTATTGTAAGAATCTGAAGTAATTGGGTAATTATTCTTATGAACTTGGAATATAATGTCACAGGTGGTAATTGGTTTGAAGGTTTTTATTTTTTTTACATCAGTCATGATGGGGTTCAAAAGTAAACCCTTTCACTTCTACTTTTTGGGTTCACTAGTCTGCTACTTTTATCTTATTTCTCCAGTGATGTTCCACTTGAAATTTTATTTATATGATTTACGTGCACATACAGACGGTTCCTAAAAGGACATAACTTTGAACCATGGTTTCGAAGAAAGCGCGCTGTTGCTGAGCAGGAACAACATAGACTTTGGAGACAAGCAAGAATGAAGGCTGACATTAAAGATTTTTTGACAAAATTATCAGAAGTGGAAATAATTGATTCCTTCAATGCCATTGAGAGACATCTTCTTGAAGAAATGCAGGCAAGATTTTGCTTTATTTAGAGATATTACGATCTTTTCCTCTTGATTTAGTGTGCATAAACCCAAACGGATGTGTTTGGTAAATCATACTGTGGCAATAAGCCCTACATGTGTTCAAGATTCTAAGATGTCAGAAATTAGGTAATTTAATATACCAGAATGGAAATGATTATAAGAGCTGGTTACTATGATAAAAAGATGGAGACCGATTAGGCAAAGGACTGAGAAAGGGAAGCTATAAATATGTAGGCGAAAGACTAAGAGGTCGAAATGAATTAGGAAGAGGTACTGAAGATAGGTATGCAAACATGTCAAAACAGCAGTGCCATCCTGGGGCAATATTTCTCTTGATCTTTATATGACTTTAATCCATCAGTTGCTTACTTCATTTGGGTATATGCTTAAACCTGAATAAAAGAGGAAAGAATTCCCTCCAAGGGTCGGACATCTCTTTGGTAAAACGACATACAATATATATGCTGGAATGCGTATAAATATGGGAAGTGCTGTAAACATTCCATTTTGTCAACCAAAAAATTCCATAGCACAGAATAGAGAGCAAATGATACAACTTAAAGAGCATCAATGGAGTGCCTTGGTTGAATAGTGGAATGGGATATTATTTCTCATACTCCCTTCGTCCCTCGTTCTTTTTCTAGTTTGTCTCCCAAAAGTAGTCTTATTTTTCTAAAATGTTTGTGATTTAATTTCAAGAAGGTACAAGCAAGTAAAGCTACATCCTTAAAAAGTTTGACTTGTCAAATAGGACTGTTTTCTTTTCCGGGTGAAGGGAATATATATATATATATATATATATAATGAATTGTTAATCCCGTCCCAATAACATAGTCCCATTTAACAAGTTAAACTTATTAAGGTTGTAGCTACTTGTTGTACATCATTGAAATTGCACAAAAACCTTATTCTCTTTTAGAAATGTGAACTACTTTATGCGGAAATCAAATTAGACGGTGGAGCTATTGTTTGGGGGTGAGAGTAAAGGTCATTTAGATTATTAAGTAAAGTAAAAGAGATTTATTGATGGAGGTTTGCAGTACAAGCAGGTGCAATAAAGTGAGCTCCTAAGTAGAGTGAGGGATTTTTTTGGAATGGGTGCAAGATCATTTTCACTAATTAAAGGGGGGGGGGTGAAACTTCTTAGTGTATTATTTGCTTGACATAAATGGGGACACACAATTTTATTTATTGCACTATGATCTCTGATTTTAGATATTGTGGACAAAGTTTAAATTAGTACTACCCCGTTCCAAAATGAATGTCCAAAAAAGTTTCAATTATGCTCTTGATCAGAGTCAAATTAAATTTTTTGTACATTCAATTTGGGACGGCGATAGTAATTTACTAATTTTTATGGGAGGAGCTGCCCACAATATTGGTATGGTGACTCCGCCCCTGGCTTATAATATTCGTCAGTAATTTTTTTTTACTGATAAGCCTTAGATTGGAGATTGAGTCTCTCACATGTGTGCACACATAAAGATAAAACTCAGAGCTTAGATTGTCAGCATCATTAGCCTTTGAGGCTTTGAGATGATGCTTTCAACACTTATGAGAACTTAATTTGCTCAACTGGATAGTCTGCACAACCAAACCTAACAACCCGTCTAACTCAGTGGAGTATTGTTGTAGAGGGAGAGGTCACTGCGCTTTCACTAGGAATGACACCATGGGCTTGTTTGGTGCACAAGAATGAGCGTAGTGGAATGGATGTAATATCTATTTATCTGAAGTCAGGGAATGGCGGGAATTAAATATTTCGTTCTCATATTTGGCCATTCACAAGATTTTGGGGGAGACTAGTTTCTCCCAAAATTATAAAAAGTCCCGTTTTTCAAATTGTTCCTAAATGTTTGCCAAATGCTTGCAAGTAGGAAAAAAGTGGACTTTCTGTAATTGTTTCTCCCAAAACCTACTCTTTGGCATTTGCTTATGTTGACATTAAGGAATGGACATTAAATTACCATTTATGTGTTTAGTTCACATACCTGCCTACCGGGTATTTTTTTTATTCATTACCTAATAAGTGCGTTATTTCTTTATTTTGGGAAAAACTTTTTAAAAAAAAAACTTAAAATATTAGTATAATTTATGGTTATTATGATTAGTCACATTAGAATACTTTGCCAAATTTATTCATTTGATGTATACTTTTTGGATCACTTTTCAATTCATTGCACACGATTAAGTTAGTGCAAAGAACGAGAAGAGGAAGAAATAGAGAGATTCGGCAAGACAGGAGGAGATGAATTGGCTATTATTGACAATCGGATCGATTTATGTTATTGCAGATTTAGGTTTTATCTTATCTCCTATTTAAAGTTGTGGCATAATATTTTCTGCTTAATGAAATACTTTCAGCTTGCTTGTTTAATTGGGAATGCATATGAGAAACCCACCATAGAATTGCATGCCCATACAACATGACCTCTTAGTTGACTACTTGTGGCCCTTGTAATTTATGGGTAAGTTTGGGTTTTGGCATTTCTACGCCATGGTTATTCAAAATATTCATATTAGCAAGAACGGAACGTTGAATATGAGTTGCTCAGTCTTTCTGCCCGAGAAGCTAGAATTTTCTTGAACGAAAACTTAAGAAATGTCATTTCCTCTTCCCCTTTACTCAATTTCAATGCGTGTTTGTGAGATGCACCTACATATGCAGCCGAGTCCATCGTTAAAATATTGGTTATTTTCACTAGATTTTGAGGCGTGATTAGTTCAGTATCATTGTTTAAGTAAATTTTTCTGTTCAACTCAGCAAAATGTTGCGAACCGTTGGAGGAAACCTTTATTCAACCGTCGTGTATATGCCCGTGCTGTGTAATAGTAGACTGTTTAGATCATTATAGTTCCTTAGTGAGACAATATACAATCAGTAAGCTAGACCAAAGCAAACATTACATAACTTCTATTATTAACCTGTTTATAGGTCACACTATGCTATCTGAGTCAATAGTAAGTTCTCCGTCCCGCGATAGTCCCATTTGCCATTTTTTGTTTGTCTAAAAAAGATAGCCTCATTTTAAAAATCATTATTAAAATCATTGAACCACCATAATTGTCCACCAAGGAAGAAGAGGGAAGAGAGAGAAGGATGAGAGTCGAGCAAGGAAGAAGATGGAGAGAGAGTAAGTGAGTAATGAAGTTATAATTAAACCTCGTTAAGGGTAGTGATATAAATGAAAATATGTTGTTAAAATGTTTGACATGTTTACTTTGTTTGTGTTTCAAATCTCCCCAAAAGTAGCACTTTTTATCTCTACTAATGAGAATGTGGACGTGTTGGGACATATATGTGACATGTAATTTGAAGTGACAGTAGCGTTTCTCACTTTCTAGTGAACGTGATTATTTTTTGTACAGAAAACAGCAAGTCCGCGTGGCAATTCTGATGCAAGGAGGCGTAAACTGAAAGGAGATTTGCGGGCAGTGTTCAATGTTCTTCCAAAAGACATGCAACAGCTTCTTCTTATTAATCCACAAACAGCAACCCTTTTACAAACTCCGGAACCCAAGAAACTTCCCGGGCATCCTGTTGGAATTGTTCTTACAACCTCACCTAGATAGCAGCTACCACATTGGATGGACATTTATTAGGCCAAAAACATCAGAGTTCATCATCATCTCATACTATGATGTTTTCCCTTCCAGTAGGTGAGTAACTCAACTTCCCCCTCATGCTTATGAATCTCGTTTAGTTCCTTCCAATTTTGGCAGCGAAATGATGCATTTTGTATATTGCGGAGACGTTTTTATCATTGCCCAGATTATAAGCTTAAGCTAAATTTACTGATGCTGTGAACGGATTAGCGTTAGCTAGCGATGTTGTTTTGACATTTTATTTTCTTATCTGTAGAGTTTTGAAAGAATGAGTTATAAAAGGTCATAGAAAGGGCATGAAGGTCTCTGTAATGGAAGTTATATCTTCACTACTGGCACTCCCAGTAGCATTACAGTTGCAACTCCATTTTTTTTTTTTTTTTTTTGGGGGGGTGGGGGATGCATTCATCTCTGTTTCCTTTTCTCTTTCTTCCCCTGAAATTCACGTTAAAATAATTTTATCAGTTGAATTTTGCAAGAAGATTACATATTCTGAATGCATTATATTACTCCCTGCGTCCCAGAGTATATGTCAACCCTCCTATTGCACGAAAATTAAGAAACGGTGGAAGTGATGTAAGTGTTGTGAGTATAAAAGTAAAGTATGAGAGAGAATGAGTGAGAGGGAATAGTAAGTTGATTTGTATTGTGAGTATAAAAGTAAAGTATGAGAGAAAATGAGCGGGAGTAATAACAAAGAAGTAGACATATACTCTGGACATATTAAAAAGGAAAAGTGGAAATATACTTTGGGACGGAGGGACTATTATTTTTTTTGAAGGGAGTGTAAAAGAAAGAAGAGTCCAGCTGCTAATATCTGTACTGTAGTATGAATTTGATTATGAGTGATTTGAAATGCAGCAGAAAGTGTTAATGATTAATGAGTGGTGTTGATAATTGAAAGTGACAGAGATACTTTTGGCTACCTCTAATCACACACACATGCACGAACACATTTGGTACTAGATGACATTTTTGAAACATTTTTTTTCTTTCTAACAGTTAAAACTTCATTAACACCATTTAAAAAAAAAAAAAAAAAAATCCATTTCAGAATTGTAAAATTTTTCATTTTGTGTATTTTACTTTTCATTAACACCATTAAAAAAAAAAAAAAAAAAAATCCATTTCAGAATTGTAAATTTTTTCATTTTGGGTATTTTACTTAAAATTGTAAAATCTTAAAATGAAAAGTTTATAATATTTTTTAATCAATATGATCCACTTGTCATACTCAGTAAACTAATCCACCTACTATGCTCTACCCACTTTCTCTCTCACTCAATTATCTACACAAATGACACATTGCTTTTTTTTTTGTTAAAAAAAAAACCAAAAAAAAAAAAACTTTTTTCTTAATTTTCGTGTATGACCTTTACAATTTAAATTGAACGGAAAGAGTACGTGTGCTTGACCAATTTTTATGTTCTACTATCTTTGTTCCAAAGTATATGTCCACCTTTTCTTTTTAATTTGTCACAGAGTATATGTTCACTTCTTAAAATGACAAAGAATCTTACTATTCCTCTCACTCATTTTCTCTCATACTTATTTTTAATACTTACAACACCAATCAACTCACTATTCTCTCTTCTACTTCACTTTTATACTCACAATACTTATATCACTTCCACCATTTTTTAATCTTCATGCAAATGAGAGGTTGAACATAAACTCTGGAACGGAGGGAGTATCTATTTATGTTTTCATAGAACAATGTTAGATGCAAAAAAAGTTTCAAAATTTGCTCACTAAATTTTGGTATGTTTTGAAAGTTTGTTGTTTTTTTTTTTTTTTGGTTTTTAAATATAAAATAAATATTTGAAATTTGAAACGAAAGAGTGAGGGAAGCAGAATAATTTGGGTAGTCAGTTAAAGCGATTGAAGGCTTAGGTAGACAAGTTGTGGTGACAGGAAGGAAAGTGACACCCCCTGACTCTTCCGGTTATCTAAGGCCATGTACAATGGTTACTTTTTGGGGTGTTGAATGGCCATTCAATATAGTGGGGGGTGTTTTATGTGTGCAATAGTTGATTAATGGGGGTTGAATGGAAGGTGTGTGTTGAATGGATTCAACACTGATTAACAGAAGAATGGAGAGGCTGAGTGGGACACGCGGCGCTCAAAGATTGGGAAGACAAGGCGCGTCTGGCGAAGAGGAAGCAGTTTTTTTTTCTTTTTTCTGGTTGGACCACGTGGCGGAAGATGATTGGTTGTCTTTATTTTCGGATTACTTTCTTATCCCAATTATTTGAGGTCAATTATTTCACAGAAAATGATTTTTTATTTTTACTCCAAAATTCCTATTTTATTTCTTTATAAATTGACGTAAGTTTCATTGTATTTCGACACAAAAAAAAATCATCTTTTTCTTGAAATAGATCCCAATAATAACCATTTCAACACTCAAAATTCACAATTTCTATTTTCAAATTTCATTAATTACTTTATTTATTTATTTATTTATTTATTATTATTATTTTACTAATCATAAAAATAAAGAATATAAAATAAATTTTAAGTGGTGGGGTACAGGATGATGATTGGGAAGGTGTTGAATGGGGGATTAAACAAACCATTGTAGGGTATAAAGTTGAATGAGTGTTGAATGGATGAGTTAGAAGAGATAGAAGATGATGTGGAGTGATAAAGTGGGTGTTGAATGGAAATTAGTGTTGAATCCATTGTAGATGGTAATAAGGGCATCTCTAACGGGAGGAGTTAAGCAAAAGGTACCAAAATCAAATTTTGGTACCTTTGGAATACTATTTATTGGGTACCAAATTTTCATCTCTAATGGTAGGTGTCAAAATCAAATTTTGATACATATGTAAAAAGTACTAGCATCTCCAATGGTAGGTATCAAAATCAAATTTGATTTTTATATTATTATTTTTTACAATTAAATATTTTCATTAATTAAATATTTTAATAATTAAATATGAATAATTTTAAATAATGAATAAATAATTATTTAATCATTATTTAAAAGTACTAGCATCACCAATGGTGTATCAATATCAGGTTTTGTAATTTTATTATGATAATTAAATCAACTTATATTTATTACTCAAAATCCGTTCGTACTAACGTGCAAAAAACAAATGACAAAAACTTATATGAGAAAAAAATAGTATTTATTTTTAAGTTTTTTTTTAAAGTTTTTTTTTGTTTCGGTTTTCCATAAGTAATGGTTACTATAACTAAATGTAACAAACGTGTTACTTATATCTAACAGTTCAAAACAAATATATTTATTCTGAGCCAGATGGAGTAAACGATACTAACATCTCTCTAATATCTACTATCAAATTAATGACTCAATTTTTTACATAATCTTATTTTTATTTCAGTTTTATATATTCTTTTTAATTATATATTTTGAATAAGTAAAAATAAACATGCATAATTTAAATAATACTCCCTCTGTCCCAGAATGATAGTCCCCCTATTTTCATGGGTTTTACGAAGGAACCTTGAGTAATAATTAAAGCTACTTTTAATTATTCGAATGAAATTTTTGAAATTGTTCTTGATACACCATTATAAATACTATTAATATCAATTTTTAGATTCACATTAACATAATTATAAGTAACATTTATAACTGCTCAAAGTTCTCTCGTAGTAACGACGAAAAAAAGTGGACTATCTTTCTGGGAATGAGGGAGTAATTAAATAGAAAATGAATATGAATATTGTTTGTTTGTTAATTAATCATATAATTTGACATGTCTCATCTTTTTATTAGTTAGTTTGTTGATGGATTACAAATTGAATAAGAAAACAACACATTGACTTGACATTTTAGAATAGGAGACCTCTTTTTCAAAATTTAGTACCTTTAGTTTATGTTGTTGGAGATGTTAACTCTTCAGTTTTGATACCCAACATTGGAGATGCCCTACTATATTATTTCCCTCCCCCTCATTTAGGCAACATCCTAAACAAAATATTGCCACTTTGTAAAACAGACTTTACAAAAATGATGATATTTTTTTTATTTTAAAAAAGAAAGTTAGAAATGGCCATCATAAATAAATAAAAATATTACCACATCTAACAATAATGTGAATTGGTCTACAAACCAATCAATCGTTGATAATTAAAATTTTGTGAGTAAATCATTGCCTACTTTTTGCAAATTATATTCTCGTGAACTACTGGTATTCATTTGATTAATGTATACTCCTTCCGTCCCATAACAATGACAAACACCCGTGTGCGGCCGCCGCACACCGTGTGACGGGTCCGCCCACGGGTCGAATCCTGAAGCCCGCTCCACTACCCGACCGCTCCAGCATCGCCACTTTCCCAGATCGCGACACGTGGCGCGCCTTAAAAAAACCTCCAATATCTTTAAAATGTAATATCTTGAAATTTTGAAGTAAAAAAAAAAATCTAAAAATGAATCAAAGTAGATAGGTCATGGCATGGTTTGATTTGTTTTTTTTTTTTTTAAAAAACATACTTTTTAACACACAAAAATATTGAGTTGCTCGTTTCCTGAGATGTAACACTCTGTTCTGATAAAAGTAACAGTTTCATATTCAAAAAGTAACACGTTTACTGTCAAATGTAACAACAGTTTTGGAAAAAAATATAAATAGTTTAAAAGTTTTTGTAGTTAGAAAAAATAATATTTGCAGTGTAGCAGAGTGCATACTCCCTCCGTCCCACCTTACTTGAGACCTAAGAAGTGGGCACAATAACTAAGGAAAAAAATAAAATAAAGAAAATGTGTAGTAGAAAATGAAGAGAGAGAATGAGTGGGGTTAATAGTAAGTTGGTCGAATGAATTGTGTGGTGGAAAATGAAGAGAGAGAATGAGTGGGTGGGGTAGATTGAATATAAAATTATAAAAAGTTTACCATTTTGGGAGTCTCAAGTGAAGTGTGACGGACCAAAATGGAAATAAGTCCCAAGTGAGGTGAGGCGGAGGGAGTATAGGTTATAAATTTTTATATAAATGAATGTAACATTTTTATTTAGTAATTGGTAAGTTTTTTCTTTAAAAAAAAGAGTAAAAATTCATATATACTCCCTCCGTCCCACCTCACTTGAAACTTATTTCCATTTTGGTCCGTCCTACTTCACTTAAGACTCCCCAAAATGGTAATCTTTTTATAATTTTATATTCAATCTACCCCACCCACTCATTCTCTCTCTTCATTTTTCACCACTCAATCCATTCAACCAACCTACTATTAACCCCACTCATTCTCTCTCTTTATTTTCTACCATACATTATCCTTATTTTTCCTTAGTTATTGTGCCCACCTCTTAGGTCTCAAGTGAGGTGGGACGGAGGGATATATATATATATATATATATAATCGGGTTTTGCATTTCGATTGATGTAAATCCCTAGAAATGTGTTACAATTGAGAAAAAAAAAATGTTACATTCATTTATTTATAAAATGTAACATCAGTTTAGGCAATCTTATGTTATCTTTAATTTATTTCAGAAAAATTGTGTTGAAAAAAAAAGTGTTACATATGAGAAAAAAAATGTTACATTTCTTTATAAAAAGTGTTACTTTTGATGGCAAGCAAAAAATGGCGTGGAAAAAAAAAAGTTGGAGGGCAAAAATAAAATTAATAAAATAAAATTATTTTGGCTTGGCTCAGCTTGGATGTGAGCCGTTTCACGCCGTGAGACTGTCTCACAGGATTCCGCCCCCATTACAATGGGTACAAAATAGAGTTTGCACATAAATTAAAGGGTGAATAGTACTCCCTCCGTCCCAAAACACCTTGCACATATTTCCCTTTTGGGTGTCTCATTGGTAAGTCTCACTTTCCCAAAATGGAAAAGATTCCCACTACTTCTCTCTCCTCTCCACTCACAACAACTATCAATTTAATATTCTCTACCCCACTTTCTCTCTCCTTCCCTCTCACACCACCCACTTTTCTTACACATTTTATTAATTCCCGTGCTTTTCAAAAAGGGTGAAAGCTGTTTTGGGACGGAGGGAGTAGTGAGTAGTTGTTGTGATCAAAATTCTAAAAGACGCTCGCCTAGGCCGCCTAGGCGCTAGGCGTTCATGAACCGTCTAGGTCTCGCCTAGAATATTATAACTATGTCTGAATTCTCGGCCCCGCCTAGGCCCCGTTTAAGCCCGCCTAGGCGCTAGGCCCAGCTGTGGCGCCTAGCGACAGCCTAGCGCTTTTTAGAACCTTTGTTGTGAGTGTGAAAAATAAAGGGGAGAAAAAGTGGAGTAAAAAATAGTAGTGGATAGTTGTTATGAGTATGAAATATATAAAATTTTCATTTAAAGAAAGTGTGACTTATCAATGGGATACTCAAAAGGAAAATTTGTACTCATTGTTATGGGTCAAAGGAAGTATACCTTCCATCTCATAAAAAAAAGTAGTACAAATTTTATGAGTGTTTTATTGAGAAGCCACATTACTTAAAATGTAAATTTTATAATACTTATATACTCATGAGACTAACTTGTCATACTTTAATCGGTCATTTGTTATTTCCTATCTCAATTTCTTCTTTTTGCCTCACTTTTTATACTCACAAGTCATGTTCCCTCCATACTATAAATTATTTCATTTTTGAGCGTCTCATAACAAAGGTTCTTAACCCAAAACGAAAATTTTAATATACTACTTTAATTAATGGGATTCACTTAGCCACTCACAACAATAATTTACTCAGTATTCTCTACACTACATTTCTCCCCTTACTTTGCTTTTCATACTCACATCACATACTTCACTACATATTATATATACTTTTCCTTACCGCTCATTCAATTTTAGTAACCTTTTTATAGGACAAAGGGACTACATACTCTCAATAATTTTGAACACATATACGCTCTCTTTAATTTCCGTAAAATTTCAGTTTTGTGTCCTTTATTATGAGATGGATATAGTATTTTGCAAGAGAAGTAGGCTGATATGACATCCATCTTTTTAATTTTTTCACACTTTAATTATATCACGAATTTTAAAAAATTATTTAATATTGATAATTTAGTGAGTATTGTGGATACGAAGAATGTGATATGCTCCCTCCGTCTCAGAGTAAGAGTACTACCTTGGCTATACATGCTTATTAAGAAAACAATATCAAATGAGTAAATATTTCAAGAGGATTGAGGACATAATTGTCAAAAAACACAATTCACAATTTAAGTGGATAAAAGTTGGTTAGTAAAGTGTTGGAATTTTTGTAATTACATAAGCATATGAATGACAAAGTTGTCCAAAACAATATTCACAATTTCTGATCCTTTATCATTTTGGTATCGGGTAAGAACTCTTACTTTGAGGCGCACAAAAATAAAAAGTAGGACTTTTACTTTTAAGTGTAATGAGTAATTTAATAGTGAGGTAGGAATTGAGAGTGAAACATTTGTTGTGAATATGCAAAATGAATCACACCGAATGATATACTCCTTCCTTTTCATTTAAGTTGCAACAAAGAGAAAAAATTGTACTCCCTCCGTCCCAGTTTAATGTTCTTAATTTAACTTTACACGCTTATTAAAAAACAAAGGCAAATTTGAGTCTAACACTAGTAGTGTGTGAAGGATATAGTAATTGTTCACTCATAAAGCAAGTGGGTGAAAAGGTGATGTATGATTCATGTTTTTTTTTTTTTTTTTTTTTTTTAATATATGAACTTTATGAGGATAAGATTGTCCAAAACACTATTCATTTGCCATTTAAGGAATAAAGCGATTAAGAACCTTAAACTGGGACATACCAAAAAGGAAAGTACGTAAGAACCTTAAACTGGGGTGGAGGGAGTAGGATTTAAGGATATAATATTTTATTAAGAATGAAAGGTGGTGAGGAGGAGAGAGAATTAGTGGGGGGGGGAAAGAGAATGAGTGGAAAATAATAAGTCGTTGGGAGGAAAAAAGAGAATGAATGGAGAACTATAAAATAATGAAAATTTTCTATTTTTGGACTTGTTGCAACTTAAGTGAAACACCCTAAATGACAACTTGCAACTTACTTGAACACGAGTGAGTATATTATAAAGTTTTTATTTTAGCGTGTGAATACATAAATGAGTCACATAAAATTATGAAAAGTGTTATAAAACTAAAGAACCAAGAGCATAATTTCAATAGATAATATTTTATTTCAAGACTATTATAGAGAGAGTGTACAAGAGAGAAAGATAGAAGTTAAGAACTTCTGAAGTATATTGAAATGAAAACTAGAGCCTACTATTTATAGGTGGAAATTGGCTTCCTCTATAAGCTTCCATAAGGATAAACACTATCCTTTAGTAAGGCTTCCTTAGTAAGCTTCTCTGAAGATATTTACCAAGCTTCCCTAGTAAACTTCACTGAAGATATTTACAAAGCTTCCTTTGTACACTTCTGGTTCAAAGGACATCCACATAATAATATATTATAACACTCCCCCTTGGATGTCCGCAGCTAAGTAGCATGCCTCATTAAAACCTTACCGGAGAAAAACCCTGTGGGATAAAAACTCTAGTGAAGGAAAAAGAGTACACGATTTTTAAGCTTCATGATGCTCCTCTTGAACAAAACATTACTCGCGATCTCTTAGTCGCCTACTCCTCCTTGGATATTCCTATTGAATGGTAATTGTGCCGCACGTATTGCCTCATTAAAAACCTTCTGAGCAAAAACCCTTTAGGAAAAATAATCTCGAAGGAAAATAGTATAACTCACAATCTTTTCAATAAACGCTCATTGCCTCGTTAAAACCTTGGCGGGTAACAAAACCCGGTGGGAAAAGTAACCCCGCGCGAAGGAAAAAGAGTATAATGAAATCTGAGTATCGTCTGGATACTCCCCCTGAAAACTACAAGGGTAGAAGCTCTAACAATCTGCGTAAGCCAATTGTTTTCATATACTTCTCAAAAGTGGCTTTAGGTAGTGACTTCGTGAATCAGTCATCGCAGTTGTCTTGACTTCTGATCTGCTGGATCATTATCTGATAAAATATCAGAATCTAATAACTTCCATAACGTGAGAGTATGTCTTATCAAAGTCAATCCCAAGCCGTTGAGAGAAACCTTGTACCACAAGGCGAGCTTTATATCTCGTAATCTCATTTCTTTCATTCATTTTCTCGTATATACCCATTTATATCCCATGGGTATAACCCTAAGAGGTGTAGGAACTACTGGTCAAAACACTCTTCTTTTCTTTAAGGAATCAAACTTTGATTGGATTGCTTTCTCTCATTTAGGCTAATCAATTCTTTGTTTATACTCATTTACGGAGCGAGGTTCAATATCATTACCTCATATAATCTTTGTTGCTACTGTATAAGTAAATACATCGTTGATAATTGTTTCATCCCGATTACATATCTCATATATGCATGCATGACTAACTGATATTTCTTTATTCTCAGAATCGGATGTCAATGTCGAGGCGTCCCCCGACTTCGTTTTCCAAACAAATCCATAATCTGGAACAATATCATGAGATAGATCGGATGAGATTCCAATTTTTATTATCGCTAACGGGATTTGACTTTTGTGCATTCACCCGTTTACGGGGATGTGAATCCTTGGAATCAATTGGCCTCCCTCTCTTCTGGGCAGGGGTATGTATTTCGTTAGGTGAGATCACTGTCCTTCCTGATAATACTCCTTCTAGGAGTTCTATCCTCGTAGGCACATTTGCAGCTTAACAACTATTGAAAGTTCTTCTGGACTTCCAATAACATTTAGATTAACATAAATAGCCGTTATAACAAATCCTGAAACAGATTTTCTAATGAAAAATACATGGGCAAATAGGATCATTCTTGTATCCTTCTTTCACCAAGTATTCACTGAGACGGTTATACCACATCCGTCCAGATCGTTTTAAACCATACAAAGATCTTTGTAATTTAATTTAACAAACTTCTCGAGAATTTGAATTGCATGCATCATACATCTTGAATCCTTCTGGGATTCTCTTAAATCCTTCTGGGATTCTTATATAAATATCATTGTCAAGTCTGCCATACAAATATGCAGTGACAACATCCATTAAACGCATATCAAGCTTTTCATGTATTACCAGACTAATGAGATAACGAAATGTAATTGCATCCACCACAGGAGAATATGTTTCCTCATAATCAATTCCAAGTCTTTGCGAAAAACCTTGTGCAACAAGACGGCTTTATTCTTGTGCAACAAGACGTGCTTTATTCTTGTGAAACAAGACGTGCTTTATTCTTGTGCAACAAAATGTGCTATATATTTTGTTTTCGCACTTGTACTCTACTAGTTTTACACCTTCAGGTGTATGGACTACAGGTCCTGAAAACTCACGCTTCTCAAGTGAGTTGAATTCTGCTTGAATTGCGTCTTTCCTCTTTGGCCAATGATTTCAACATCGATACTCGTCGATACACCTAGGTTTGTGATCCTCGTTATTTTCCATAACATTAAGCGCTATATTATATGCAAAAATATTGTCGACAATTGTTTCCTCTCGGTTCCATCTTTTTCCTGTACTGACATAACTGATCGAGATCTCATCATTGTTAATGATTACAGGTACCTGAACTTCTTCTCGAAGTATTTGATCAGATTTGTCATGTATCTCTTCAGGGGATTCTTTTACCTCGACGGGGCTTTTCTCATAATTTGCTCATTTTCTCTTTCGAAAATTTTTGTCTTTGGAACCGATAGGCCTTCCATGCTTCAGGCATGGTTTAGATTCATTAGCGGATTGTCCAATCGGGACATCAATCTGTATATGAGCATTTACAGCTGGAACATGTGACTTTGTCACTCTTTTTAGGTCAGTAAATGCGTCTGGCAATTGATTCGCTATCTCTTGCAAGTGGATTATCTTTTGAACTTAGGGTTCATATTGCTTCGTACGAGGATCAAGATAATATTTCAATGTATTCCACTTAATTTTCTTTTCCAGCTTATTACTTTCTCCCCCTAATGTTGGGAATATTTCTTTCATCAAAATGACAATCAGCAAAATGTGCCACAAATAGATCTCCTGTTAATGGTTCAAGATATCGTATAATAGAAGAAGAATCATACCCAACATATATCCCCAATCTTCGTTGGGGTCCCATCTTGGTGCGTTGTGGTGGAGCAATTGGAACATATAGCGCACACCCAAAAATTCTTAGATGGGAAATATTTGGCTCCTGACCATAAGCCAATTGTAATGGGGAAAACTTATGATAACTCGATGGCATAATGCGTATAAGTGCTGTTGCATGTAAAAACAGCATGTCCCCAAGCTACGACAGGTAGCTTTGCTCTCATAAGCAACGGTCTAGCTATTAACTGAATTCGTTTAATAAATGCTTCAGCTAAACCATTTTATGTGAATGAACATAAGCAACTGGATGTTCAACATCTATTCCAATAGATGTACAATAGTTATTAAAAGTCTCTGATGTAAATTCACCAGTATTATCAAGGCTAATTGTCTTGATCACATAATTTGGAAATTGTGATCGTAATCGAATTTCTCGCAAACGCCAGGTTGCGAGTTGATAATAAACTTATGTGTGACCATTTAGTAGAGGCATCTACTAAAACCATAAAATATCTAAATGGTCCACATGGTGGATCAATCGGTCCACATATATTACCTTGAATTTATTCTAAAAACTTTGGAGATTCAACTCTAACTTTTGCTGGTGATGGCTTAATTATCAATTTGCCTTGAGAGCAAGCAGCACATGAGAATTCATTAGATTGAAAAATCTTCTGATTTTTCAATGGATGCCCATGTGAATTTTCCATAATTCTTCGCATCATATTAGAACCGGGATGCCCCAACCGGTCATGCCATATAGTAGAACTATTTATATCAGTAAACTTCTGGTTTACTGGTAAAACCATTTATATTAGTAAACTTATGGTTTACTGTTAAAACCATTTATATTAGTAAACATCTGGTTTACTGTCATTTGTACTTCAATTATGCTAATCTTTGTATAGCATACTTTAGAGAAAAATACAGGTAACTTTTCTACCACATATTTGTTACCTGATTCAGTCTTTGTAATGCATAAATATTTCATTTCTCCTTCATTAGTTGTCTCAATATGACATCCATTTTCACGAATATCTTTAAAGCATAGTAAAATTCTTTGAGACATAAATGAAAACAATGCATTTTTATACTTATTTTTGTTCCTCTTAGTAGTACTATGTTAGCTCTTCTAAAGCCATCAATTATCTTTATACTACCACATATTGTACTAATATTAACATCATTTACAATCAAGTATACTTATAAGTAAAAGTTAATATGTTAGAACACACACACACTGAAATAATAAAACACACTTAAGTAAATTATAATGAGTCAGATACTTTAGTTAGTTTGAGTTTCTCCCCCATTAAGTATGTAATCATTTACATCTGGATTGAGAAAATCTGATATATCCAGATGTGTACTTGTAGATGGATCTTGATTCACGTCATCGTTTTCATAGACAAAATTTGTTTCATCTTTCCCTTTATTCAGCATTGATGCTTGATACAACTTAACAAGATGTTTAGGGGTACGACAGGTACGGGCTTAATGATCTTTCATTCTGCACCGATAACATAAATTCTCAATTTTTATCGGTTGCTTAATTTGTCTAGTCGATGATATTTCATTCTTACCTTCTCTATTCCACTTCTGGTGGCGAGAAATATTTTCATCATTATTGGAGTGATTGTCATTATGATACCAATTATAAAATCTCCCCCGACCACGGCCGTGATTACGTCCACGGCCACGTCCATGACCACGTTCTCGGCCTCGCTCAGTATTATCATATATACTCGCGTTCACTTCAGGGAACGGAGTAGAGCCAGTGGGGCGGGCTTCGTGGTTTTTCAATAAGATCTCATTATTTTGCTCAGCCATATGAGATCAATTCAGAATATCATTTAAAACCTTTTTCTCGATATTGCTACTGCAGGAGCAAATCAAAGAAGGAATATGGAGAAAGTTTTTCTCTAGCATATCATTATCAGTTATTCTTTCTCACCATAGTTTTAACTGTGTTGTAATTTTAAACATCGTAGAATTATATTCACTTATTATTTTAAAATCCTGCAAACATATATAAGATATAATTTTAAAATAACTTGAAAAGAGACTAAGTAGATCTTACCGATACCGTACCTACTTTGGTGACTATAGCTCAGGATCTGGAACTAGAACGAAGTCGTGCTGATAACGTGTTATAAAACTAAAGAACCAAGAGCATAATCTCAATAGATTATTTCAAGACTATTATAGAGAGAGTGTACAAGAGAGAAAGATAGAAGTTAAGAACTTCTGAAGTATATTGAAATGAAAACTAGAGCCTACTATTTATAGGTGGAACTTGGTTCCTCTATAAGCTTCTATAAAGATAAACACTATCCTTTAGTAAGGCTTCCTTAGTAAGCTTCTCTGAAGATATTTACCAAGCTTCGCTAGTAAGCTTCACTGAAGATATTTACAAAGCTTCCCTTGTACACTTCTGGTTCAAAGGATATCCACATAATAATATATTATAACAAAAAGTGAATATCTAAAAAAGACGGACGAATTACTCCCAAAACCAAAGATAGATGACATAGAGGCGCATTTTAGCACAGACCGTGAGAAGGAAAAATAGCCACGTCGTAGAGGAAAGTGGAAACTAAAAGACAACTTTATAAAAAAATATTTTATTCTGTCCCCAAAGAAGTGTTCTAGTGATAAAGCCAAGCCTCACCCCAATAAGCGTTAGGGTTCGATCCTTGCGTGTAATTGTAAACACGGTTCGGTTTCCCCCATAAATATTGATTACAAAATGTCAATGTTAAGGGTACAAAATAACTTTATAAGAAATAGATAAAAAAATAAAATAGTGACGATATTTTATTGTTTGTATCGTTTGTGCACCCGTCACACTCTAATTTAAAACATCAATAATATTATAACACATCATTTTATAAACTAAATTTTGTGCTATTTTTTGTGACTTTATATATCCTTAATTTTCTTCGGAGCTACTGATTGCCACTGTCTCAGACAACAGTGGAAAAACATATCTTCAAATTTTTTTTTTTGCTAGTAAAAATGAGGAATCTATTGTTAAGAGATTGAGAGAGATACTCAATCTCCATATCAAATAAAGAATATTGACAAAAACCTGTATGAGAACATCATGACCCGTCTCATAGTAGAGACGGGTCATTTTTGACACATGACCCGGATCCATGACCCACAATATTTTTTGTTTTTTTTTTAAATTTATATATATATATATATATATATATATATATTTGTTTTGTCAAAAGTAATAGTTACTATAACTAAATGTAACAAACGTGTTACTTATATGTAACTGTAACGCACCGAAATCCGGACCCATTTAGCCCAAAATAAAAAGTAATCATTAACCCAAGTATGATCATAACTTAATCATGCTAAGAAAATAAACATTATAAACCATCACATTCGAAAGATGAACATAATCTTAATAAGTCAAATCATAATGAACACTCCTATGATTACCCTAAGATCAAACTTAATACTTTGGCCAAAACTTAAATTTATAAAATCTAAACTCCCAAAAGATCGAAGCCAAAGCTCTGATACCACTTCGTAACGCCCCGAAACCCGGACCCAAACCTTACGGGCCCACAGTCCGGCCACGTCACCATTTACAATACTAAACCATAAGATTTTCATAAAACTCATCAAACCCATTTATTAAAACATCATCAAGGATGACATCTAAAATCCAACAAAACATTAAAGTCTTAAAATTCTCAAATAACTGAAATAATCAACTAAAGCGTTTAGACTAATAATAATCAAAACCAGTCTAAAAAGTCTTTGAACAACTTCTAAATGCTCCAGAGATAGAAACTTCCATCCTATTTATTACCTGGAAGAAAAAGATAATGAAAGGGTGAGTGAACAAAAGCTCAGTAAGTTCATATACAACCCCTCCGGTTAATTAATTCCCCAAACACAATCAATATTAACCAAGTCTGGGAATGACTTATACATTCTACATTAATCCCTCCATACACAACTTCTCACTTTTAGCTCATACTTATCATCAATTCATATTAAATATATTATCAAGATACAACATTTAAACTAATTCCATTCTCTCACAATATAGCAAAAGAAAGAACAAAACTAATATACCTTTGACTAGGCGTTCTCTCGAACATTCCGTCCCCTCTCTTTCTTAAACACGCCGCACTCAAAATTCACGAGGGAATTAAATTGCTGCTGCCTTAGGTTTAGATCAAAGAAGTAATATTTATACTTAAAAGAATTTAGGTTAAAATCCCATCCACATAATAATTGGGCTGCTCACTTTATAATTCTTTCCATATCAAATTTAATCTGGGGCCCACTACACTAATATACCTTTTTAAAACTCCAAAAGCCCGTTGGGTTATTAATGATCTACTAAAGTTAACTTCGGTCTTCTTCCTCTCTCCCTGTCTCTCAACTTCTCTTTTTTGATTTTGATTTTGACAACTTCACCCCCATCAATTCAATCCAATCCTTCAACAATGTTCTTTGTTTGTTAAACTTAATTTTATGTTTTTATCTCTTAATTTAATCTTTAATCATTGAATTTCTTCAATGATTAAAGTTTAAATTAAGAGAGATTTTTTACTTTTTGTTTGTTTTTCAAAAATAAAATTCTCTCCTTTTGTGAGAGCCGTTGTATTCTCTCCCTAGTGAGAGCCGTTGTATTCTCTCCATTGTGAGAGCCGTTGTTTGTTTTTTTGTGTGTTTGTTGGTTTTTCAATTTGCGAGTGCGATGATTCTTATATCTTCTCACAATGAAGTAGATGCCAATGTTTTAACCGTACAAGGCTTGTTCGTCGATTTTGAGATTGCTGGTAGACGTTTTCTCGTCAACCCGAATTCTGCATATGAAGTGCTAAGCGCAATATCTTATTTGAGGGGGAATTTCTTGAATGCCGAGTTGAGGCAGTGTCCAAGTTCTACTTGGGGAGGAATCCGAACATCTCAAGATTTAGATTGGATTTATCGTTGTAATAGGTTAGGTGTTGGAACTGCTAGTAAAATTTGGGGTGAGCCTCCGACCTTTGTGGAGTGTCATCTCTTTTTTTAGTTGTGAATAAAATAGAATTTATCGTTTTGCTCAAAAAAAAAAAAAACTCCAAAAGCCCAAAATTATGACTTATTAACCCAAATCATTAAATTGGATATTTACCCCAACTAAACTTTGCTTACTCTAGAGACCAATTTAACAATAATTATTATTTACTAACTAATCTCAAAAGCCAAAAATTAGCTACCGTCCATTAGAAACCTAGTTATATATATATATATATATATATATATATATATAACCATTATTACCATTCCAATACTATAGCTAAAACCCAAAAATGAATTAATGGAAATTAGGGTTATTACAGTAACAGTTTGTATACATAAAAGTAATACATATATACAGAAAAGTAACAGTGTTTTTTTTTTTTTTTTTTTTTATGTTTTCTTCGTTTGCCAAAAGTAATACTTATTACAAGTAAAAATGTAACGAACGTGTTACTTATATGTAACAGTGTTTATACATAATTGTAACACATATGTATAGAAAAAGTAATAATTCAACCATTTACATTTTTAGAGCTAAAAACACTTGGTTAGTATTGTGGGAGCCCGCGCTCGAAGGTCAAACCGCACCGAAATGATCGCTCGCGAGGGCGATTCGGGTGATGCCTCGTGCTAATGCGCTTTTGGAAATGCACTCGGTTCCCACACAATGGTTTCCTCTCGATGGAATCAAAACAGTCAAGAGTCGCCACCTCATTTTATTTTTGGAAAAACGAAGATAAAACCTTTTTTTAGAGAAAGTGGGTTCGGGGGCTAAGTTACGAGAAGAGAAGGGGTTAGGCACTCTCCTCGCCCGTGATGGTCTCTAGCATGCATGCCACGTAGATTCATTTTATGCCTTTTACCTTGATTTTATGCCCTAACAAAAATGGTGATTTGATATCAGAGGAAGTCTTCCTATTCTAGGAATGTTTGTTTTAATTCACAAATGAAAGTCGGTTTGGGTGGACTCACACTTGGTTTTGAAAATGGTTTAACATTCATATCCAGTAAAGGAGATCACAAAGAGGGGGTGGGGGATTAATATTTACAATGGTGAACAAAAAAAAGGGAAACAAATCCCATAAAAAAGAATGTCCAAACTCCGTCCCCAAAGATTTTAGGGACTGCTGCGCTCTTTTTCTTTGTGTACCTGTTCTTATGCTTGCACAATCTGGAAAGTGAAAGTTAGGAAAAGTCCCTAACACATCAAGTATCAACCATGAATTTTCCTCTGATTTTAGGAGCATTTTATGGTGTCCAAATAAGGCATGCAAGATAGAACTTTCAACAGCCAGATCTGACAGACATTCATACATCCATAAAAGACTCACCTTTTGCATCATGAAAACGGGGGAATCACAGAAAACACTAAACATGAAAGTTATTAATAACATATCAAAGTTTAGATCTGGAAAGTTTCAAGGCCATCAAGCAAGTTTAAGTCACACAAAACACCTCTGACATTTTGGTGTCAGAACAGGAGATATGTAAATCTGAGAACAGAGAGTTGAAACAAAAAATGGAAAGAATCCCTTCCACCCAGGGTAAAAATAATATATGTACATGCTCATTTTCCTATGTTTGTCTAGAACAAACCATATTTTGTGGTCTAAGATCAAAAACCACGTTTTATATGCATAAAGAGAGCAACAAGACAAAAAGATACAGACTGACAGACTGCTGGAAAAATGCAAATGGCATGAAAACACCTATGAAAACTCATCTACATGAAGTGATGTGGGCATGAAACTTTGTGTGTGCATATATATACATACTAACAACACAAAAAAACAGCCATTGAAGCATTTGATCGAGATCTATCATCATTTAGGGAGAAGAACAATAAGAACATCAACATTGTATCTTTGGACATCAAATGGAGGTCTAGCCTAACATGGTGGCTAGACCTCTCAACATATTACATAATCAACTACATCTTACATAGGTGAACTTTACAAGAACAAGAGATTACCTAGATGTGCTTCCTTTGCTTCCAAGGGAAGACTTTTTTGTTGCTTTTCTTAAGGTGTTTGCCTTAGATTGAAAGAGTGTTTGAGTGGGTTGTTTTTGCTTGTGTTTGGTGTGTGTTTAGGGTGGTGTTATGGTGGTGATGTGGTGGTCTATGGACTGAGATTTGAAAGTGGTGAGAGTGCTTCTTGGAAGTGCTAGAGAGAACAAGAGTGAATGGGAGTGTTCTATGAAGTGTGTGTGTTCTCCTTTTGATAAAATGGATGAGGGAGGTAAGTATATGGAGGAGGGAGGTGGGAAATGACCTTAGGCCACCCTTGCTAGGCTTAGGAGTCAGTTTAGGGGATGGCTACCCCGTCCATTTGCAGCTGGGAATGATCAAAATCAAGACTTTTGTGGCCAAGTTGCTGAAGAACAAACTGCTGTCTGAACCTCCCAAACCAGCCGTACGGCTCATACCTCCGTCCCTTTTACCCAAAGTGCCACTTGTCGCATTCTGGTTGGCTCCTTCTTTATTGATTTGGCCAGCCAACTTGGGCCACTTGCCTGGCTCTTTTAGGCGTGAATGATCACAATTTTTGCTCCGGTATTGGTTCCACAACAGTCCAAGTTTTGTCCGAGTGTGCGCGCAACGGTGTCCCGGTTGTCCGCGGTCCCAACATGGAAGTTGCTTGAAATAATCTTGTGGTCACGTACGTCTATCTGAAATATGTTAATGAGCAAGAAATGAAAATAATATATATTTTTTTTAATGCACAGAATGGACGGTAACGAGCAGTTCTAAGAGTGCGGGCCCCGTTTCGGGTCCCGCAGCTCAAAAATTGAAGTACATGTCTGTTTACTCGCTTTTTCGCTCTGATCATGAATTTGAAGTCCGTTAATCCATTCGATGCACTGATAAGGCTCACAGAACTCCCGCATAGCCGAATCTGGGCTTAGGTCAATTTTAGGGTTTAGACCATTCAAAAAGGGTTTGATAAGGGGTGCGAGATCGGGGTATCTACAGAGCCCCTCGTCGAATCTCTTTGTAATGTAAAGGGGATTCTACGATTTACTAAGAGACAAACGATCTCGTCTAGGGTGTAACGGCTGGGTCCAAAGTAGGACTTCCTACGTATCTCTTTCGAGAATCAAGCCTCCGTAGTTCTAACTCAAACAAGCAATCAAACTAGTGACAAACAATGGTCGGTACCGGGTTTCCGGTTTACCTACGTATCTCTTTCGAGAATCAGACCAATCGTAGTTCAGGTTTATTAAAAAACAAGAAATTTTCGGGGGGAGCATTGAGATGTGTTGTCTCTTTGCTGGGGACTGCATTGAGATGTGTGGTTTCTTTGCTGGGGAGAAAATCGACATGAGAAAATATTTATGAGAACAGGCGAATGAGTTCACCGGGGTGAACTGCCTACGTATCCCTCCATGGGAATCAAGTCGAGTCGTAGTTCTGACTCGAACCAACTCAATCAATCCAGAGAAGGCTTAAGATCAACATTACTCGAGGATTGACGCAAGGTGCAATCCGAGTTGAGGTACATCTCAAAATCAGGAGACTAGCAGGGGATATAATAACGACTCATCGAGGTCCGGACGCTTCGCGCCCCTCAGGAAAACCAACTCACTCAAAGATCGAGCGCTTCGCGCTAATCAAAAAAAGGGGGGGTACAACTCAACATCAAGAGAAGATCAAATAACAGATGACAATTCATAAAACATTCAATCAGAGGATACACTGCTCTCCGAGCTATGTCTAGACCCATCGGCTTTTGAGTTGTCGTGTGATGAGATTTTTGTGCTTTATTAAGCAGTGAACCATCGCTTCGCGTGATCCATTGGCACTGTTTCAGTTTTGACTGAAGCCTCTCGCGCCTCGGGGAGATGACCACATCGACTTTGTGTGCCGTGACCTACAAGTTAGCTTTGCATGCAGTGGTGGATATGATTCGCCTAGACAAAATTTGGACCAAATCTGATCGAGCACAAGCTCTCTTTCATTTTGAAGTCGGGATGTTAATCTTTTGCTTTAACTCACTTATTAAATGACACCAACTCGTGATTAATGACCAACAATGAACCAAACTCGGATTAGAGGGTTGCAGATTGATAAAACCAAGGGGAGGCTTATCCACCTAGGGAAGCGTGGAGAAGATAAAATTCTGGCTGGGTCAGAGGTCAGCAGCCGTACGGCTACTGAGGGGGGGGGGGGGGCGAGGTTTCTGATCAGTTTCTGGAAATTTCTTGGAATTCGTGCCTTATCCAGGCAAGGGGGAGGTGTGCACTTCGAGGGAGGCAAGCTGGAACCCTATCTCCGAGCTACTATAAAAGGGGAGGGGGAGTTTCATTATTTTTCATCCCAAACACCTTCTCCTTCTTTCTTTCCTTGCAATCCCGACCTTCCTTCCCTTTTCAAATGGCTCATCTCGGCCCAACCATGCTTAGCATCGAAGAATACCGCGAGGGACTCAACCGTTGGGTGAGTTCCTACTCGGAGAGTGCGCGAGCGACGCTAGAAGAGACCTTTCATTTCAAACTCCTTTTTGCATTAAGGAGGCTTCCTATCCAATGGGAGATGATCCGCGGTGCGTCCGTCTTCTGGTCGACAGGTACTCACTTATTTAATTTTACCCAAGATGAGTTGTGTCCTACCTTTGAGGAATTCTGTGCCATTATGGGAAACCCAACTCGTGGTAGGGCTATGGTGCCAACTTCTCGCAAGACCCCTGTCCGGTGGCTCGCTGAGGTTTTCGGATTTGATATCGGATTTTCGAGGAGGATCCTTCACAGGACCCACTTTGATATCACTTGCTTCCCCGGACTCTATGGTGAGGCTGCCCCTCATAACCCGGAGTATTCTGACCGCAAGGATTTTGCCTTAGTCATGTGCCTCTTTGCTGAACTGTTCTTCGTCTCTTATGACGGTTTCATTGATTCAAGAATGGTGGATATTGTTGATTCCTGCAAAGGTGGTGCCAGTAACGTGATGACTGTCCTTTTGGCAGAAACCTTGCACGGGCTGGACGGTTACTATCCCAGGGGTGACGCTTTCACATCGGGCAGCCCTATTTTGCTGCAAATATGGCTCCAGGAGCATCTCAGAATCATTCGCCCGGTGTCTGATCCAGACTATACCCCTTCCATGCTTCCGAGGTGAGATTTAAACAGGCAGAACTGCACTACTGTTAAGGAGTGGGTTGGACACTTTTGGCGGATTAGGTCGGCAGACATCCTGTGGGTGCCTCCGCATTGGAACCCGAGCAGGTACATTATCACGAGTGCATGTCACTCCTTCGTTTGGTTAGCTGGGCTTCGGTCTACCACCTTTTATCTAGGCCAACGGATTTCCCGCCAATTTGGACAAGTCCAAGAGGTTCCCTTTTCTGACCACCCCATCCCGGCCAATTTGCCCGTGGATGCCAATATTTGCGAATTGTTGAAAGAGCTTTGGTATAGGAACGGTGCGCACGTCGGCAGAGGCAGACACCGGAGCGAAGGGGACACATTCTATGAACCCTCTTTGGCGTATCTTGAATGGCTGGGTCCTCAGACTGTTGAAGACAATGCTACCATCTCAGCTTTGGTCTCGGGGCTCTTAGGTCCAGAGATTCTGTCTAGGGATTACTTTTCTCAAATAATGGGTCCCACAGTCTTCCAAAATCAGATAGGCGGGAATCAATCACGCCACGACCATTGGTCGGGACATCGCAGGGCTGGCCGAGACTTAGCTTCAAGGATTACCCTGCCCGATGCAACCGGATCTGGGAACCAAAGGGGAGAGAGCTCTTCAGGCTTTTTCCAGAACGTGTTCAACCGCCTCGGTTAATGAGTGGAATTTCATTTATTTCTGCATGATCCTTGGTTGCCACGCCAAGATGATTTTTTTTATTTTATTTTCAAAGTTTGTTGTGCTTGTTTTTCCTTTTCAAATGTAATGTTTGCAAGTTCAACGTGGGGAATAAAGTTTTTTATTACTAATGACCGGACCCGAAGGTTGCCTACGTTCCTCTTTAGAGGCTCAGGTCAGCGTAGTTCGACACAGTTACTTGAATTTCTTGCGCGCCTCCTGATTTTTACCTAGAACTGCCCTTTCGGGTTTTCAGTTCTAGTGGGGCTGTCTTTTGCTCTTTCTTTTTTTTTTTTTTTTTTACAGACTCGATAGGAATCACTGGACTCTGCGCCTTCTACGCATAATACTTCTTCAATTTGCTGAGGTTGCAGGGCTGAACGAGGTCTTCTCCAAATTCGGTTTGCAGAAACACGGCTCCTCCGAATTGTATCTTCTTAACAATGTAGGGGCCTAACCATGGAGACTTCCATTTCCCTCGGGGGTCGACATAGCTTGGTGGCTTTTCTCGTAAAACATGATCTCCCACTTTGACATCACGGTCTTTGACCTTCTTGTTAAATGCCCTGGCGATTCTGCGTTGATACGCGCGGTTGTGCCCTAAAGCCAGTAATCGCTTTTCATCGAGTAATGCTAACTCTTCATGGCGACTTTGTAGCCAATCAATCTCGGACACTTGGTTTTCAAGTAAAACTCTCATGGAGGGGATTTCAAGTTCAATCGGGAGAATTGCCTCCATGCCATATGCAAGTGAGTAAGGAGTAGCCCCAGTCGGTGTCCGGACAGATGTGCGGTATCCCCACAAAGCTAAAGGCAACTTCTCGGGCCAATCCTTTCCGGTGATGGCCATCTTTCTAATGATGTTCTCAAGGGTTTTTTTCGCCGCTTCTACCGCTCCATTGGCTTGTGGTCGATAGGGGGATGACTTGTGCCGGATCACACGGAATTCGTCAAGCAATCGGTTGACTTCCCCTTCAAAGTGAGTTCCATTATCTGAGATCATCTCATAAGGGACTCCATATCTGTAGAAAATGTTGGTGCGGATGAACTCGACTACCTTCTTGGCATTCAAGACTTTGTAAGCAGCGGCCTCAACCCATTTGGTGAAGTAGTCGATAGCTACGAGCACATATTCTTGCCCGCTTGAACCTTTCGGTTTGACTTGACCAATAACATCTATTCCCCAAGTGGAGAAAGGCCAAGGAGCAGTTGACTGATAGAGAACGTGCGGTGGCAGATGTTGTAGGTTAGCATACCGTTGACACTGATCACAAGTTCGCACTCTCATCACACAATCCTTTTCCATTGTAGTCCAGTAGTACCCTTGCCTCACTATCTTCTTAGCAAGCATGTGCCCATTCATGTGGGGTCCATACAGTCCCCCATGGACTTCATCCATGATTCTATTCGCTTCAGACTTGTCTACACAGAGCAAATTTGGTCCGTTATGATACCTTTTGTACAATCGATCTCCGAAAATCACAAATTGGGAGGCCCATCTTCGCATTGCAATTCTTGCCCTTTTGTCCTTTTCTGGAGGGTAGATCCCATTCCTGAGCACATTCCATACATCTGTGTACCATGGCTCTTCATTTTCTTCGTTATCTAAGTCAATTGCCAGGCAGTAGGCTGGGATTGACCTCTTGCTAACCACAAACGGCTTTACCATGACATCAGCAGGGAATTCCATGATGGAGGCTAAGGTAGCCAACGCATCTGCGAATCTGTTTCGGTCCCTTGGGAGGTAATGAAATGAGATATTCGATAAACGTTATGTGAGCGCTACCAGTCGGATATGATATTGTTGTAGTCTTGAATCTTGGATCCTCTACTTTCCTTCAATCTGATTGATGATTAGGGCGGAGTCCCCGAACACTTCAATTTCTTTGACCCCTCTGTTTAACGCCTCTTCAAGGCCAGCCATGCAAGCCTCATACTCCGCTGTGTTATTTGAACAGTTAAAGTCTAACCGGATAGCAATGGGCGTGTGCGCATCGCTTGGATCAATGAGCAAAATTCCAATTCCGAAACCTCTTTTGTTGGCAGCCCCATCAAAGAAGAGTTGCCACTTGTTTTCTGAACAATCAACAGCGTAGATTCCTTCATCGGGAAACTGTGCTTCTGGTTCGGGCTCGAGATCAAGAGCCAAATCTGCAAGTTGGTCTGCTATCACCCTTCCTTTAATGGACTTAGGCGTTGCGTAAGTCATATCGAATTCGCTTAAGAGAAAAGCCCATTTGGCTACTCGATTGGACATGGCTGGCCTTTCGAGGATGTACTTTACTGGATCCATTCGGGATATGATCTGAACGGGCAAGGATTGAAGATAGATCTTTAACCGCTGCGAGACCCAAACCAAACAGGTGCAGGCCTTTTCCAATGCTGAGTAGTTCAATTCACTCCCTTGCAGCTTTCTACTAACAAAATAAATTGCATTTTCAACCCAGGAGTCTTCTTTTTCTTGTGCAAGCATTGCTCCTACCGCGGTGTCGGTGACGGTTAGGTACAACCGCAGAGGTTTGTGCAAATGAGGTGGGGCCAAGACCGGTGGGCTTGTCAGGTATTCTTTGACCTTTTCGAAAGCAATCTGGCATTCTTCATCCCAGGATCGATCGGTACCCTTTTTTAGGAGCTTGAAGAGCGGTTCACACATCGTGGTTAGCTGCCGTATGAATCTGCTGATATATTGAATTCTTCCCAAGAAACCCTTTACCTCCTTTTGAGTCTGAGGTTGGGGCATTTCTGTGATGGCCCTTATTTTGTCGGGGTCGATTTCAATCCCTCTTTCTGTTACCAGGAAACCGAGGACCTTGCCTCGGACGGTACCGAATGTGCATTTAGCAGGATTCAACTTCATGTGATACTTCCGCAGCCTTTCAAAGAATTTTCTGAGGTCAACCAGATGATGGGCGTCTTCTTCGACTGAGTGCACAATCATGTCATCCACGTAGATTTCAAGTTCTTTGTGGATCATGTCATGGAAAAGAGTTGTAGCACCTCTTTGATAAGTCGTTCCGGCATTTTTAAGACCGAAAGGCATCACAGTATAACAGAATGTCCCCCACGGGGTGATGAAGGAGGTTTTCTCTTGATCTTCTACCGCCATTTTAATTTGGTTGTAACCCGCCATTCCATCAACAAATGACTTCACTTTGTGCATTGCGACTGAGTCAACCAGAATATCAATATTTGGTAACGGGAAATCATCTTTTGGGCAAGCTTTGTTGAGGTCTCTGAAGTCAACACATATCCGGACTTTTCCGTTCGCTTTCTCGACTGTGACCATGTTGGATAACCAATGGGGATATTCCAAAACTCGGATGAAACCCACTTGCAGCAACCTCTCGATCTCTTCTTTAACCTGGAGGGCCCACTGCGGCTTGATTCTGCATAGTTTCTGTTTAACCGGCTTGGCGTCGGGAAAGGTGGGAATTCGGTGCTCCACAATTGTCGAATCTAACCCAGGCATATCTTCATACGACCAAGCAAATACATCAACAAATTCTTTGAGCAAACGGATCAACTGTTCCCTGTCAGCCCCTTTCATGAAGCTTCCAATTTTCATTTCTTTGACCTCCTCGTTCAGCCCCAGATTGACAGTAGACAAATCTCCCTCACAGGCCTCTAACTTTCGTTCCCCACGCTGCTTTGCTAACCTGCTTAACTCAATTAAATAATCTTTTTCATCTTGGCTTACGTCTTTTAAAGATTCATGATTAACTTCATTTGTTATTAAATTTTCATTTGTTAAATCATTATTCAGAATATTGGCAACCAAGGAGTAAGCGGAAATAGAGGAAATTTCATTCACGACAGAGGGGAGTACAAGCTCGGCGACCGCGTCGAGGTCCTCGACAGTGAGGCCCTCTTCGGGAGTCCCAGAAACAACATCAGAGAGTACAAAGGGTTCAAAAGCCGGTCCCTCTGGGCGAACATATCCAAACTGCTTCACGAGCACGTCAACAGTAGCGAGCGGGCCAGTGGTTTTGGACCAGTTATTAAGTGGTGCCACTGCCGGCTTGAGGTGCTTCACCGGGTCATAAGCTTCTGCGGTGCCATCCTCGATCATAACCACAGATCCGTCTTCAAAGCCAAATCCTTCAAACAATGCGAATCCATCATCCTCCTCATCGATATTCCACGGAGTAAACGGGCCCGGTTGCTTATATGAACCGTCCAAATCAAGGCTTTCATCGAACAACTTCACATCATCAAATACTTCATCTTAACATGGGCCACATTTTCGCTCTTGCGAATAAAGTATCCCTTCCAGGATTTTTCTTAGGGACGGAGTGGTGGGAGCTCATAGGCCCTTCCCCTCTTGATGGCATTCTGCCTCTCCCTTTTTTCACGCATAGCTTTGGCAATTTCAGCGGGAGTGGGCTTGTAGCCGAGTCCAAACGGAGGAATGAAAACAGGCACATCATTTTTGATAGCTTCGATACACCCTTGTTGCTCTTTCCCGAGTCCCAACATAGGTAAGAAATTCATCTTCTTGACCATATTCAAGGCCATCGCGTCACCATACTTGGTCCTCTTTCCCCCGATCAGATCGGTTTCTTTGACGTAGTCAATAGCATGGATCCGAGCTTGTGGGATCACCTCAAAACCACTCAAGAAAATACCGGTATCTTTGTGCTCAATTCCTAAGATCGGGAGGTCGTTGACTTGCGTGTCATCCTGGGCGTGAACTACCACAACATGATTGTCGTGAATGAACTTGATGCATTGATGGTAAGAAGAAGCTACCCCTTTCACTCCATGGATCCAAGGGCGTCCCAATAGTAAACTGAATGAGGACTTGATGTCGATCACTTGAAATTCAATTGGCATAACAAGAGGGCCAATGGTAAGAGTGAGGGAGATAACACCCAAGACACAGCGACTGGTGCTATCGTAGGCATGGACCACTTGAGAAGACGGGGCCAAATCAGTTATCTTAATTCCCAAATCTGCGAGAACATGCACGGGGCAAACATTGACCGAAGAGACATTATCGACCAACACACGAGCTAAGTGCTCACCTCCAACCCCAACTGTGATGTGCAGAGCCTCGATATGATTAAGGCCAATTTTTGGTGCATCGAGGTCAGTAAAAGTGATAATGTTCCCAAAATGAATGTTGCCGACCATGTGGACAAGGTCATTGGGAGACGTCTCGATTGGGATAACATCTTGAGTGAGAGCTTTAACCAGAGTGTCTCGGTGCTCTTGAGAAGATGACAGCAAACCCCAAATGGATATATTAGCCTGGGTTTTCTTTAACTGAGTTAAGACCAGGTTCTCGGCGACCTTTTCTTTCTGGGCGGAAGCTCCTTCTTTGTCTTTTCCAGGTTCGCTCGCCTCAGGATTCAAAGACTGATAGGCTCTCCCTGAGCGAGTGAGATGATTCACGTTGTTGCTCCAAAAGGGAGCGGGAGTCATGGCAACATTGTTCACAACTGGCGCCGGGGTTTTAGCAGTAGGCCGGAACCTGTAGGAGCTAGGAGAAGGATCTAGCTTGATCACCCCAGTTCGAACATCTTCGTCGATACGGGAACCCACATCTAGAATAGAAGTAAAATCCGGAAATGGCAGATATTTCATCTTATCCGCATACACTGGCTGAAGATTCTTGAGGAAAATGCGAGTTTGCTCGCCACTGTCGGGCCTTTCCAGAGTCTGAGCGACTTTCTTCCTCCACCTGCTTGGAAATTCAGAGAACGATTCCTTCTCACGCTGAGCACACGAATCAAGATCACGGCGGCTCTTCTCCCAGTTGGAGTTATCTTTGTATCGCTTTTGGAATTCATCCACAAGCTTTCCCCAATTATTAACCAAATTGGCATCCACAGTCATGAACCATTTCTTAGCGGCTCCTACCAAAGTCAAATGGAAGTTGGAGGCCATAGCACCGACATTAGCCCCACGAGACTGCATTGCATGAGCATAAGATTTCAGGTGGGCCATTGGGCACCCCGTACCATCGAATTTTTCCACATCGGGCATTTTGAATTTAGGAGGCAAAACAGCAAATGGAGATAATTTCAATGAATCTGCAGAAAATTCTCCTTTATTCATGACTTTTCTCAACATTTCTTTCATTTCATTCATTTCAATCTCAGCTCTAGTAAGAGGTACATATGGGACCCCTTTGTAGCTTCCATTTGGCGGACCAAGTTAGGATCTTGCCCCTGGGAAGTTCCTTGGTTGAACGGAGAGACACCACTAGCAAACGCACCATAGGCGTTGGGTTGCTGATTCGGATACAGAGTTTGCATATACTGAGCAAAGGCATTATGATCGGGTGGATACTGAGATGGGTTCACCACAAAGTTTGCTTGATTTGGGATGAAGTTGTGATTGAGGACACTGAAGTCTAGATGAGCCACATGACCATGAGGATGGACACCTTGGTGATGATTATGACCGTTGGTGTTACTACCATTGGGATTCAAGTTCACGGTGGGGATGCCGCTGCCATTTCCATTCATATTAGGATTGCCATTGCCATTGGGGAAGCCATTAGGAGCCCCATTACCATTCTGATTTTCATTCGGATTGCCATTGGGATTTCCGTTGGGGTTGCCATTAGGAGCCCCATTACCATTGTCATTTCCATTCGGATTTCCATTGGGATTTCCGTTGGGGTTGCCATTAGGAGCCCCATTACCATTCTGATTCTGCATCTGAACAAGCGTAGCAAGTAACTCGTCTTGCTGAGTTCTCATCTGACCCAACACATTCTGTTCTAACCATGCTTGAAGACCCGGTGGCGGCACATAGGCTTGATCATTCCCTTCTTCGGCCATTGCAGTAGCTTCTTCGATAACGGGCACTGACTCGGTAACTCGGATCAACCTCCCCTTGCGGTTTCTAACTCCCCCTCTCCAAGCAGATGCTAGGCTTAGAGTATCTGAAAGGGATGGTGTATAGGGCTGATTAGAGAGTGGAAAGGATCGAGATTTTCCGAGCTTGATTCAAAAGGAGTTCAAAAATCACAAAATCAAACCTAGAATTCCGGATAAGCACTTGCTTTATTTTGACACATTTTCGCATGAAATCTTGGAATAGTGGATACCGTCTCCAAAGTATAGGACCAACGTTTTGCACCTGTACTATTGGCCATCCAAGCCCCTAGCGAAGGGCCTATACTCTTTCGGGGATCCACCATTCGGTTACGGTCTAAGGGAGGGTCTTGACAATTTAAAGTCAATCCGAGCATTTCAATGAATTTCCACAATGTAGGTTGTTTATGACCATTTGGGAAATGCATAGGATTGAGGTGAAATTGCTAGACAAAAACCGGCATGAAGTCTGGGACGTGTCTTTTTTCGAAAACATGGACATCGTGGCTTGGTAACGGAGAAGATTGGCTTACACCCATCGCAACGACTAATAGGCGCGCTTTGGGGTGAGAATGTACACCGCGGGCCCTATAGGGAAGTCCAATGAGCTCCCTTATACCCTCGGGTTACCTTCTCGGGTTTGTATGGTTCTACGAGACGTTATTTTCAAAAACGTGCATGTGCGTGAGGTATCTATGAGTTCGAAAAATGATTTTGAAAGCAAGTAAATAAAACAAGAAAATCCTTTTCTTTCCTTTTTTATTTTTTCCATTTTTTATTTTTTTCCTTTTTTAAGGGAATCACCCACCACGCATGCATATATATACAAATAAGAGGGTGAAGGAGAAAGAATGTCCCTACAAAACAAAGGTTAGGGCATAAACATATATATAACCCAAGTAAGGCAAGTAAAGAATGGCACACACAAAGATTAGAGTCTATCCCACTTAAGAAATTCCCCAGCGGAGTCGCCACTGTGGGAGCCCGCGCTCGAAGGTCAAACCGCACCGAAATGATCGCTCGCGAGGGAGATTCGGGTGATGCCTCGTGCTAATGCGCTTTTGGAAATGCGCTCGGTTCCCACACAATGGTTTCCTCTCGATGGAATCAAAACAGTCAAGAGTCGCCACCTCATTTTATTTTAGGAAAAACGAAGATAAAACCTTTTTTTAGAGAAAGTGGGTTCGGGGGCTAAGTTACGAGAAGAGAAGGGGTTAGGCACTCTCCTCGCCCGTGATGGTCTCTAGCATGCATGCCACGTAGATTCATTTTATGCCTTTTACCTTGATTTTATGCCCTAACAAAAATGGTGATTTGATATCAGAGGAAGTCTTCCTATTCTAGGAATGTTTGTTTTAATTCACAAATGAAAGTCGGTTTGGGTGGACTCACACTTGGTTTTGAAAATGGTTTAACATTCATATCCAGTAAAGGAGATCACAAAGAGGGGGTGGGGGATTAATATTTACAATGGTGAACAAAAAAAAGGGAAACAAATCCCATAAAAAAGAATGTCCAAACTCCGTCCCCAAAGATTTTAGGGACTGCTGCGCTCTTTTTCTTTGTGTACCTGTTCTTATGCTTGCACAATCTGGAAAGTGAAAGTTAGGAAAAGTCCCTAACACATCAAGTATCAACCATGAATTTTCCTCTGATTTTAGGAGCATTTTATGGTGTCCAAATAAGGCATGCAAGATAGAACTTTCAACAGCCAGATCTGACAGACATTCATACATCCATAAAAGACTCACCTTTTGCATCATGAAAACGGGGGAATCACAGAAAACACTAAACATGAAAGTTATTAATAACATATCAAAGTTTAGATCTGGAAAGTTTCAAGGCCATCAAGCAAGTTTAAGTCACACAAAACACCTCTGACATTTTGGTGTCAGAACAGGAGATATGTAAATCTGAGAACAGAGAGTTGAAACAAAAAATGGAAAGAATCCCTTCCACCCAGGGTAAAAATAATATATGTACATGCTCATTTTCCTATGTTTGTCTAGAACAAACCATATTTTGTGGTCTAAGACCAAAAACCACGTTTTATATGCATAAAGAGAGCAACAAGACAAAAGATACAGACTGACAGACTGCTGGAAAAATGCAAATGGCATGAAAACACCTATGAAAACTCATCTACATGAAGTGATGTGGGCATGAAACTTTGTGTGTGCATATATATACATACTAACAACACAAAAAAACAGCCATTGAAGCATTTGATCGAGATCTATCATCATTTAGGGAGAAGAACAATAAGAACATCAACATTGTATCTTTGGACATCAAATGGAGGTCTAGCCTAACATGGTGGCTAGACCTCTCAACATATTACATAATCAACTACATCTTACATAGGTGAACTTTACAAGAACAAGAGATTACCTAGATGTGCTTCCTTTGCTTCCAAGGGAAGACTTTTTTGTTGCTTTTCTTAAGGTGTTTGCCTTAGATTGAAAGAGTGTTTGAGTGGGTTGTTTTTGCTTGTGTTTGGTGTGTGTTTAGGGTGGTGTTATGGTGGTGATGTGGTGGTCTATGGACTGAGATTTGAAAGTGGTGAGAGTGCTTCTTGGAAGTGCTAGAGAGAACAAGAGTGAATGGGAGTGTTCTATGAATTGTGTGTGTTCTCCTTTTGATAAAATGGATGAGGGAGGTAAGTATATGGAGGAGGGAGGTGCGAAATGACCTTAGGCCACCCTTGCTAGACTTAGGAGTCAGTTTAGGGGGTGGCTACCCCGTCCATTTGCAGCTGGGAATGATCAAAATCAAGACTTTTGTGGCCAAGTTGCTGAAGAACAAACTGCTATCTGAACCCCCCAAACCAGCCGTACGGCTCATACCTCCGTCTCTTTTTCCCAAAGTGCCACTTGTCGCATTCTGATTGGCTCCTTCTTTATTGATTTAGCCAGCCAACTTGGGCCACTTGCCTGGATCTTTTAGGCGTGAATGATCACAATTTTTGCTCCGGTATTGGTTCCGCAACAGTCCAAGTTTTGTCCGAGTGTGCGCGCAATGGTGTCCCGGTTGTCCGCGGTCCCAACATGGAAGTTGCTTGAAATAATCTTGTGGTCACGTACGTCTATCTGAAATATGTTAATGAGCAAGAAATGAAAATAATATATATTTTTTTAATGCACAGAATGGACGGTAACGAGCAGTTCTAAGGGTGCGGGCCCCGTTTCGGGTCCCGCAGCTCAAAAATTGAAGTACATGTCTGTTTACTCGCTTTTTCGCTCTGATCATGAATTTGAAGTCCGTTAATCCATTCGATGCACTGATAAGGCTCACAGAACTCCCGCATAGCCGAATCTGGGCTTAGGTCAATTTTAGGGTTTAGACCATTCAAAAAGGGTTTGATAAGGGGTGCGAGATCGGGGTATCTACAAGTATTACATGTAACAAAGTATTACATTATCTATAGAAATACTCCCTCCGTCCCAGCTCACTTGACACTTATTTTCATTTTGGGCTGTCCTAGCTCACTTGACACTTCCTAAAATAGCATATTTTTTATAATTTTATATTCACTCTACCCCACCACTCAATTTATTCAACCAACACTACTATTTACCCTACTCATTCTCTCTCTTCATTTTCTACCAAAAAATTTCCTTATTTTATTCGTTCTCCTTAATTATTGTGCCCACCTCATGGGTGTCAAGTGAGGTGGGACGGAGGGAGTATGTTATAATTTCTTTTATTAAAGTGTTACATTTACTTGTACAAACAATTACATTCATGTATATGAGTTGTTACTTTTCAAATGTTTCTTTCTTTCAAAAAATTAAATCAAAATACCCAATATTTTACATTTTTGCAAAGCACTATTACATTTCAGTATAAATGATAATTATATTTAGATATTTTTTGGGTTACAAGTAATTATAGTTAGTATTACATTTGAAAAAAATTGGTAAAACGAGCTTTTGTTTTTGTAAAACAGATGTTACGTTTGCTTATGAACAATGTTACTTTATATATATACAGTCATTACATTAAGTTATGGTAACTATTACTTTTGGTAAACGACGAAAAAGCCGAAAAAAATGTAAAAACTCAAATAAAAATGGGGGGGGGGGAATGGGTTGTTGCCGTGTGGCAGGTTATGCTCCATGGGTCATGGATCCGATTTAATGAGTCGGGTTGGGTGGGTCAAAAAATCGTCTTATAGAAGAGACGAATATAGGTGTTCTCATGGGAGACTAGCTCAAGAATATTTACTTACCTAGTTAACTTAAAATAGTTACTTAGTTAGGAGTATTTCTAATTAAGAAATAAACATGTTATTAGAATTAGGAGATATCTAAGAATTAGGACTCATATATTTTTGGAATAAATATGAGTTCTCTAACATTGTAAATCTTGAGACGAAATAATTCATAATATATTTTGAAGTCTCCATATTTTATCATATATACATTTTGACTCTTGTACTTTATAGAAAAATTGCACTAACTTGTTATATTGACTCCTTTACATGCTAAATTGGATACATAAATTATACCACCTCTGTCCCTAAATGAGTGTCTAAATTTTATTTTAAGGGACACTGAAAATCTCAACTTTATGTACAATTTGCTAGCAAATATTCATATATAATCTTGTAATATCATTTCCAAACATTTAGTTTTGCACGTATAAGAAAACCGGTGAAAAAAAAATCGAAAAAAAAACATTTAGGGATAAAGTTATGTTAAAAAAAGACACTCATTTTGGGACAAAAATTTCTTGAAAATAGACACTCATTTAGGGACAGAGGGAATAATATTTATCTCAAAAACAATTTTGAACTTTTTTTAAGAAAATTGAGTTTATTGCCAAATTGCCCTGCGTACAATTTGGGGATAGTCAATGTCCCATGCGTAATTTGGAAACATGAAATGTCACATGTGTACTTTTGATTTGGATTCAATTTGACCCCATTTTTTAACACCCGTTATAAAATTAACAGACCAAGCCATGAAAGTTAAAAATTTAACAGATCAATTAATTTGAAGTTAATTTTCCTTTTAAGAGGGTTATTGGAAATTCCATAAGTAAAATGATTGTGATTTTTTTTTTTTGAAACATTAATTTATTGAAACTTAAAATAGTACTCCCTCCGTCCCAGAAAGATAGTCCACCTTTTTTCATTGTTACTACGAGGGAACTTTGAACAGTTATAAATGCTACTTATAATTATGTCGATGTGAATCCAAAAATTGATATTAATAGTATTTATAATGGTGTATCAAGAACAATTTCAAAAATTTCATTAGAATAATTAAAAGTAGCCTTAATTATTACTCAAAGTTTCTTCGTAAAATCCATGAAAATAGGGGGACTATTATTTTGGGACGGAGGGAGTTGTATTTCTTAGCCCTCCCTTTCGTGCCATCGCAACCCACCTTCCCTCTCTCTCTCTCTCCAGTTTAACTTTCTCTCTCTACCACCCCCGGTCACCCCTCTCACCGGCGAACACACCAAACCGGTGAATCTCAGTCAACCACCGTCGACAACCTTCCTCTCTTCCGGCCCACTCCCCCTCTCACTCTGGAGTGTTTGATTTATCTCTAAATCAAAGACTGAAATTTGGAAAAAAAAAATAAAATCTGGCGAAATTGAAAGCAGCTGGGAGAGATTCAAGCCCTTTTTTAGAACATCATGGAACCGGAAAATGAGCGGAAGCGAGAGTTCGAGACCACCGGCGGAATTATGTGAACGGACAGTGACGTTGCCGGGGGAATCGAAGGAACTGACTGACGGAATCGGAGGGCGACCGAGCGGCGGCGGCGTTCATCGAAAGAGGTACGCCGGAGATTGGCTCTGGCGTTGGAAGAGAGGAATGATCTGGTTATATCTAGCCATGGCAGAATTGAGATAAGGATTTGGGAAGTGAGGGAGATGCGAGCCCTAGCATTGTGTTGATTTAAATATTGATTTGTCCTTAAATCAAAGATTGAAATTGGATAAAAAAAAAAAAAAGGGGAACCAGATCTGGGTATGTCCAGCCATGAGACGACATTGTTGCAAATTGAGATGGGGAAATATTGAAAAATGGATGGACCTAATTGTAATTAGAACTTGTGTGTGGGATTGGGGAGGCAGGACCTTATAGTTTACTAATTTACAACAAGAAGCCCTTTAGAAGAAAAATCAACTGATTTGTTAAATTTTTAACTTTCATGGCTTGGTCTGTTAATTTTATAACGGGTGTTAAAAATGGGGTCAAATTGAATCCAAATCAAAAGTACGCATGTGACATTTCATGTTTCCAAACTACGCATGGGACATTGACTATCCCCAAATTGTACGCATGGCAATTTGGCAATAAACTCTAAGAAAATTCTAATAACTTTCCATTGTTGAGAGAAGTTGCTGTTTACGTCATCATCATCATCAGACTGGTTGGGTTAGTTTAGTGAGAGAGAGAGAGAGAGAATGAATGGGTTCACTCCATCCGTCTCTCTTTAATCTACAAAATTTGCCATTTTGGTTATCCCACTTTCTATGTAGATTTTATTTCACTTGTTCTTCAATCTTCTTTTTTTTTTTTTTTTTTTTTAATTTGGGTTTTTTATTAATGATAGATAAATTGCCCACTTTCTATGTAGATTTTATTTCACTTGTTCTTCTATCTTCTTTTTTTGGGCAACTTTTATGTATTTTTTTTTAATTTGGTTTTTTTATTAATGATAGATAAATTGCCCACTTTCTATCTAGATTTTATTATTTGAGGAGGACTGCCAGACCCATTGTCGCGCCCCAGAACCGTGGTCCTACTTGGCCCCACGCTCGGGACACGAAGACGTTATAAAACACTTTTGAAATTTTTTCGAAATGTATTTTCATAAAGTTTAACAAAATCACACTTGAAGTTCAAAGACTTCATTTAACTTTAAACAAACTTTACAACCAACTTTCACAACGAAAGTACTTAGCCCGAAGGCTTACAAACTTTTATACAAATGTACATACACCAACATTATTCAAAATAGGTGTTACAATAGGAAGTACGTGTACTCTACCCATAAGGTTTTACATTTACATAATGTAACCTTAACAAAACAAGTCCCAACTCTTACCACTCCAACGTCCTCCCGTGCCAAAGTGTCCTGTCCGCTGGACTCGCCTTTATCTAAAACAGTAAACAAATAAGGGGTGAGAATGAATCTCAGTAAGCAACTAAAATGCAACTACGCTTCATGCTAAAATGATAAGCATAATGAACAATATCATAAGCATCACATAGCACATAGTATGAGAGGTAAAATCAACTCATATGCCACAAATACCACAAATGCCACACTCCGTTGGATACCAAGCCAATGTTTACCCAATAAACATAACTGTCTGAGAATACCATCTGAGAAAACCAACTGAGAAAACCATCTGAGCAGCATAAATAGCTGAAGCCGGGATCCCGAAAACCAAACCATAACCATAAGAACCCAAGTAACAACGGGGGGAATATGACACAAAGTCATAACCCAAATGCTCACCCAAGGGAGCGATTCATCCCATCCAAGGCCAATCTGGACTGGGGAAACAGAAAAGGCAACAGTGGAAAGCCTTATAGTGAACTTGGCTTGAGTGCCATTATAATTCCCCCACTGTCTGACTCAAGGTACCAATGGAAAAACTTATAGTGAACTTAACTTGTGCCACTATAATTCTTCCACTGCCTGACACCACAACAAGTATCAGCTGGACTTTAAACACGAGCATAGTAATGAATACTTGCTTAAACAACAACCGGGGGCCATGATTCCAAAGTAGGGAACCAAGCCAAACACATCACAAAGATGAACCAATCCAAACCACATTAAAAGATGTTTAACAATACCCCATGTAACACTTATTCACATTCCATAACACATTTGTTCACAAAGGAACCAATTTCAAACACTAGAGTGTTTCACAACAACCCTCTAGGTACTCTAGGATATCACCTAAGACCTAGACCAAGATTGAACTCTAAATCACTTGGATTAAAACAACTCAACTTTCCAGCAACCCTAGGCGGTCGCCCACACCAGCCTGTGCGGCCGCCCAAAATGCTCTGTCCCACGACCAAAACCTTCCAGATAGATGGGCGGTCGCACGCCCTATTTGGGCGGCCGCCCAACCCACTTGACAGGCCAAAATGCACTAAATTTTACTCCCTTCGTTTCACCGTCTCAAAAGTACAACACTCACAACACTTAACGTTTATAACTTTACTAAGACTACAAAATCAGTCCCAAAACAACTCTAACACCATTTTGAACCCAACCAAACCAACATACCAAATACTCACTTTGTCCCAAAATTACAAGTATCACAAAACTTATTCAAAACATAAATTTACAACACATATAGCACATATAACATATATATGACCATTTTAACATTAAAAGGGGAATTAGTAACTTACCTATTTCCAGAAAAAGTATCGAGGAAATATGTTTTGTTCGGGTAGAAATGACCTATTCAACGCCCTGATCATTTTTATATAATTAGATTTTAAAACGGATACGTAAATAAAAAGAAATAAATCGAAATATGTTGAACTTACCTTTTCTTTTAACCCTAGGAAGAACGAGAGAGATTTGCTGAGTAAGTTAACACAGAGAAAGAGGGAGAAGAAGGATAAACATGTTATAAAAGTCTTTACCCCATTTTTATACTTTAGTCATTGGACTTCCATTTTCAACAAATAAACCCCTGTAGTTATATTTTCATAAATGACCCTAAAGTTTCAACTTAATCATTTTACTCTTTTAACCATTATTACTACTAACTAAGTAAATAGCACATTTAATCAAGTAAGATGTGCAAGTCATAAAATGGAATTTTTCCTCTAGGGCCCCTAGTCCCAGATTTTATTACCCATAAAACCTGGCCCAGATCAAATCCCAAATAAGGAGCTGGCCCGAGATCAAAATTCCGGAGACTCCACTGAGCTCCGTTCCAGTCAAATTAAACAAGCTCCGTTCCAGTCAAATTAAACACCTAATTACAAAACTACCCCTCCCCAACAAAACCCTCTCCTCTCCTCCCTCCCCTCATTCTCGCATCAAATCCACACACACACACACACACACACACACACACTCTCACACACAAACACACACTCTCTCTTTCTCTCTCTCTCTCTCTCATCCGGCGTCGGTCACGTCCTCGACACCCTCACGCCGCCGTCACTCCTACTTCCCCTCCGGTGGAGTCTTTCGATCGTCGCCGATGATTCTTCAGATCGATCCTCCGTCTCTAGATCTGCTCATACCTCCCTCTATCTCCAGATATGCTCCTCGATGAAGAAGCATTCAGAACAGATTTGGAGTAGATGTTGATCATGCTTCACTCTGCTTCACCACTCTCGCCGGCACCTTCAAATTTGGACCAGATCTGTTCAGATTCCATCTCCACAGCTTGTCTTTTCCGGCAACAAACCAACTCAATAAAAAAAAATTGAATCGTCAGTAAAGACCTTATCTTGGTCCGATCAACAAAGACTCCTAAGCAATTTCTTATGTTCCATCAAATAAAATTCCAGGGTTTCTCGAAGATAGTTCGGTTCTTGCCCGAAACAAACCAAGAAAAGGTAAAGCTATGAACCAAATTTATTCAATTTTCAAATTGGGGTTTTCATTTTGATTCTGGCCCTATAAACTCCAACCATATATTGTAGTTTGATCCATTTCTAATTCAAGTAGTGGGGCTGTGAGTTTTTGGGATCCAGATGTACTTTAGAGTTGCCTTAATTATTGTAGTATAGGACTTGCGGAGTATTCTGCATTTAGAGCTTTATTACCATTGCAGTTAAATGGATGCTGTATTCCTATGAACAGTTTGTGTTACGAAAAGCTAAGAGGAATTTTATTTATTTATCAAAAAATTAACATTATTCTTTTACTAGTGTTTTGGTGAAGTATTTGTGTAATTTTGTGGATTCTTTTTGTTGGATTTATAATTTTTATAGATGATTTATTACCCGATTTTTTCGAATACCATTTTTTCTTCTACTTATATAAGACTTTTTATGGTTAAAAAGGAAAATGCTAAGAAATAAGACTTTTGATCTTATTAACACGTTCGATGAGACTTTAGTCTTATGAACATGTTCAAATGAACACGTTCAATGAGACTTTATTCTTATGAACAGTTTCAATAAAACTTTATGTTATGAACATGTTCAGATGAACATGTCAAATAAGATTATAGTCTTATGAACAGGTTTAATAAGACTTTAGTCTTATGAACACATGTTCAAATGAAAACATGTTTCAATGAGACTGAAAAAGGTCTTATAATACACATTAATATATTGATAAGAGCGAAGTCTTATGAACAAGTTTAATAAGACTTTAGTCTTATGAACATATTCAATGAGACTTTTAATATACAAGACTTTGCTCTTATGAATATATAAGACTCTACACTATTAATATATAAGACTTTGCTCTTATGAATATATTTTACTCTTATACGAGTAATATATAAGACTCTACACTATTAATATATAAGACTTTTTGCTCGAACAAGACTGAAAAGTCTCATGAACATGGTCTGAACCTGATCATAAGACTAAAGTCTTATTGAACCTGTTCATAAGACTTTGCTCTTATGAATAATAAAGTGTATTATAAGAGCTATTTTCAGTCTCATTAAAACATGTTCATTTGAACCTGTGTTCATAAGACTAAAAGTCTTATTGAAGCTGTTCATAAGACTTTTCAATCTCATTAAAACATGTTCATAAGACTTTTGACTCTTATATGTTAATTATGTGTCAATTATAAGAATTTGACTGTTGTTTGACCAAATTTGACAAAAAAAAATTATTACTTTTTTGTAAAAAAATGAAAAAAGTATTTTTTGTAACTCTTATATGATAATTATGTGTAAGTAATAAGAGTTTGACTGCTGTTTGACCAATTTTGACAAAAAAAATTGTTATTTTTTTTTTGTAAAAAAAAAATGGAAAAAGCGATTTTTTTTACTCTTATGTGTTAGTTATAAGAGTTTGACTGCTGTTTGACTAAAAAAAATTTAATATTTTTTTGTAAAAAATGAAAAAAGTAATTTTTGTAACTCTTATATGATAATTATGTGTTAGTTATAAGAGTTTGACTGCTGTTTGACTAAGTTTGACAAAATTTTTTTTTTTTTTGGTAAAAAAATGGAAAGAGTGAAATTTTTGACTCTTATGAGTTAGTTATAAGAGTTTGACTGCTGTTTGACCATATTTGACCCAAAAAATTATTATTTTTTGTAAAAAAATGAAAAAAATAATTTTTAAAACTCTTATATGATAATTATGTGTAAGTTATAAGAGTTGACTAAAATTTGACCAAAAAAGTAAAGTTGGGAAGAGATATTAGGGTATTTTAGTCTTCTTACATCATTTTGCTAGTGAGGGGTGTATGAGAAATTTTCCATCTGGATTTTCCTTATTTGGGTTTGAATCTGGGCTCAGGGGCCCTAGAATCCAAGGCCCTCATAAAATAAGGGCTTGGACTCTAGGGCCCCTAAGCCCAGATTCAAACCCAAATAAGGAAAATCCAGATGAAAAATTCTTCATACACCCCTCACTAGCAAAAAGATGCTATAAGACTAAAATGCCCTCATATCTCCTCCCACCCCTCACCAGCAAAGAGATGCAAGAAGACTAAAATGCCCTCATATCTCATCTCATCCTTACTTTTTTTTGTCAAATCCTAGTCAGCTCTTATAACTTACACATAATTATATATAAGAGTAAAAAAAATTAATTTTTTCATTTTTTTTAGAAAAAAATAATAATTGTTTTGGTCAAACTCAGTCAAACCGAAGTCAAACTCTTATAACTAACACATAATTAGCATATAAGAGTAAAAAAAATTACTTTTTTTATTTTTTTAGAAAAAAATATTAATAATATTTGGTCAAACTTGGTCAAACGATAGTCAAACCCTTATAACTAACACATAAGAGTAAAAAAAAATCACTTTTTCCATTTTTACCAAAAAAAAATAACATTTTTTTTTTGTCAAAGTTGGTCAAACTGCAGTCAAACTCTTATTACTTACACATAATTATCATATAAGAGTTACAAAAATACTTTTTTTCATTTTTTTACAAAAAAACTATATATTTTTTTGGGTCAAACTCGGTCAAATTCGGTCAAACAGCAGTCAAACTCTTATAACTGACACATAATTAACATATAAGAGTAAAAAAAAATTGTTTTTTTCATTTGTTTAGAAAAAAATATTAATAATATTTGGTCAAACATGGTCAAACAGTAGTCAAACTCTTATAACTAACACATAAGAGTCAAAAATTTCACTTTTTCCATTTTTTTACAAAACTAATAATAAATGTTTTGGTCAAACTTGGTCAAACAGCAGTCAAACTCTTATAACTAAGACATAATTATCATATAAGAGTTACAAAAATTATTTTTTTTCATTTTTTACAAAAAAATAATAATTTTTTTAATCAAATTTGGTCAAACTTGGTCAAACGACAGTCAAACTCTTATAACTAACACATAAGAGTAAAAAAAAAACACTTTTCCATTTTTTACAAAAAAATAAAATAAAATAAAATAAAATTGGTCAAACTTGGTCAAACAGCAGTCAAACTCTTATAACTGACTCTTATAAGAGTAAAAAAGTCTTATAAACATTAATAAGACTTTTTGCTCGAACAAAACTGAAAAGTCTCACGAACATGGTCTGAACCTGATCATAAGACTAAAGTCTTATTAAACCCATTTTGATACAAATGAACATATTTTAATGAGATTGAAAAGTCTTATGAACAGTTTCAATAAGACTTTTAGTCTTATGAACACAGGTTTCAAATGAACATGTTTTAATGAGACTGAAAATAGCTCTTATAATTAAAGTATAAGTTTTTTTTTTCACTTTTTTTATTATTAGTAAACAAAATCTAATATTACTCTATAAAGCTCGGTCAAACTCTTATAATTAGTGTATAATACCAACTCTTCTCTTATAATTGAAGTATAAGAGTCATTTTTTTCACAAAATAAATTAAAAATAATAATATTTTATTAATGTTGGCTTTCATGTTCGGTCAAATGTCGGTCAAACTCTTGTAACCGATACATAAGACATATTTCCCTCTTATAATTAAAGTATAAGAGTCTTGTTTTTTTCACTTTTTTTATTATTAATAAAAAAATCTAATATTACTTGATCAAACTCAGTCAAAACCCTTATAATTAGTGTATAAGACCAACTCTTCTCTTATAATTGAAGTATAAGAGCTATTTTTTCACAAAATAAATTAAAAATAATAATATTTTATTATTGTTGGCTTTAATATATGGTCAAACATCGGTCAAACATCATCAAGTCTTATAATTAAAGTAAAAGAGTTATGTATTTTAACTCTTGCCATCATCATTGAAACACTAAATATATAAATTGAATAAAATTTCATAATTCAAACAAATTAAGTAATTTATAGTAATATTTTACAAACTCACAAAAATGCCAAACCAGCTCACGTCCCAATTTGTAGTAATATTTTACAAAACCAAAAATAATGTACACTAAATAAAATAACCAAGTCATTTAGTCAAACACTTGTCGAGCTTGGCAAAAAATTGAACCAGGAACGATGTTACTGCAGATCTAAAAAAGTCTAAACCTTTGCTCAAAAAAAAAAAAAAGAAGAGAAGAGAAAAAGTCTAAAAATAATGTACACACACCTCTTTCAAACATGAGATCGATATCAGTGGATTCGTTACCGGAAAAGACGAACAACGGCGACGGATTTGAACAGATCCGATAGAGATCTGAAGGCGTTGGCAAAAATGGTGAAAGAGGTGCAAATCGGCGTTGTCAGAGTTTGAAAGCCGACGCATCATCACTGAAGTAGAAACTGCTCTAAATCTGGTCGGAATGCTTGATCGCCGGCGAGCATGTGTGTGTGTCGAGGAGAAAAAGTTCCAGGTAGCAGGTGCAACGACGATTATTCCAACTGTATCTAAAGACGGATCAAATCATTCCAGCCAGATCTGGGTGAATCGGAACAATAAAGTCGCCGGAGTGAACTCGCCGCCATCGCCTTCGCCGTCGGAGCTGATAGATTTTTGAACCGGAGACGTCGGGGACGGAGAAGGAGGTCGGACGTGGTGGTGGACCGGAAAAGATGAGAGCACCGGCTTCAGAAAAGTGAGTGTGTGGGTGTTTTTCCAGAGAGAGAAAGTGAGGTGTGTGTTTAAGAGAGAGAAAGCTTGTGTGTGAGATCTGGTGTTAGCGTGAGGAGAGGGAAGAGAGGGGAGGGTTTTGTTGGGGTTAGGGGTAGTTTGGGTAATGTAGGTGTTATGTTTGACCAGTCAAAGGAAGCTAAATGAAGCTAGGGGTGTGGGTGGAATTTTGATCTCGGGTGAAGCCCTTATTTGGCATTTGGTCTGGGCTAGGGTTTATGTGTAATAAAATCTCAGCCTAGGGGAAAAAATCTCATAAAATATGATGCAACACATAAAATGCACACATAAGTCAAATAAAAATCCCCAAAAATATAAAATAAATAGGGACGGGTTTTGGGGTCATTACAATCACTCCCCTTAAAGAAAATCCGTCCCGAATTTTAGGGTTACTTACCTAGGCCCTCAAACAACCAAGGGTACTTTCTCTCGATCTCCTCCCGAAGCTCCCAAGTTGATTCTTCCAGATTATGGTTCCTCCACACAACTCGAACAAGAGGAATACTCTTATTTCTCAATTCTTGGACCTTCGAATCAATGACTTGGACTGGATGCTCCTCGTAAGACATACTCGGCTCAATATCCTCGGTAACCTCAGATAGAACATGAGAAGGATCATACACATACTTCCGAAGTATAGAGATATGAAACACATTATGGACCGTATCAAGAGAATGAGGTAACGCAAGACGATAAGCATGATCTCCAACTCTTCCAAGAATCTCAAATGGACCAATATACCTCGAAGCAAGCTTGCCTATCTTTCCATACCTTCAAATACCAACCTTAGGTGAAACCTTCAAAAACACAAAGTCACCCGTTTCGAACTCAAGGTCTCGCCTCCGGTGATCGGCATAGCTTTTCTGTCTACTCTGGGCAGTACTCAATCGATCCTGAATAAGCTTAACCTTCTCAACTGAATCATTAACCATGTTAACACCCCAAATCTTGGCTTCTCCAACTTCATCCCAACAGATAGGAAACCGACATTTCCTCCCATACAAGGCTTCATAAGGAGCCATCCCAATACTGGACTGAAAGCTGTTATTATAAGAAAATTCCACGAGAGGCAAATGAATACCCCAAGAATCTGCAAAATCAACTGAACAAGCCCTCAACATATCCTCAAGAATCTGAATGGTTCTTTCTGACTGACCATCTGTTTGAGGATGAAAAGATGTACTAAATCTCAATTCTGAACCCAAAGCCTTCTGAAATTCTTGCCAAAACCGAGATGTGAATCTAGGGTCACGATCAGACACAATGCTCACTGGAACTCCATGTAACCTCACGATCTCATTAATGTACAAGGTTGCAAGCCTTTCCATAGAATAACCAATCTTGATAGGTAGAAAATGAGAAGACTTTGTCAATCTATCAACAATCACCCAAACTGCATCAAACCTTCTTCGAGTGCGAGGCAACCCTGTCACAAAATCCATAGTAACATGTTCCCACTTCCATTCCGGAATCTCTAATGGTTGAAGAAATCTTAGAAAACCCCTCAATGAACCTTCTGTAGTACCCAGCTAACCCCAAGAAGCTTCGAATTTCTATAACTGATTCTGGCCTCTTCCAATTCACAATAGCCTCAATCTTGGATGGATCAACTGATATACTTTTATTAGAAATCACGTGCCCAAGAAAAGATACTTCATCGAGCCAAAAAGCACACTTACTGAATTTAGCAAACAACTGCTTCTCACGAAGAATAGATAAAACCATTCACAAGTGTTGTTCATGTTCCTCCCGAGACTTGGAATAAAAAAGAATATCATCAATAAATACAACCACGAAGGTATCAAGATAAGGTTTAAAGACCCTATTCATCATATCCATAAAAATAGCCGGAGCATTAGTCAACCCGAAAGGCATAACAAGAAACTCATAATGGCCATATCTACTACGGAAAGCAGTTTTAGAAATGTCTTCAGAACAGATTTTTAACTGGTGATACCCACTCCTCAAGTCAAGTTTTGAAAAGACAACCGACCCTTGAAGTTGATCAAATAAATTATCAATATGAGGAAGCGGATATTTGTTCTTTATAGTTACCTGATTCAGCTTTCTGTAGTCAATACACAATCTCAGGGACCCATCTTTCGTTTTGACAAATAACACTGGAGCTCCCCACGGAGATACACTAGGACGAATGAATCCTCGATCAAGTAACTCTTGTAACTGAACCTTTAACTCTTTCAACTCAGCTGGGGCCATTCTGTAAGGTGCCTCAGATATAGGAGCTGTACCTGGAAGTAAGTCAGGAGGCATAGCATACTCAGAAGAAAACACATCAGGAAATTCTTTGACAATAGGCACATCTTCTATTTCAGGCAACCTTTTAGTAGTATCAAGAGCACTAGCCAAATACCCCGCACAACCATGGTTCAACAACTTTCTAGCCTTCACATAAGAAATAATACGAATCTCTCTACCCTGGGAACAGTTTCAAAAGTAAATTTAGGAACATTAGGGATAGAAAATGTGACCACCTTTTTAGCACAATCAACAGATGCATGATATTTACCCAACCAATCCATACCGAAGATAATATCAAAATCTTGTAATGGTAAGATAACTAAATCAGTAGGTAAAACATGCTCACGTATATGCACATCACAAGAATGCAACACCTCATTAGTCACCAAACACTCCCCTATAGGAGTAGACACCTCTAACACATAAGGTATAGATTCAGAAGATAAAAGCAATCGAGAAGCAAAATGCACGGACACATAATAATGCGATGATCCAGGGTCTATAAGTGTACGTGCCCTCAAACTAGACACAGAAATAATACATCCTATCACATTAGAGGAATCTGACGCCTGTTGTTGAGAAATGGCAAAGACACGACCCTGCACCTTAGGCTTTCCTGAAGAATCCCTCTTCTGGTCCTGAGAAGACCCAACTGCACTTCCTGATTCCTGTACCTTAAATCTAGGACAATCCTTCTGAAAATGACCCAACTGACCACAATTCAAACATTTTCCCTGTTTCTTCCAACATCTTTCTTCTGAATGCCCTTCTTTCTGACAATAATTACAAACTCCTCTGTTCTAACTCCCTGAAGTGTTACTTTGATTTCTATTACCTGACTGTCCTTGAGAAGACCCTTTGAATTGTGAAGATCCACCTTGATTTCCTCTATTATCACCAAGTTGTTGTTGTTACCTACCTTGCCTCCCTGCACTTAACAACTCCATTTTCTTCTTGTGTTCCTCAATATCATGCTCCACCTGGTAGGCTCGATCAACTGCATTTTTGAAAATCTTGCAACTTGTGGGATACTAGTTGAGTTCTAATCACAGTTTTCAAACATTTCACAAACCTCGTAGCCTTTCTCTCCTCAGTTGCCACTAAGTGAGTACAATACCTGGACAACTCTGCAAATTTAGCTGAATACTGAGCCACTGACATAGAACCTTGCTCCAAGTTAAGAAACTCCATTTCCTTCCTGTCTTGATCTACCCGGGGAATGAAGTGTTCTTTAAACTTTCCTAGAAAATTCTCCCCAGTATAGGGTACATGAGTCTCATCCCATTTAGTTTTTAAAGCTTTCCACCAATGTTCGGTAGCTCCATTCAGCTTATAAGTAGCAAACCTGACTTGATCTTCTTCAGAACATCTCAAAGCATCAAAGATCTTTTCCATTGATTCAATCCACCTTTTTGTCTTAGATACATCAGGCTCTCCATCCAAGCCCATGGGTTCCATCTTCAAGAATTGTGCCAACCCATCTCTTGGTGGTGCCTGTTCCCTTTCTTGCCTCTGATCATTAATTGTTTTCATTGCAGCCTCAAACATGACTTGGAACATTATTTGAGCTTCCTCTCTGACCTTATCTTGCCCTGAATGCCCAGACTGATCACCCTCTGTTCAACCATTTTCAATGAATACCTGCATTGAACACTCAACGTTACTCACTCTATACTCTACTACCGTCCTAGGTCATTTAGTCATTCTAGACCATCTACGACCTAGCTCTGATACCAACTGTCGCGCCCCAGAATCGTGGTCCTACTTGGCCCCACGCTCGGGACACGAGTGGAAGACGTTATAAAATACTTTTGAAATTTTTTCGAAATGTACTTTCATAAAGTTTAACAAAATCACACTTGAAGTTCAAAGACTTCATTTAACTTTAAACAAACTTTACAACCAACTTTCACAACGAAAGTACTTAGACCGAAGGCTTACAAACTTTTATACAAATGTACATACACCAACATTATTCAAAATAGGTGTTACAATAGGAAGTACGTGTACTCTACCCACAAGGTTTTACATTTACATATAACCTTAACAAAACAAGTCCCAACTCATACCACTCCAACGTCCTCCCGTGCCAAAGTGTCATATCCCCTGGGCTCGCCTTTATCTAAAACAGTAAACAAATAAGGGGTGAGAATGAATCTCAGTAAGCTACTAAAATGCAACTACGCTTCATGCTAAAATGATAAGCATAATGAACAATATCATAAGCATCACATAGCACATAGTATGAGAGGTAAAATCAACTCATATGCCACAAATACCACAAATGCCACACTCCGGTGGATACCAAGCCAAGGTTTACCCAATAAACAAACTGACTGAGAATACCATCTGAGCAGCATAAATAGCTGAAGCCGGGATCCCGAAAACCAAACCATAACCATAAGAACCCAAGTAACAATGGGGGGAATATGACACAAAGTCATAACCCAAATGCTCACCCAAGGGAGCGATTCATCCCATCCAAGGCCAATCTGGACTGGGGAAACAGAAAAGGCAAAAGTAGAAAATCTTATAGTGAACTTGGCTTGAGTGCCACTATAATTCCCCCACTGCCTGACTCAAGGTACCAATGGAAAAACTTATAGTGAACTTAACTTGTGCCACTATAATTCTCCCACTGCCTGACACCACAACAAGTACCAGATGGACTTTAAACACGAGCATAGTAATGAATACTTGCATAAACAACAACCGGGGGCCATGATTCCAAAGTAGGGAACCAAGCCAAACACATCACAAAGATGAACCAATCCAAACCACATCAAAATATGTTCAACAATACCCATGTAACACTTATTCACATTCATTAACACATTTAGTCACAAAGGAACCAATTTCAAACACTAGAGTGTTTCACAACAACCCTCTAGGTACTCTAGGATATCACCTAAGACCTAGACCAAGATTGAAATCTAAATCACTTGGATTAAAACAACTCAACTTTCAAGCAACCTTGGGCGGACGCCCAACCAGCCTGTGCGGCCGCCCAAAATTCTATGTCCCACGACCAAAACCTTTCAGATAGATGGGCGGTCGCACGCCCTATTTGGGCGGCCACCCAACCCACTTGACAGGCCAAAATGCACTAAATTTTACTCCCTTCGTTTCACCGTCCCAAAAGTACAACACCCACAACACTAAACGTTTATAACTTTACTAAGACTACAAAATCAGTCCCAAAACAACTCTAACACCACTTTGAACCTAACCAAACCAACATACCAAATACTCACTTTGTCCCAAAATTACAAGTATCACAAAACTTATTCAAAACATAAATTTACAACACATATAGCATATATAACATATATATGACCATTTTAACATTAAAAGGGGAATTAGTAACTTACCTATTTCCGGAAAAAGTATCGAGGAAATATGTTTTGTTCGGGTAGAAATGACCTATTCAACGCCCTGATCATTTTTATATAATTAGATTTTAAAACGGAAAAGTAAATAAAAAGAAATAAATCAAAATAGGTTGATCTTACCATTTCTTTTAACCCTAGGAAGAACGAGAGAGATTTGCTGAGTAAATTAACACAGAGAAAGAGGGAGAAGAAGGATAAACATGTTATAAAAGTATTTACCCCATTTTTATACTTTAGTCACTGGACTTCCATTTTCAACAAATAAACCCATGTAGTTATATTTTCATAAAGGACCCTAAAGTTTCAACTTAATCATTTAACTCTTTTAACTATAATTACTACTAACTAAGTAAATAGCACATTTAATCAAGTAATATGTGCAAGTCATAAAATATGACGCAACACATAAAATGCACACATAAGTCAAATAAAAATCCCCCAAAATATAAAATAAATAGGGACGGGTTTTGGGGTCGTTACACCCGTGGTCCTACTTGGCCCCACGCTCGGGACACGAGTGGAAGACGTTATAAAACACTATTGAAATTTTTTCGAAATGTACTTTCATAAAGTTTAACAAAATCACACTTGAAGTTCAAAGACTTCATTTAACTTTAAACAAACTTTACAACCAACTTTCACAACGAAAGTACTTAGCCCGAAGGCTTACAAACTTTTATGTAAAAGTACATACACCAACATTATTCAAAATAGGTGTTACAATAGGAAGTACGGGTACTCTACCCAAAAGGTTTTACATTTACATGATGTAACCTTAACAAAACAAGTCTCAACTCTTACCACTCCAACGTCCTCCCGTGCCAAAGTGTCCTATCCTCTGGATTCGCCTTTATCTAAAACAGTAAACAAATAAAGGGTGAGAATGAATCTCAGTAAGCTACTAAAATGCAACTACGTTTCATGCTAAAATTATAAGCATAAAGAACAATATCATAAGCATCACATAGCACATAGTATGATAGGTAAAACCAACTCATATACCACAAATACCACAAATGCCACACTCAGGTGGATACCAAGCCAAGGTTTACCCAATAAACATAACTGTCTGAGAATACCATCTGAGAAAACCATCAGAGCAGCATAAATAGCTGAAGCCGAGATCCCGAAAACCAAACCATAACCATAAGAACCAAAGTAACAACTGGAAGAATATGACACAAAGTCATAACCCAAAAGCTCACCCAAGGGAGCGATTCATCCCATCCAAGGCCAATCTGGATTGGGGAAAACAGAAAAGGCAACAGCGGAAAACCTTATAGTGAACTTGGCTTGGGTGCCACTATAATTCTCCCACTGCATGACTCAAGGTACCAATGAAAAAACTTATAGTGAACTTAACTTGTGCCACTATAATTCTCCCACTGCCTGACACCACAACAAGTACCAGCTGGACTTAAAACATGAGCATAGTAATGAATACTTTCTTAAATAACAACCGGGGGCAATGATTCCAAAGTAGGGAACCAAGCCAAACACATCACAAAGATGAACCAATCCAAACCACATCAAAAGACGTTCAACAATATCCAATTAACATTCAGTCAAATTCCACAACACATATGTTCACAAAGAAACCAATTTCAAACACTAGAGTGTTCCACAACAACCCTCTAGGTACTCTAGGATATCACCTAAGACCTAGACCAAGATTGAACTCTAAATCACTTGGATTGGAACAACTCAACATTTCAGCAATTATGGGCGGTCGCCCATACCAGACTGGGCGGTCGCCCAAAATACTCTGTCCCAGACCAAACCTTTCAGATAGCATGGGCGGTCGCCCAAAAACTTGACAGGCTCAAAACTTGCAAATTTTACTCCCTTCGTTTCACCGTCCCAAAAGTACAACACTTACAACACTTAACGTTTATAACTTTACTAAGGCTACAAATTCAGTCTCAAAACAACTTTAACACCACTTTGAACCCAACCAAACCAAACATACCAAATACTCACTTTGTCCAAAAATTACAAGTATCACAAATAAATTCTTTTCACAATAATTTCACCACATATAACATATACAACATATATATGACAATTTTAACATTTAAGGGGAATTAGTAACTTACCTATTTTGGGAAAAAGTATCACAGAAATATGTTTTGTTCGGGTAGAAATGACATATTCAACGCCCTGATCATTTTTATATAATTAGATTTTAAAACGGAAAAGTAAATAAAAAGAAATAAATCGAAATAGGTTGAACTTACCTTTTCTTTTAACCCTAGGAAGAACGAGAGGTATTTGCTGAGTAAGTTAACACAGAGAAAGAGGGAGAAGAAGGATAAACATGTTATAAAAGTCTTTACCCCATTTTCTACTTTGATCACTCGACTTTCAAGTTGAACACATAAACCCCTATAGTTATATTTTCACAAAGGGCCCTATAGTTTCAACTTAATCATTTAACTCCTTTAACCATTATTACTACTAACTAAGTAAATAACATAATTAATCAAGTAAGATGTGCAAATCATAAAATATGATGCAACATATAAAATGCACACATAAGTCAAATAAAAATCCCTAAAAATATAAAATAAATAGGGACGGGTTTTGGGGTCGTTACAATCACTCCCCCTTAAAGAAAATTCGTCCCGAATTTTAGGGTTACTTACCTAGGCCCTCAACAACCAAGGGTACTTTCTCTCGATCTCCTCCCGAAGCTCCCAAGTTGATTCATCCACATTATGGTTCCTCCACACAACTCGAACAAGAGGAATATTCTTATTTCTCAATTCTTGGACCTTCGAATCAATGACTTGGACTGGATACTCTTCGTAAGACATACTCGGCTCAATATCCTCGGGAACCTTAGATAGAACATGAGAAGGATCATACACATACTTCGGAAGCATAGAGATATGAAATACATTATGAATATTATCAAGAGAAGGAGGTAATGCAAGACGATAAGCACGATCTCCAACTCTTCCAAGAATCTCAAATGGACCAATATACCTCGGAGCAAGCTTGCCTTTCTTTCCATATCTTCGAATACCAACCTTAGGTGAAACCTTCAAAAACACAAAGTCACCCTTTTCGAACTCAAGGTCTCGCCTTCGGTGATCGGCATAGCTTTTCTGTCTACTCTGAGCGGTACTCAAACGATCCCGAATAAGCTTAACCTTCTCAACTGAATCATTAACCATCTGAACACCCCAAATCTTGGCTTCTCCCACTTCATCCCAACAGATAGGAGACCGACATTTCCTCCCATACAAGGCTTCATAAGGAGCCATCCTAATACTCGACTGAAAACTATTGTTATAAGCAAATTCCACGAGAGGCAAATGAATATCCCAAGAATCTGCAAAATCAACTGAACAAGCCCTCAACATATCCTCAAGAATCTGAATGGTTCTTTCTGACTGACCATCTGTTTGAGGATGAAAAGCTGTACTAAATCTCAATTCTGAACCCAAAGCCTTCTGAAATGCTTGCCAAAACCGAGATGTGAATCTAGGGTCACGATCAGACACAATGCTCACTGGAACTCCATGTAACCTCACGATCTCATTAATGTGCAAGGTTGCCGGTTTTTCCATAGAATAACCAATCTCAATAGCTAGAAAATGAGAAGACTTTGTCAATCTATCAACAATCACCCAAACTGCATCAAACCTTCTTCGAGTGCGAGGCAACCCTGTCACAAAATCCATAGTAACATGTTCCCACTTCCATTCCAGAATCTCTAATGGTTGAAGCAATCCCGCGGGACTTTGATATTCAGCTTTAACTTGTTGACATGTTAAACACTTGGATACATAATCCGCTATTTCCCTCTTCATATTATTCCACCAAAAGTGTTGCTTCAAATTCTGATACATTTTAGTACTCCCGGGATGAATAGTATACCTCGATTTATGGCCTTCATCAAGAACTTGGCGTTTGATCACATCAATGCTAGGCACACACAATCGATCTCTACAACTCAATACTCATTCAGAACTGAGAGAGAAATCCTAAAATTTGCCATCTTTGATTTTATCCATAATATTTACCAACTCCGGGTCATCTTTCTGAGCTTCTTTTATTTGTTGAATTAAAGTTGGTAATACTCGAATGTTCGCAAAAAATATTTCGATGCTTTGATTCATAAGGACTCCAATCTCGAGCATCCTCCAACATCTTCCATTCACGCACCATCAATGAAACCATATAAGATTTCCGGCTAATGGCATCAGCTACTACATTTGCTTTACCCGGATGATAAGAGATAGTACAATCATAGTCCTTCAGTAACTCCATCCATCTTCTTTGCCTGTTATTCAACTCTTTTTGTGAGAAAATATACTTCAAACTTTGATGATCCGTAAAAATCTCAAATTTTGCTCCATAAAGATAATGTTTCCAATTGTGCAACGCAAAGACAATAGCCGCAAGCTCCATGTCATGGGTAGGATAATTTTGCTCACTCAGAGTCAACTTCCTCGAAGCATATGCAATCACCCTTCCATTTTGCATTAATACACACCCGATGCCTTCTTTAGAAGCATCACTATATATTACCAAATCATCATTACCATTAGGTAGGGCAAGAATAGGAGCTGTAGTCAATCTCTTCTTCAACTCTTCAAAGCTAACTTGACATTTTTCATCCCACACATAAGGTACATTCTTTCGAGTCAACTGAGTCAAGGGAGTTGCAATCTTAGAAAACCCCTCAATGAACCTTCTGTAGTACCCGGCTACCCCCAAGAAGCTTCGAATTTCTGTAACTGATTCTGGCCTCTTCCAATTCACAATAGCCTCAATCTTGGATGGATCAACTGATATACCTTTATTAGAAATCACGTGCCCAAGAAAAGATACTTCATCGATCCAAAAAGCACATTTACTAAACTTCGCAAATAATTGCTTCTCCCGAAGAATAGATAATACCATTCGCAAGTGCTGTTCGTGCTCCTCCCGGGACTTTGAATAAACAAGTATATCATCAATAAATACAACCACGAAGGTATCAAGATAAGGTTTAAAGACCCTATTCATCATATCCATAAAAATAGCCGGAGCATTAGTCAACCCGAAAGGCATAACAAGAAACTCATAATGGCCATATCTACTACGGAAAGAAGTTTAAGAAATGTCTTCAGAACGGATTTTCAACTGGTGATACCCACTCCTCAAATCAAGTTTTGAAAAGACAACCGACCCTTGAAGTTGATCAAATAAATCATCAATATGAGGAAGCGGATATTTGTTCTTTATAGTTACCTGATTCAGCTTTCTGTAGTCAATACACAATCTCAGAGATCCATCTTTCTTTTTGACAAATAACACTGGAGCTCCCCACGGGGATACAATAGGACGAATGAATCCTCGATCAAGTAACTCTTGTAACTGAACCTTCAACTCAGCTGGGGCCATTCTGTAAGGTGCCTCAGATATAGGAGATGTACCTGGAAGTAAGTCAATACAGAACTCGATTTCCCGGTTAGGAGGCATAGCATACTCAGAAGAAAATACATCTGAAAATTCTTTAACAATAGGCACATCCTCTATATCAGGCAACCTTTTAGTAGTATCAAGAACACTAGCCAAATACCCTGCACAACCACGGTTCAACAACTTTCTAGCCTTCACATAAGAAATAATACGAATCTCTCTACCCCAGGGAACAGTTTCAAAAGTAAATTTAGGAACATTAGGGATAAAAAATGTGACCACCTTTTTAGCAAAATCAACAGACGCATGATATTTACCCAACCAATCCATACCCAAGATAATATCAAAATCTTGTAATGGTAAGATAACTAAATCTGCAGGTAAAACATGCTCACGTATATGCACATCACAATAATGCAACACCTCATTGGTCACCAAACACTCCCCTATAGGAGTAGACACCTCTAACACATAAGGTAGAGATTCAGAAGACAATTGAAATAGAGAATAAAAATGCACAGACACATAAGAATGCGATGAGCCAGGGTCTATAAGTATACGTGCCCTCAAACTAGACACAGAAATAATACCTCCTATCAGATTAGAGGAATCAGAAGCCTGTTGTTGAGTAATGGCAAAGACACGAACCTGCACCTTAGGCTTTCCTGAAGAATCTCTCTTCTGGCCCTGAGAAGACCCAATTGCACTTCCCGATGCTGGTACCTTAAATCTAGGGCAATCCTTCTGAAAATGACCCAACTGACCACAATTCAAACACTTGCCCTGCTTCTTCCAACATCTTTCTTCTGAATGCCCTTCTTTCTGACAATAATTACAAACCCCTCTGTTCTGACTCCCTGAAGTGTTACTTTGATTTCTATTACCTGACTGTCTTTGAGAAGACCCTTTGAATTGTGAAGATCCACCTTGATTTCCTCTATTATCACCACGTTGTTGTTGTTGCCTACCTTGCCTCCCTACGCCTAACAACTCCATTTTCTTCTTGTGTTCCTCAATATCATGCTCCACCTGGTAGGCTCGATCAACTGCATCTTGAAAATCTTGCAACTTGTGGGATACTAGTTGAGTTCTAATCACAGTTTTCAAACCTTTCACAAACCTCGTAGCCTTTCTCTCCTCAGTTGCCACTAAGTGAGTACAATACATGGACAACTCTGAAAATTTAGCTGAATACTGAGCCACTGATATAGAACCTTGCTCCAAGTTAAGAAACTCCATTTCCTTCCTGTCTTGATCTACCCGGGGAATGAAGTGTTCTTTAAACTTTCCCAGAAAATTCTCCCAAGTATAGGGTACATGAGTCTCATCCCATTTAGTTTTCAAAGCTTTCCACCAATGCTCGGCAGCTCCATTCAGCTTATAAGTAGCAAACCTGACTTGATCTTCCTCTGAACATCTCAAAGCATCAAAGATATTTTCCATTGATTCAATCCACCTTTCTGTCTTAGATACATCAGGCTCTCCATCATAGCCCATGGGTTCCATCTTCAAGAATTGTGCCAACCCATCTCTTGGTGGTGACTGTTCCCTCTCTTGCCTATGATCATTAATTGTTTTCATTGCAGCCTCAAACTTGCCTTGGAACATTATTCGAGCTTCCTCTTTGAACTTATCTTACCCTGAAGGCCAGACTGATCACCCTCGGTTCCAACCATTTTCAATGAATACCTGCATAGAACACTCAACGTTACTCACTCTATACTCTACTACCCTCCTAGGTCATTTAGTCATTCTAGACCATCTACAACCTAGCTCTGATACCAACTGTCACGCCCCAGACCCGTGGTCCTACTTGGCCCCACGCTCGGGACACGAGTGGAAGACGTTATAAAACACTTTTGAAAATTTTTCGAAATGTACTTTCATAAAGTTTAACAAAATCACACTTGAAGTTCAAAGACTTCATTTATCTTTAAAAAAACTTTACAACCAACTTTCACAAAGAAAGTACTTAGCCCGAAGGCTTACAAACTTTTATACAAAAGTACATACACCAACATTATTCAAAATAGGTGTTACAATAGGAAGTACGGGTACTCTACCCAAAAGGTTTTACATTTACATAATGTAACCTTAACAAAACAAGTCCCAACTCTTACCACTCCAACGTCCGTCCGTGCCAAAGTGTCCTATCCCCTGGACTCGCCTTTATCTAAAACAGTAAACAAATAAAGGGTGAGAATGAATCTCAGTAAGCTACTAAAATGCATCTACGTTTCATGCTAAAATGATAAGCATAAAGAACAATATCATAAGCATCAGATAGCACATAGTATGATAGGTAAAATCAACTCATATACCACAAATACCACAAATGCCACACTCAGGTGGATACCAAGCCAAGGTTTACCCAATAAACATAACTGTCTGAGAATACCATCTGAGAAAACCAACTGAGAAAACCATCAGAGCAGCATAAATAGCTGAAGCCGGGATCCCGAAAACCAAACCATAACCATAAGAACCAAAGTAACAACGGGGGGAATATGACACAAAGTCATAACCCAAATTCTCACCCAATAGAGCGATTCATCCCATCCAAGGCCAATCTGGACTGGGGAAAACAGAAAAGTCAACAGCGGAAAACCTTATAGTGAACTTGGCTTGTGTGCCACTATAATTCTCCCACTGCCTGACTCAAGGTACCAATGGAAAGACTTATAGTGAACTTAACTTGTGCCACTATAATTCTCCCATTGCCTGACACCACAACAAGTACCAGCTGGACTTAAAACACGAGCATAGTAATGAATACTTTCTTAAACAACAACCGGGGGCAATGATTCCAAAGTAGGGAACCAAGCCAAACACATCACAAAGATGAACCAATCCAAACCACATCAAAAGACGTTCAACAATATCCAATTAACATTCAGTCAAATTCCACAACACATATGTTCACAAAGGAACCGATTTTAAACACTAGAGTGTTCCACAACAACCCTCTAGGTACTCTAGGATATCACCTAAGACCTAGACCAAGATTGAACTCTAAATCACTTGGATTGGAACAACTCAACATTTCAGCAATTATGGGCGGTCGCCCATACCAGACTGGGTGGTCGCCCAAAATACTCTGTCCCAGACCAAACATTTCAGATAGCATGGGCGGTCGCCCAACCTATTCTGGGAGGTCGCCCAAAAACTTGACAGGCTCAAAACTTGCAAATTTTACTCCCTTCGTTTCACCGTCCCAAAAGTACAACACTTACAACACTTAACGTTTATAACTTTACTAAGGCTACAAATTCAGTCTCAAAACAACTTTAACACCACTTTGAACCCAACCAAACCAAACATACCAAATACTCAATTTGTCCCAAAATTACAAGTATCACAAATAAATTATTTTCACAATAATTTCACCACATATAACATATACAACATATATATGACCATTTTAACATTTAAGGGGAATTAGTAACTTACCTATTTCGGGAAAAAGTATCGCAGAAATATGTTTTGTTTGGGTAGAAATGACCTATTCAACGCCCTGATCATTTTTATATAATTAGATTTTAAAACGGATAAGTAAATAAAAAGATATAAATTGAAATAGGTTGAACTTACCTTTTCTTTTAACCCTAGGAAGAACGAGAGGTATTTGCTGAGTAAGTTAACACAGAGAAAGAGGGAGAAGAAGGATAAACATGTTATAAAAGTCTTTACCCCATTTTCTACTTTGATCACTCGACTTTCAAGTTGAACACATAAACCCCTATAGTTATATTTTCACAAAGGACCTTATAGTTTCAACTTAATCATTTAACTCCTTTAACCATTATTACTACTAACTAAGTAAATAACACAATTAATCAAGTAAGATGTGCAAATCATAAAATATGATGCAACACATAAAATGCACACATAAGTCAAATAAAAATACCCAAAAATATAAAATAAATAGGGACGGGTTTTGGGGTCGTTACAGTTCCCGCCAAATTTTTATTTTTTTTTGGCCAACCATTTTTTTACTTGCCAACAAAAGTAACACTTTTTATGCCAGATGTACCACTTTTTATAAGGAAATGTAACACTTTTTTCTCATACGTAACACTTTTTTTTTTCAAAAAAAAAAACTATTTATATTATTTTGCGAAATTTCTGTTACCCCTTACAATAAAGTGTTACTTTTTTAAGATCAAACTGTTACTTTCTACATAAGAAAGTGTTACATTTCTAACCACAAAAACTATTTATATTATTTTGCGAAATTGCTGTTACATCTTACAATAAAGTGTTACTTTTTTAAGACCAAACTGTTACTTTCTTCATAAGAAAGTGTTACATTTTATTATGACGAGTAGCTCACTTGTTTTGTATGTTAAAAAATATTTTTTTTTAAAAAAAATAAACCATACCATGACCTATGTATTTTATTGGTCTCGTCGAGACGAACACAACGGTATTTTTAAATTCTTTTTTTTTTTTACTTCAAAATCTCAAGATATAGCATTTTAAAATTATTGGAGGTTTTTTTTTTTTTAACACACACGTGGACTTTGAAAAAGAGAGGAAAAGGGGGGGGGGGGGTCTCACGTGAGACGGTCGCATAGAAGTTTTAGTCTTATTATGTTTTATTTTTAAATTTGGGTTTTTTATTAATGATAGATAAATTTCCCTTATGCTACAACTAGGCCTATATATAGGCTACACAAATGTTTCTAACGGGATTCGAACTCGTGACCTCTATATAAGAAGCTAACACTGGATACTGTTGAGATAGAACTCTTTGGTTCGGCAACTTTTATGTAAATATTTGTATGAACATGACAAATCAGCCCATCCATTCAACCTTCAATACAATAGTGGTCCTATTCCATTAATACACTTTGATAACCCCCCATCCTTATCCTACACCCACTCTCCCTCCCTCTCTTTCACCATTATTATCACACACTTCACCAACAAAACCTTAAAGATTTTTTTTTTTCTGGGTACAAACACACACTCACACACACACACACAATCATGTCAGCATCAACTTCAGTTGTAGAGTGGAATAGGGAAGAAGAGAAAGCGTTTGAGAATGCCATTGCTTTGCACTGGATTGATGATGATGATGATGATTCAAAACACCAATTCTGGGATAAGATTTCTTCATTGGTCCCTTCCAAAACCATTGACGAATTGAAACACCACTACAATTTGCTTGTGGATGATATCAACGACATCGAATCCGACATAATTCCGGTTCCCAAGTATGTTGGAGAAGATTCTTCTTCTTGTTCAACAAAAGCTAATAATAATGGTACCTCCAACTCCAATCGGCATTCCAATCGTAATTACAGTAATGGGTTCACCGGATTCGGTCACGAGTCCAACGGTCAAGGCGGCGGCGGCGGTGGTGGAAAAGGGAATTCGAAGTCGGAACAAGAACGACGGAAAGGAATTCCATGGACGGAAGAAGAGCATAGGTAACTTCTGATGACTATAAATCATTCTACTTCTTGAATAAATGCACGAAATGTGTTTGATAAATTGTCTTGGAATTGGAGCTTGGTCGAGACTGAGCTTCAAAGTCCAAATTTGGTGCCAATTTGGTTTCCAATGCTTAATTTGTAATGAAATCTATGTCAGATGAAATTGAAACTAAATAAACTGAAATTTAAATCCAATTCTTGATGGTTAAGCTTGTGGTATGAAACCCATGTCTGGGAATTGGAAATCCAGCATAGAATGAACTACAAGCCTCCAATTCCAATTACAGTTAGTAACTACTGTAGCTGTTTGTATTAATTTCATTGGAAAAGACAATGTACAACACTTTTTGCACATTGTACAACATACTTGACCATTATGGCTTGCAACATTATTGTGAAACAGAAACTGATACTAGTACTTGCTTCTGCTGGGCTTTTAGGATTGGCTTAGATCTGGAAAATGTCATTCTTTGAAGCAATAAATGTTGTAGCAGTGTAGTACAACAACTTTATGCAGAGTTTGTTACCAATAAATGCTAGAAATCCATAACCATTTGTTTTGCAGGTTATTCCTTCTAGGTTTGGACAAGTTTGGAAAAGGGGATTGGAGAAGCATTTCAAGGAATTATGTGATATCAAGAACACCCACACAAGTGGCTAGCCATGCTCAGAAATACTTCATCCGCTTGAACTCCATGAACCGAGACAGGCGAAGAACTAGCATTCACGACATCACGAGTGTCAACAATGGAGACGTCTCGGCTCATCAAGCACCTATTACGGGCCAACAGGGGAACCAGAATCCATCTGGTTCAACCCTGGGTCCCCCGTTGAAGCATCATAGGACCCAGCCTAATATGCCACCGGGGTTGGGTATGTATGGTGCACCCATGGGGCACCCGGTGGCCGGAGTCCCAGGTCATATGCCTTCGGCAGTTGGGACTCCGGTTATGATGCCTCATGGACATCATCATCACCCGCCTTATGTTATGCCGGTTGCTTACCCGATGGCTCCACCACCAATGCACCAATAAGAAATCACCTGATCGGATTTGTGTGTAATAATTTTTAGATGAGCCTAGTTTTAACACTTCAATTTATATGAGCATTCATTCACAAGGGAATGAATTGTGAAAGACTCATGGTGAAGAAGAAACAGTAGGACCTTGTTAATTGATCAATTTGTGTTGGTTTAACATTTTTTAAGGCTCTTGTAAATACCATTTTTATTAACTTTTTCATGTATCCTAAGTTGTCCTCATATTCATCCTCTCCTCATTGTCATCTTATGCATTTCTTTCAAGATACCAACTTTTAGTAAAAGGATTCGTTAGAATATTTTGGGAGTAAATTGTTAAATGATCCCACGTACTATCAATTTTTTGCATTCTGACATTTGTACTTTCAAAGCGCTCAATGTCACCTGCGTACTATCCTTTCGTAATCAATTGAACCCTAAATTTTAACTGCCGTTTAAAAAATAACGGCCTTGTTTACATATTTTTCAAATGTGGTCATTAGAGTTTTCTTTTTTGCAATGTCCTCATCTCTCTCATAAAATTGTCAAATTTTTAACTAGAGTTGGTCATGGGCAATGATAAAAGAATGACAAAATAGTAAAAATTGTAGATAAACATTAAACAATTTTTTTGAGGAACAATATTACTGTAATATATTTTTCAAAAAGTATGTTAATTTTTTTCTTCAATAAATTGTGTTTTTTTTTTTTTAAAGAATCTCACTAATTTGTTAAATATTATTAAAAAATCATTATTTTTCTCCCACACAAACACTTTCCCTCTCTATCCCTTTCTTAGGTCGACCCCTCCCCTTCCTCTCCTTCCCCACCGGAACTCTTCCTCGTCTCCGCCATATTCTAAGTCGCTAGAAGTCCCAATCAGCCTAAGTTCATGCACCCGTTTCCAGATCTTCCTTTGTTGGGCAATTGGGGGGATCACCGCATCCACTAGCCCATACTAGCAGTCATTAATATGGAGAAATAAATCAACACATGAATAATATGAAAGAACAGGAACACCATAATTTGTTAACCTGGTTCACCACCACCACGTGGTTACATCCGGAGGCCCCAAGCCATGATATCACTATAATAATATATGAAGGATTACAACTTTACATATGCACTCACACAGATCTAGCATAGTAACTCTCCATGAGCAATCTCTCATATATATTATCTCACCTCCCCAAGAACACACAAACATGATCATGGCCGGGTTGTAGGATCGCCCCCCATGGCTCTCCTAGGCCCCCGGCCCCCTCCTATACAATATTTTGTGCTCTCTCTTGATATCCGAACTCTCTCCTTTTGGGTACAAATATTATGGTGGTAGTCACAATATATTTATAGGGATACAAAACCTATTCCTGATCAAAACCTAATTTACCCGGAGTCCTTGAGACAGAAGGAGTATAATACTTCTCCTCCAAGTATTATGGCTTTAGGAAACTGTATGAGATAAAGGAAACCAATTCCTTTACAAATCTTGGACTCCACTCCATGCCAGATTTCCTGCTGCCCGGCCCATCAGGCGCCCGCCTGCCCCACACCAGGCGCCCGCCTGAATTTTTTTCCAGGAGACTGATTCCTACTGTCAAATCAGGCGCCCGCCTGCACCTAACCAGGCGCCCGCCTGCTCCTGCTCCAGATTCTCCTCGGTTTTGATCCGCTCCTCAGTTTTGGCTCCAATCCCAACAATCTCCCACCTGGAGACATAAACCACCATTGTGACATACTCCATCAAACTCCCACCAGAGAATGAACCACCAAATATTTTTACACCACCATTGTAACACTAAACTCCTCCTTGATGATGATAAGCCTCCACGCTCATCCACCATGAACCTCCACGTTCAAGTAATAAGGCGAGTTGAAACCAAGCGACGCTTCACACTCTCCGTGTTAGATACTTCTTGCCTCCCCAAATCAACTTCTACCTTGATTTATTTGCAAGACTAACTTCGCCTTCTCCCTCCTAGACCCACTCCCCTTGCAATGCTCCCCACGAAACTCGGACACACCTTGCTTCTTGCATTGACTTCTTGTGGTCTTTTCTCGCTCTCTGTTAGGGCCACTTGACTCCCACCGCGTTGCAACTTTTTTTTGAGTCACTCTCCCCCCTAACACACCGTTCATTGATGTCTCTCCGTTTTACACCAATAGGCCGGTCTCCAAGCCTCTTGCTCCCACCCGGAACGAAGTTGATGTTGTCGGTAGAGTACAACATCCTCCTTACCCCTATCCGTCGTTTTGCGAGAAGTCCTCCTCTTCCCGCGTGGTCAAACCGGCTTATACCACTCACCTTTGCATCCTCGGTTGCTTACGCAAATGCCTGATGCAATCTCCTTTCTTTCATATTTTCTCCAACCACCTTGACTGCCCCAAAATCCCTTAAACACCTCCAGATCCGATTTCTGCATCTCCAAATTCCACCTCGAATTTCTGCAGATCTCATAAGAAACAAACGAACTTTTCGGACTTTCTGATCTTCCGCACGATCGTTGACCTATTTGGCACGTGTCTTGCTTCAACCAAAAACCCTAGAAGCTCTCAGATCCCTGCACATCTTCCACACGAAGAATCTGCACTGCACGAAATCTGCACGTGCGCTCCACCGAGCCTGCACGTGCATTGCACGAATTCTGCACGTGCGCTGCACGAAAATCTGTTGTCGCTTTTCTTCACCTTGGATCTCCCCTAGATCTCGAATCAAAGCTCTGATACCAGTTGTTGGGCAATTGGGGGGATCACCGCATCCACTAGCCCATACTAGCAGTCATTAATATGGAGAAATAAATCAACACATGAATAATATGAAAGAACAGGAACACCATAATTTGTTAACCTGGTTCACCACCACCACGTGGTTACATCCGGAGGCCCCAAGCCATGATTTCACTATAATAATATATGAAGGATTACAACTTTACATATGCACTCACACAGATCTAGCATAGTAACTCTCCATGAGCAATCTCTCATATATATTATCTCACCTCCCCAAGAACACACAAACATGATCATGGCCGGGTTGTAGGATCGCCCCCCATGGCTCTCCTAGACCCCCGGCCCCCTCCTATACAATATTTTGTGCTCTCTCTTGATATCCTAACTCTCTCCTTTTGTGTACAAATATTATGGTGGTAGTCACAATATATTTATAGGCCTGATCAAAACCTAATTTACCCGGAGTCCTTGAGACAGAAGGAGTATAATACTTCTCCTCCAAGTATTATGGCTTTAGGAAACTGTATGAGATAAAAGAAACCAATTCCTTTACAAATCTTGGACTCCACTCCACGCCAGATTTCCTGCTGCCCGGCCCACCAGGCGCCTGCCTGAATTGTTTTCCAGGAGACTGATTCCTACTGTCAAATCAGGCGCCCGCCTGCACCTAACCAGGCGCCCGCCTGCTCCTGCTCCAGATTCTCCTCGGTTTTGGCTCCAATCCCAACATCCTTAACTCCCAGTGATTTGCATTTACCTCGTGTTTCCTTAATTTTTGGCCGAAAAATCCATTGAATTCCATACTGTACCGAGATAGTGTAGCTCATCTGTCTCTGTCTTTGGGCCTAGAGAGATCAGAAGGAAATAGGAAGAGCAGTGAGGATGTACCAACATCTCTCTCACCAGATCTTGACCTCCAATCTCCGACCGTCTCTCGCCCACAATATCCTTCGACGTTGTTCGCGGCTTTGTAGTTTCGTTTCTCTCTTGTGCTTCACCCAACTCCGCCTGCCTTTTCGAGATCCGCAAACCCCAGATTTGTATCGGCGATGGTGATGTCAATGGAGTCACCGGATTCTGGGTTAGACTCGCGGGCGTTACTTGACGTAGTAGAGTTTTGTGTCTATATATTTCGTCTGCTAGTTTCTCATTTATGGAGCACATTTTCGTTAAGCATAAATTTTACTTGGGAGATAAAGTATACAATTAAATCATATACAATTACCCATTATCTATGGTTAGACTCCAGTTAAAATTTAATAATTTTATGAGAGAGATGAGGACATTACAAAAAAGAAAACTGTAGTGACCACATTTGAAAAATATGTATACAAGGTCGTTAAGTTTTCAACACCCGTTAGAAAACTAGGTCAAATTGGATATTAAACAAAAGTACGCATGTGACATTGAGCACTTTGATAGTACAAAGGTTACATTGCAATAAATTGATAGTACGCGGAGTCATTTTGCAAGAGTCATTTTGCAAAAAAACTCAATATTTTGGGAGGTTCACTAAAATTTGAACTCAATTGAAAAACATTAAAGACTAATTATTAGGAACAAAAAAGTGTGTCGTGTTTGTGCGCGCAAGCGAGCAGGTGAAATGAAGTCGCCCTTATCCAAATTGTGTGACCAGGATGATAGATGTTTGGTGGATGATGACACAATTCAGAAGAAAAAGGAAGACGTAACGCAATCTCGCCCGGTCAGGTATAGTATTATAGTATAACAACAACATGGAAGGAGCAACGGTTCCGCATCCTATTTTTGAAAATAAAGCTTTAGTCAGCTCATACCAAAGGCAAATTATGGAAGATATGACGTTTATAAGTGGGCACTTGATTAACTTGCCTTGAAACTGTGGGACATTTTACCCATGTAACCTAATACTGCTCTCTCTTCCAACTTTTCTGTGTGCTGCTCTGTGTGTGTGTGTGTGCGCTTGAGTTGTGTGGATGTCAATAACAGACCAAAAATATCCCCCAAAAAAATCCATAATACATGGCCGTGACGAAGAAAAATACAACAGAGTGCGAGTAAATAAGATCCACAAGGGTACTTTTCATTTTCAGTACCATTTTAAGTTTTTTTTTCGATGCTGCTCACGTATGATGTGATATAATAGCCTCTTTCGTCCCCATTTCCACCACCCTGGTACCACACACCGCCCTTTCTTCGCCTGTTTCTCTGCAAATCATTTTCAACATTAATTATGACTCAGCAACTGAACTACTAACTGATAAGACCGAGCATCGTTCATCGGACCGGACCCGGTTCAAAGCCAGTACAAGCGAGTCCGACCGCGTCAAACCGGATAAGCCCGCAGGTTATAAGCCCGAGATACCCGGGCTTCGTGATAACAGCAACCGAGGTAGCTCTGCCTCCCGCTATTCTTAGGGTCCCGTGTTGATCACTCAACCACCTGCCCAGAGCCTGTAGCAGCCAGCTGTCATAAACGTACAACAGACGTTACATGTTCGTGCCTGACACACCATAACGGTTGGTGGAGGAACCATGTTTCCCTGACAACACGCCACGTTCCCGGCCACTCCCCTGGCCGAACCAATGAGGACCTGCCGCGTGTCCGTCCGGTATAAGGGCGGTTAGTACCTTAAACCTACCTCCTTCTTCTACTCATATAAATACTTCTATCCGCCCCCATGGGCCAGGTACGTGCTCTATCCTATTCACACACACAAGGCTTTCACAAGCTTTCTACTTAGGTTTTCCTCAGAGATCTTACTCTCACACCCGAGGGCCTAAGCCGGATTCCAACCCGGCCTTGGTCTTAACGGTGTTCTTGTTTGTGTTGTGATCAGGATCAAGAGACAGCAAAGTTGGAGTTCTATCTCCGTGACCTCAGAAATCTAGGGCGTCATCAGTGGTTCCATTGCCGGGAATCGAAAATCTTCCCAGTGCAATCTTCTTGCTTCGTTTGCTTTCCCAATCTAATTCGTTTCAAATCCTCATCTAGTTCTTCCGTTTTTCACGTTTCCAAAAGAGTACCCCGTCTCTTCTGTTGATTCTTGACATACGAAATCTTCGCGATGACAGGGAAAGAAGTAAACCCAAATGCTAGCCCTTCGGGACAAGTGCCCCAGGGATCAGTTTTTGCCAGGTTGGGAAATAAGACTCCTAGTGGCAACTCCTATACCCCCTCTCAAAGGGCAAGGAGAGAGGCTGATCTGAGAGATCGTATAGAAACTTCCAAAGCTCTCAAAACTCAAAAAACTCCCGTTACTCCCCTCACCCCTGATCAAATCCAAAAGAAAATCCAAATCCTCACAGATAGGCAGAACCTGGTAGAGGAAGGGCTACAGTTGAATCTAGCCCTCGAGGAGTTGTTTAATGCCGACGCCAATGCTAGAAGCCCCCCTGAAAAATCAAAAGCCCATGATCTGGCGAGCTCCAAAAGCAGGGCCAGTAGGATTGTAGGAGGAAAAAGGCGGACAATCCTCGTAGATGATGACGAGGAAAGGGGAGAAGATGAAGGGGAGAGTGAGGAGGGAGAATCACAGCCCAGAAGGACAAGAGGCCAATCTAAAGGAAAGGCAATTGTTAAAAATGATGATGTAATTACAGAAACCGCAAAAAGGGCTAAAACGGGGGACATAATGGATCAAAAGTTCCAAAGAATGATCGCGGAGCTATGGGAGTCCAAGCAAAACGTAACAAAGTGCGTTGGACCCATGGACGCTTTCGCGTCATGGATCAGTGATTCCCCGATCCAAAGAGGAAAGGTGCCCACGCTAGACGCGTATGACGGCTCATCTAACTCAAAAAGCCATGTTGGGCGATTTGAATGGCAGATGGCCCTATTTTCAACAGATGAGGCCGTGAAGTGCAAAGCCCTCGCCTCCACCTTTAAAGGGAAGGCATTGGGGTGGTTATTGGCCCATAAACCACGCTCTATCTGCAGCTACGAGCAATTGCGGACTTCGTTCTTAAACTCGTTCGCGGGCGCAGGGGAGGCCGCAAGACCAAAATCGGACCTGTGCGGCGTTAAGCAATACCCCGGGGAAAACACAAAGGCATACATCACTCGGTTCCGGAAAATGACCGAGCAGATTGTGGATCTAACAAGGAACGACATCGAGCTATGCTTCCTAGGGGGATTAACATCCCATACTTTGAGGCAGGAGTTTGCTTGCCGAAAGCCCGAGGGAACTGGGGAAATGTACAACCGAGCCATCGCTATGGCCGGAGTGGAGCCCGCATTTATGGCCGATGCCCGCAGGAGCGTTAGGGAAAGAATCGAGCCTGCTCATGACCCTCGTCATCACTCAGGCTACTCGGGAAACAATGGTGGCCGAGGTAGAGGCAGACCAAGAGGCATGCCCAACTTTAAAAGAGGCGATGACAGTGCTTTCACCTCTTTGATCGCACCGAGAACTGAGATATTACGGGCAGAAGCTTTGCCTCCACCACCTCCACTGGAGAGAAAGCCTTACGAGGCGAACAAAAAGAAATGGTGTGGATACCATGAAAGCCACGGGCATTCTACCGATGACTGTTTCCAGCTCAAGAAAATAATACAACAAAAGGTGGAGGCCGGGGAATTAAAGAAATGGATCACGGGGTCCGGCAGTAAAGAAGAAGCCCCGCGGGGAAATATTCAATACGTCAGAGACAATAATGCAGACGGGGAAGGACGTTATGGCATCCAATACATAGGAGAGGAAGCCCCGAGCAATACCCAGCTTTCCGCCCAGATCAGGCGACTGGAAAAAGTGTTCCTGATACCCACCTATCCGCCCGAGCAAGAAGAAATGATCGGTTTCAGAAGAAGTGAACTGGCATCTACCCTTTTCCACTCAACACAACCGTTAACAATCAAGATGGCTATTGGTAGAGCGGATATTGGAAGAGTCCTCATTGATACCGGGGCTTCACGGGACATACTTTACTTCCATTGTTTAGAAGAAATGGGGATGTCTGAGGCGCACTTAACCCCATATGCGGGCTTGTTGGAAGGGTTCACGAATCATACGGTCTACGCCAAAGGGACCATTGACTTCGAAGTAACCATTGGAGAGAGGCCGTTCGAGAAAACAGCCCGTGTCACGTTCATGGTGATCGATCTGAAATCCCAGTACAACGCGATCTTGGGAGTTACCGCCCAGGCTGCCCTTGGAATCGTTGCCTCAATCCCTCACCAGAAAATCAAGTTCAGTACCCCTGCAGGGATCGCGTGTATCGAGAATAAGCCCGAGCTCTTCCTCAAAGTCATAGAGAGAAAGAGAAAGGAGGGCGCAGCAAGGCAAAGACTGGGAAGCCCGAGGGAGGCAAAAAGGGCCAAAGCAAGTGAAAAAGAGGTCGCAGGAACGGCCATGATCGGGACGTTGTCTTTCCACTCCACGAGGGCAGAATTCAAGCGGAGCAGGAGAGCCCGCCGTATGGCCGCGGAAACCGAGCATATCAACATCGTAATTGATTCACTGTATGACCGAGAGGTTGCAGATATTCGCCCTAATGATGCTTTGGAAGATGTGGTCATAAATCCGGCATTCCCTGAGCAGACAATAAAAGTCGGGCTAGAGATCCCCGCGGAAGAAAGAAAGGTGTTGATAGAGCTGTTGCGAAGAAGCCTAGACGTATTCGCCTGGACCGTAGAGGACATGGAGGGGATAAGCAGAGAGGTGATCGAACATGAACTGAATATCGACCCCACATTTACCCGAGTCCTCCAGAAAGAAAGATACTTTTCACCGGAGAAGAAAGCGGCGATCAAAGTCGAGGTAGATAAGCTGCTGAAAGCAGGAATTATAAGCCCGATCAAATATCCGAAGTGGTTAGCCAACGTCGTCATGGTAACCAAAGCAAATGGAAAGTGGAGAATGTGCGTGGATTTCACCGATTTGAACAAGGTCTGCCCTAAGGATTGTTACCCTCTTCCCCGGATCGATCAATTGGTAGACTCTATCGCCGGCCATAGAGTATTAAGCTTTATAGATGCCTACTCGGGCTATCATCAAATCAAAATGAAGGAGGCCGATATTCCGTCATGCGCTTTCTATGCCGCGGGCAAAACCTACACGTTTAACAACATGCCGTTTGGCCTGAAGAATGCGGGCGGTACATATCAAAGGATGGTAGGAATCGTCTTTGATGATCAATTAGGCCGGAACCTAGAGGCTTACATCGACGATATGGTTATCAAGACCAAGGAGACCTCTCACGACCTTGATGTGACAGAAACTTTCACCAGCCTCCGGAGAAACAATATGAAGCTTAACCCATCCAAATGCGCCTTTGGAGTAAAGGCAGGGAAGTTTTTGGGCTTCATGGTGAACCAGAGAGGGATAGAGGCAAACCCGGAGAAGATCATGGCGTTAATAAACATGCAACCCCCCAGATGTGTTAAAGAGGTACAAAAGCTGAATGGCCGCATCACGGCCTTGGGGAGGTTCATCGCCAAGTCGGCAGAAAAATGCCTGCCTTTCTTTAAAACTTTGAAAGGACGAAAAAATGAGGGGTTTGAGTGGAACGAGGACTGCCGGAATGCTTTTGAGCAGATAAAAGCTTACCTGGGAAAACCGCCGCTGTTGAGCAGTCCCATTTTGGGTGAAGAACTCTACGTTTTCTTGGCTGCAACAGATCACGCTGTGGCTGCGGTTTTGATAAGGGAAGAGGACGACCTTCAGAAGCCCGTCTACTATGTCTCCAAGGCACTATCCGCCGTAGAAGGGCGCTACTTGAACATCGAGAAGCTGGCTTTCGCCTTGCTCATGGCCGCTCGGAAGCTGCGGGCATACTTCATCGCCCACCCAATCACGGTCTATTCGGACACCCCGCTAAAAAAAGTGCTCCATAAGCCCGAATCCTCGGGAAGAATGCTGTCATGGTCAATAGAACTGACTGAGTTCCAAATAACTTATTCCCCGCGAAAAACCATCAAGGCACAAGCACTGGCGGACTTTGTGGCAGAAACAACGTTTGAAGTAAAGGAAAGCGAAGCGGACAAAGACCAGTCCGATAAGGCAAAGATAAGGCGGGGCAAGAAGGCTGTGAATAATGAAGAAAGGCCGGAGAATTGTTGGTCGTTAAGCGTTGACGGATCCTCCGGAAAAACCGTTAGTGGCGCCGGAATCCTATTGATCGCCCCGGAAGGTCAAAGGTTTAAACGAGCTTTAAGGTTCAAGTTCGCAGTTTCCAACAATCAAGCCGAGTACGAGGCATTGATAGCGGGCTTGGAATTAGCCCGGGACATGAAGGTCTCAAATTTGATCGTAAAAAGTGACTCACAGCTAGTGGTAAATCAGGTCAAAGGGGAATATGAGACAAATCACCCGGTGCTGCTCAAATACAAGGAGCTTGCAGCAAACCTGTTGGGGGAATTTGAGTACTACGAGCTGACCCAGGTTAACCGGGCTGAAAACTCCGAGGCGGACTTACTTTCAAGAATCACAAACGAAGACATCGCGAAGCTCAGTATGGATTGTTAGATAGAATTTACGGAACGCCCGGCCATCGACAGGGTAGAGATCCACCAGATAGGGGAGCCTGAGAAGGATTGGGTAGACGAGATTACGGAATACATAGAAAAGGAGATCCTTCCCAGCGATCCGGATCGGGCAAAGGTTTTGAGAAGACAAGCCGCCAGATACACGATCATTGACAACGTGCTTTACCGAAGGTCTTTTACCAAACCCCTGCTGAGGTGTGTGAAATCCGAGACCATTACCAACTTATTGTACGAAGTCCATGAGGGCGTATGTGGAGGGCATCCCGGTGCACGGACATTATCCGACAAGATCAAATTCCTCGGGTATTACTGGCCGACAATGAAAAAAGATGCGGAGGAATATGTCCGCAAATGCGATCAATGCCAGAGATTCGCCAACATACCAAGGCAGCCATCCACGGAGCAGAGCCTGGTAGCCCCAACTTGGGCATTTGACATGTGGGGAATTGATTTGATTGGGCCTTATCCCAAAGCGCCCGGCGGAGCGCAAATGGTAGTGGTCGCAGTAGATTATTTCACAAAATGGGTAGAGGCCAAGGCGCTAACTAGCACGACGGAAGCAAGTATTATCAAGTTCATCCACGACCATATATTCTGCCGGTTTGGTTTGCCCCGGGCTATCGTCTCCGATCATGGACCCCAATTCCAAAGCAAGTTTACGGCGGAATGCAAGAGACTCAACGTAGAACATCGGCAATCATCTGTCGCAAGACCGCAGGGAAATGGACAGGCCGAGGCCGCAAATAAGTTGCTTATGACCGCCTTGCACAAAAATTTGAAGGGAAGGAGCGGTCGCTGGATGGAAGAGCTCAGTACTGCCCTATGGGTTGTCCGAACCACAACGAGGAATTCAACAGGAGAAACCCCCTTTTCCTTGACATATGGATCAGAGGCGGTCGCGCCCGTAGAGGCAGCCCTACCCACCTACAGGGTCGCCCATTTTGATGAAACAAGGAATGAGGAAGCCCGGAGAAAAGACTTAGACCTTCTTGAAGAAAAACGGTTGGAAGCACGGGCAAAGATGGTCAATTACAAACAAAAAGCCAAAATCCATCATGACAAAAGAGTGAACAAGAGGTCTTTTTCCGTGGGAGACTGGGTCCTGAGAAAAGTTGAAGTCACGGGGAGACAACCCGGATATAACAAGCTCTCGCCCAACTGGGAAGGGCCTTATCAGATCGCCCGCATAATCAAAGAAGGGACTTACAAACTCCTCACCAAAGAAGGGAAGGACTTGAAAAACGCTTGGCACAGCGACCACCTGAAGAAGTATTACCCTTGAAGATTGTATTCCCCCCCCTGTTATTAGAAATCCGCCTAGTTTCTACCTTATGCATTGTAATGTTGATGTACGGCTCCATGAGCGGAAAAAAGATGAAAGATCAATAATATTATGTTTGTCCCATTAAAATAAAAGATCTTCCTAAATTCTCATGAACGATACACGGTCTTACGCCCTCGAGCTAGACCGTAAGCCCGCCAAGGGACATACCGTTGCATGAATTCTCATGAACGATGCACGGTCTTACGCCCTCGAGCTAGACCGTAAGCCCGCCAAGGGAAATACCGTTGCATGAATTCTCATGAACGATGCGCGGTCATACGCCCTCGAGCTAGACCGTAAGCCCGCCAAGGGAGATAATAATGAAAAACAAAGTATTTAAGAAAGAGCAATAAATGCTTGGCGATTCCATGAGCAATAGAACACAATGAAAGTAAATGGCAAGGAGAAATAAGGATCAAAAGAAGAGCAATTAAGTATATTACAAAATCATGTCAAAATAAGAGCCAAATGTTCAAAATTCACAGAATCTAATACTATTACAAAAAGGGCCCCAGGACGCAGCCCGGTTTGATCTTCAGCTGCCCGGCGGCGGGTTGACTTCCACTTCTGGAACAGAATCAGAGGCAGTATGGTCAGCTGTAGAACGAGCCAGAGCTTCAGATGCTTCGGCTAGAGCGGAGGCAAAAGCTGAAAAGGGAAGAACAATACCTTCAACGAAGGGGCCATTGGGGCCAAATACCTTCTCCAGAGCCGCGGCCAGAGACAAGGCGGATTCGTCACCCGTAAACCGCAAGTCATCTATCATTTTGATCAAAGGTTGAACGGTTACAGGTGAAACCGGAGGCAGAGCATTCCGAACCGACTCGGGCAAGGCTTCAAGCTGATGATCGGCAAAAGGTACTAAGGAATGACCGTTAAAACATTCCGGATCCGTGGCCACGATGGAACAAAGGATAGTGATCTCTTGGGCAGTATATTTCCCAGTGGCCGCCAGATTCCGGGCAATTGTATGCACCGCCTGTTCATATTGCTCATTGCCCGCGACGGATAATTTGTCGGAGTACTCTGCGGACTCTTTGAATTCAGCAACCGCCTTGCCCCTCTCCTCCTCCAAGACCCGCTCACGTTCATTCTCATAGCGCATCTGGTCAAGAAGTTTGCCGTCCAGCTCATCCACTTTGTTGGACAGTTCCGCGGACTTCTTCCTCTCCGCCTCCAACAACCTCAGGAGCTCAGTATTGCGAGCGTCGACACTCGCCTTCTCAGCCTCAGCCCGCTCCTTGGCTTCTCGAGCAGCGGCCAGTTCACTGCTTAATTTAGATACCTCCTTGGCCGCGCTAACGACCTCCGCATCTTTACTCTTTAATTCCTGGCCGGCGCTCTCCACAGTTTTGGTCAACTTTTGGACCTCCTCCCTCGCCGACATCAGTTCATTATTCCTCGCCGCGATCACGGCGGCATCAGACTCGTGTTGGGTCCGCAAATAGATAACCTCGTTGGCAATCTGCAAATAACAAGGTGATTAGACTACGATGCGAAGAGAAGCACGATATATAACCCAAGTCAAAAACGAACCTCGGTCAAGCACAAGCCAACGTTGCCCGCGGCGGCGATAGGATTCGAAGCAGCCAAGACCTTCTGTTGGTAATCTGGAAAATATAGACGGTGCATCAGCCCATCACCAACATAGGCATTAGCGCTCCGGCGGCTGTGTAGATCCACCCCATACACCTCGGGGGCTTTGGCTATCTTAAGCCCGAACTCCCGGGCGCGCTCTCTGTCCTCAATGGACTCCACCGGGAATAAATTGGAGCATAGGATCCCTCTCGAAGGAGATAAGACCGTGAAATCACCGGCGGAAGAGCCAACCCTCTGATACTTATCCCTCTGAGGGGACGCCGGATCCACGATAGCAGGGCGCTTCTTCGTGGGCTCGGCAGCAGACAGACCGCCGGAGGCTTGGGAGGAATGTCCGGTTCCAATCACTGATTTACCGCGGCCGGCGCCTTGGCGGGGATTCGGAGGAAGGTTCCGGGTCAGTTGCGGCTGAGAAACCACCGCCCCGGACTTATCAACCTTGTCCGTGACCGGGATCTTGACCCCAGGAGCCTCCACCCTTTTCATGGCATCAGCTCTCCTTTGCTTTTCAAGAGCTGCGGCTTTCCTGGCCGCGACCTTGATTTCTGCGGCGGACTTGGGTGGCATCGTATCGTTTGGGTCTGCGAACAAGAGCAACAGTCAGGCGGGTAAAAACAAAGCGAAAGAAGACAAGAAAAATAATACGAAAGTATACAATGAAAGAGACCGAGTAAACCAGGGTCTGGGCAAGTCTCCCCCGAATTACAGGCCGAGCAATCAGAAAGGAAAGCAAATGATTGGTGAACTTTCCAATCAGGATCTCGTAACATAGGGGCCATGATGACCCTGGGCTCGGGGCCAGAAACGCGCCTCGGGGCCACCCCGGCAAAGATCAAGAGCTCCTCATCGCTAATAATTGCTGAGACGTCATAAACTTGAGGAGTCTCCACAACGGACTGGTCGTCCAGGGTAACCCTCTTCGTAAACCGGGCAAGATAGGCCTCCATCGCCGCGCTCAGCTCTCGGCCTTCTTCCGGATCAGGAAAGTTTTGGCGGGACATCGAAATCGGCGCTAAATTGTCAGGACGAGGGAATGGCCAGCCTAAACGGTTCTGAATAACGAAGGGATATCTTTGCCACTGATCGAACTTGTTAGTAGCAGCGGAAAAAATCTTCTCAGACCGCGGTTTGGTCTTTAAGCTTAAACAGCCCGCAGTGACTTGATGGGTGAAGTAAATATGGAGCGCGGACAAAGAAGGCTCATACCCCAGCATGCGGCTTACGACAATAAAGGATACCAGGTAGCGAATGGCATTCGGGGTCAAGTCCATAGGCAGGCAATGAGTGAACTCTAGAAATTCGCAAAGAAACGGATCCAAGGGAAGGCGCAGCCCGTTTTCAAACTGAGCCGGGTAGAATATGCAGGCAAGGTTCTCGGCCCGGATCAAGGGAGGAGTCATCGATCTCCCACCCATGAGAGACTCGTATTCAATAAGACCGTAGACGAGATAGACTTTGGGGTCGACGCGGAACTGCGACAAATACTCATCACCATCATCATCCTCGCTTTCGTCCCTCAAACCCGCGCCAGAGCTAGACGCACCTGCTTGACTGGTCCTCCGGTTATCGGGGCCCTCAGGAAAGGAATCTACGATCCTAACAGGGGAACGAAGCAAGTTGACCTTGCGAGCAGTATCAGGGGCCAACCTCTCCAGTTGCCCGCGTGAGCCCGACTGGGTATCTGAAGAACCATCTCCTATGACATCCCGGGCAGGTTCATCCAACAAGAATTCGTCGCCATCATCAGCCCGCTCTGAAGCATCCCCGCTGCTGGTCACTTCAATCACCCCAGCACCCACGGAAACATCGCGGTTATGGCCTTGAACGGGCAGATCGTCATCCAGAGGGACATCCAACCAAGACTGAGCATTAGAGCCGCTTGCAGACACGCGGTCTCCACCTAATCTCACCAACCTTCTAGCGTTACCGGCCATATCTACATTATCGGGGAATCGAGTTAAAACCGCTTTCACGAAAACCCCTAACTGTTCCTCGCCCCCTATTACCCTCATTCTCCCCGAGTCAAAATGAACTAAGGGGCCTGTCTCCCACAGCAGGGGTAGGATCCAAGAGTCCCACTCATAGACTATCCCTATGGTCAGAAAAGCATCCCGGGAAAGCCTTTTCCAGGCATTTATCAGGTACCGGTAAATCCCTCCCGTTCGTCGACAACAACCAAAAAGGTCCGGACGAAGCATTCTCCCCAGGTCCAATTCATCCATAATCACAGTCAAAGGTTTTTTCAACAAAACTTTATAAAATCAAAGGTGGACCCAGGATTCCTAAGAAAGAGACAAGTTAACCGGTTAGAAATCGGAGATTCGGTGGTTAAAAGTTAAAAGCTTGGTTCGTGATGTTATAAGTTATAAAAACACGGCGTGTTAAGTTTCTACCCCCGATGAACGGTGGAGAGGACCGAAGGAGAAAAGTTAGCAATCAGAAACCAGCGACGAAAATGAAAAGGGAAGCACTACCTGTTAAATCGAACGAGTTAAGGAAACGGAAGAAGCAAATCAGCGTCGTTATCAGCGGTATTTCTCTCAAGAGCGATGGCCAAAGATTATAAATGCCGAAGGTCTTTGAATAAGCCAGTTAGGGTTATTTATATCCCCAGAACGGGTCGGGTTTAAACCACAGATCCGGAGCGACCCGGCTTAGACCCGGAAAACGAAGAGGCGGGAATCAGCTTTTTTCGAATTCCAATGACGGTTCGCATTTAATGAGCGTGCTCCTTGTCATATCAAATACCTGACAGCTACGTCACTAGCCTGACCCATGGGGCCCACCGTCCTGTCATCAACCACCATTGTAAGACTCCCGTCCCATGGTATTCCGTGCCCGTATTTACTACAGTTTGCTCGGGCCGAGACATGGAAGCGTAACTCCTCGCGCCGCTCATAAATAAGCTGACCCTCGGAGTTAGGGGCCACTGATAAGACCGAGCATCGTTCATCGGACCGGACCCGGTTCAAAGCCAGTACAAGCGAGTCCGACCGCGTCAAACCGGATAAGCCCGCAGGTTATAAGCCCGAGATACCCGGGCTTCGTGATAACAGCAACCGAGGTAGCTCTGCCTCCCGCTATTCTTAGGGTCCCGTGTTGATCACTCAACCACCTGCCCGGAGCCCGTAGCAGCCAGCTGTCATAAACGTACAACAGACGTTACCTGTTCGTGCCTGACACACCATAACGGTTGGTGGAGGAACCATGTTTCCCTGACAACACGCCACGTTCCCGGCCACTCCCCTGGCCGAACCAATGAGGACCTGCCGCGTGTCCGTCCGGTACAAGGGCGGTTAGTACCTTAAACCTACCTCCTTCTTCTACTCATATAAATACTTCTATCCGCCCCCATGGGCCAGGTACGTGCTCTATCCTATTCACACACACAAGGCTTTCACAAGCTTTCTACTTAGGTTTTCCTCAGAGATCTTACTCTCACACCCGAGGGCCTAAGCCGGATTCCAACCCGGCCTTGGTCTTAACGGTGTTCTTGTTTGTGTTGTGATCAGGATCAAGAGACAGCAAAGTTGGAGTTCTATCTCCGTGACCCCAGAAATCTAGGGCGTCATCACTAACAATCTATCTGAGAGAGAGAGAGAGAGAGAGAGAGAGAGAGAGAGAGAGGAGAAGCTATGTAATACTCGCTTCTAACAAATCTTAAAACACTTGCATAAAAATCAGCAATGTGAAAGTTAATACAGTACCATTTTGTCACACACACACACACACACTAAACTCCAGACGACTTAAATCTGTCAAAGAATTCTTAAAACTCAAGAAACAATTCAGTAGGTAACCCGAGTATGACAACTATATCAGGTCATTACGAATATCATCGATTGTGGTAATGAAAAATAACATTTCTCATGTTTGAAATATAAGTTAATCTTCCACTATTGAAAAGAAAAGCATAAAGTGGCCTAGCATCTATAAAGATGGACAGTCTTTGACCAGATAATCATATCACCATTTGAAGGGATCTGAACCCCCTTTGCAATCCATATCATCCGGGCAATTCTACTTCTTTATGACTCGGGTTTATCACTGGCTTCTGCATTCCCCTCATCAGCTTTCTTGATCCTTACAAGCTGGAGATATAACCAAATGACCTCACTATCCTACTTGGGGGAATACAGGATACTCCAGCAAAATAAATCTTGCATAAATACTGAGATCTTATAATTTGAGGAAAGATACTATTACATGTTGCACAATCTCAACCACAAAGTCCATAGATATACTCCCTCCGTCCCATAACAAAGTACCCATTTTGCCATTTTGGGTGTCCCACTGGAAAGTACCACTTTCCCGAAAAGGAAAATATATACTCCACTTTCTCTCTTACCCACTCACAACAACTACTTACTATTCCCTAACCCATTTTCTCTCTCCATCCCACTCACAGCATCTACTTTTCTGACATCTTTCCTTAATTCCCATTCCTAAAAGTAAATGAGTATTTTGTTATGGGACGGAGGGAGTACGCCAAATATCCAACAAATAGCCGCCTTCTTGACCAACATTGAACAAGCTGCACCGCCAGTTCGAACCATCACTATCAACACGTCCTATTTTGAAGATTAAGATGGATAATAGACTAGTGTTGTGGTGTTGTATGGAGTTCTAGAATGCATGTAGAATCAGATGAGTCGCTAAATTTGCTATCCATGCAAATAATCAATCAGTTTGGGGCTAAAGATAAGAGGAAGAGAGACAAATAATCCTTTTCATTTAGACCCACACATGGTCGAAATCAAAAGGAAAAGAAAACCCCATGCGAGACGTGGTTAATCGAGAGCTATACAACATATATTGTTCCATGTGAAACCTCACTGTGAATGGTGGGTCGAACTTAGATGAAAAATGCGATCGCTTTAGAACTTCTGAAGCAAACTCGATCTGTCCCCTTTAAGAAAACTGAGTGGCTGATGCAAATTGAAAATTTGAAATACAATGTCTTTCACTACCTCCTATGCAATGGACTTTGCATGGGTTATAACTTATAAGAACATATTTGGCTCTATCTGTTTTACCTTCATTAAAGGAAGATTTCCTCAAGTGATGCCAGGTAACGGAATCCATTGTTTTTTCCATCTCACAAAGTGGGGCACTATTGACAATCGGTTTGGTAAAACATTCTAAAAGAAGGAAGGGGGCAGCCAATATTGGGATGTCACAACATGGAATAAGGTCTCTCATTAAGGGACAGGAGGATTAACAGATTATTGTCTCAAACACCAGATGGGTGAAACTTTCACAAAGCCACACTCCCCTCGGCCTCTATTATAAGAAGCAAAACAAAACCAAAAACACACATATTAAAAAGGTAGTTAAAGTTATTTAAGTGTCTTGATTCTTGATTGTGCAACAAAAAGCATGTTAAAATTACTAATATATTCTCGTGTTAAATGTGTTAAAAATGAGCACTTGTATATAAAATGAGTAATTAATTAGGGGTATTTTTGGTAAAAGAGTACTAAATTCAGTTACATTTAATAAGTTTTGTATTGAAACTGATGAAATTTGCTTATATTTAAGGCAAAAAAAAAAAAAATTGACTTTTTTTTACTTATAATTGTGGCCAGAGGGAGTACACGACATTTTTGTCATTCACACTATGGCAGTGCAATAGCACTCCACATCAAATAATGCAGTCCGCAATGCTTTAGTTTAAAAGCTGAGTGATAATAGTAAAACCTTTACACTTTTGTTATCAGTTCAGATCTGAAACTGACTGCCAGCAGTGATGTAACTATAATACAAACACACTTGAAATACAAGCCACTGAAAATTTAAGAACAAGAAAACAAAAGGTAATACACTCACTTTTGTCAGAGAAGTACACGATCCCCATTGTGATTGCAACTCGGAAAAGATAGATCCAGTGTGGGCCACAAGTTCATCTGAATTTACAAGACTTCCAGAACAGCTCTTAATCCAGCTCTGGAAGGTATGCTGTTTTCCACAACGCAAGGATCGTCATCAAGCAAGACCTTCAGCAGAGAAAAAAATATATGTCATATTCACAAACTTTTACTGAATAAAGGGGCCTAAACGTACAAACATTTCTACAACACTCCGGTAAATTCAAGAAAATAACTGTAGACTATCTGAAGTCTAGCATATATTTTATAGAAGTCAGTCATACTAATAGTAAACATTCATAAGTTTGTAAATAGTTTCTTATTTTGACAGTGCAAGACATGATTATTTTGTTTTTTTCATTTCAATAAAAACCAACTGATATAGTACTACCTCTGTCATAAAGAGCAATTTCACTGTTCTCTGTTTAATACTCCCTCCGTCATAAAGAGCAATTTCGGACATTCATTTTGGGACAGAGGTAGTAGAAGATTATGCAAACAAGGAAAACTTGATTTTTTTCTCATTGATGAAAGATATAACATATGTGAGTCTGTCGAGATGAGAAATCAAGAGAAACCACATATATTTATATACTCAGACTAACACTAAAGTCTCTCATAGGTTTCCGTGGGTTTGTGACATTTGAGGCTTGTAGGTTACTACATGCAACTTCCCATAACAAAAGTCGCATTTCAAAAGTCAAACTTTTAAATTTTTCATTCTTGCATCATTTTATTGCTTAGAAATTGCACCAGAATAAAAGGAGTGTATTTTTTTGTACCACACGTTAGATCAATTTAAAATTTCATAACGATAGGAGAGATTATAAATTTATAGAGATTTACAGCTTCCATTTTTTAAATTGGGAAAACTTTGTTTTTGTCCATCGTAGTTTGGGGCGTGTTTCACTTTTACCATCGAACTGTATTAGTTTCATTTTACCATCGTACTACAAACAATTGTGTCATTTCATAACAAATTTGGATATAAGATGATACAATTGTCTTTGTTACGATGGTAAAAATGAAACAAATTTGGGTATAAAATGAAACCTTTGTGGTACGATGGTAAAAATGAAAAATAAAGTTTGATGGTAAAAGTAAAACATGCCCCAAAATACGATGGACAAAATGGATTTTTACCTTCAAAATGGGATATCTCTTTTGAGACAACCAAAAAGGAGGTATGACTCCTTTTCTAAATGGCAGAAGTATATCTGACATATAAGTCTACTACTGCTAGCTAAAAAGGAAGAGGGAATCTTGTGAATCTAGTCGGGTGTGATGTGGGAACCTTTCTGCAATAAACAGTAACTTACACCGCTAATGTTAAAAAATGGACGAACTAAAGAACATTGAGGTACACTAACCCACAGCTGGTGTTGTAGCAGAATTTCCAAGACAGAACGTATTCCATCTGCAGTTTGAAGGAACTGAATTCCGGTTCGTGGAAGGTTTGTCCGCCCCACCAATGAATCACACGTCTCCAATAAGATTTTCTTCTGAATAGAGAAATAATAATAGGACCCAAGTCAGTTGGAGCTCAATTGACATTTCTACATTCACTAGAACTAACAGTACAAGAAAGCAATAATTAATGAAGCTTCTCCCTTTTCCAAAAGAGATTCCAAATAGAGTCAGTGTAACTCGGAGTGTGTTTGAAGAGATCATAGAGATGTTTTATGCCAGAACTTTGGTAAAAATGACAAGTTGGAAAAAGAACTATAAGGAGATGCCTATTCCATTATATGACAAATTTTCTCAAGCTGGAAAGGGTTTTTCAACAACATTTTTCAATGAATGTGCTTTACACTTTTTGACAACTCTGATAATGGTAGGCATTTATCAGAAAGCAAAGCTAACATCAAAGCTCAAAGTTAGATGAGGAACCCAAACGAGTAACGGCATGATGGTGAGAGAAGTCATGACCATAACATGGTAGAAGGATACTGGTGATTTGTTCAAGAGAACTTCATGTTTCACGGACCCACCCAAAACACATAATTTTAACAGTTCAAGGACCTGAGAGGGACGGAATACCTGCACTCTGAACAGTAGTAACCATCTTAGCCTCCAAGCTATGAACAGCCTCTACCATCCCCAGAGCATTGTAGGCATGGACCATGGTGGTGTAAGTAATATTATCTGGTTTACATCTTCTCTCCTTCATTTCCAAGAACAGCTCACCCATTCTTTCAACATCACCAGCTAAGCCATATGCACTAATGACGCAGTTGTAAAAAGGCGTATCGAGGATCACATCAGAATTTTCTACTTGCCTCATAATGGAATCAACCTTCTTCATACGCCCAGCTTTACTGTAAGCACTAACGAGAGAGCAATAAGTAACTGCATTGGGCTTCATTCCTTGATGCTTCATTTTCAGAAAGAACTCATCCATTTTCTCAATATTATTTGCCTTTCCAAACGTCTCAATGATTATATTGAAAGTAACAATAGTGGGAGAGATGAACCTTTTCCTCATAAATTTGAAAACAGACCACATTTTGTCATGCATACCCGCTTTCCCATATGACTTAATCAGGATATTGAATGTCATTATGCTTGGTGTTAACCCCATTAGTTGAAATTCCTCAAACCAATTCTCCATTTTCTCAATCAGCCCACAGTTCCCGTAAGCCCTGACAACTGAATTAAAGGTGTAAATATCCGGAAGACATGTCCCACTTTCAATCATGTCTGTTAATGTGTTCTCCATCAGTTCAAATAGTTTAGCCCTTCCATATCCATCAATTATGGTATTGTAAGTGACAGTGTTACACTCAATCCCCAAGTATGACATCTCATCTAGGATACGTCCAATCATATTAAACCGGCGGATCTTAGTGCAACAATTAATAAGGATCGAGTATGTATATACATCAGGCATGCAGTCACGTATCACCTTCATATGGTCAACAATCTCTAATGCCTTGTCAAGAAGGCCACTAAAGCCATACGCACTGACAAGTGCAGTGTAAACATCAATAGTGGGTTCAAGCCCATCCGATTTCATGACATCGAAAAGCAAGGTAGCTTGGTTGGGCTGCCTGCACTTACTAAGCATTACTAGTAGCTTTGTGTATGTGTGGCATCTCGCTTCGTACCAATGCTGCTTCCGAAGAAGTTCAAATATCTGCAAATAAGACAAGCACCAATATCTAAAAATCACGATCAAAGTAAAATGATAAGAATTTTACTGTAAGGAAATATATATAGATAATTGAAACTGCAGAGTTCAAGTCATCTTTGGAAGATGATGCAGGCCTCACTAATTACTTAGTTACCTAATCAACAAAAAACATAAAAGTAAACAAGGAAAGCAAAAGCATCCTTCAGCTTGTTAAATATACCTAAAAGAAATTTCAGTTTCATCATGAAATGGAAAGATGGTCTACTACTATGTTCCGCTGAATAGTTGTTACACAAGTACTCTAGTGCAAATATTTCTTGTAGGCTATTTAATTTCCTGATAGAATATAAATTGAGCATCTGTATAACATTCTGATTTTGTCGTAAAGGATTTACTAAAATAACAATGTCGCGACCCAGATTCTTGATATGGATGCAATTGGCTGTATGGTAAAAAGCCTTCAATATTTTACAAGGATGTTCACTATTTAATGGAAAGCCAGGATTGATTCGAAACCGCATTGACATCAACTTTTGAGTATTTTCTTCATATAGCATATTTCACATCTGTTTAGTGTGTAGTAAAACAAAAGGCTTGTAGTTCTGTTCTTATGCTAAAACTACTCCCTCCGTCACAAAATGATCTTCATTCAAACTTTTTAAGAATATGAATACTTGCTTCACAAGTCATGTTTTGTTTGAGCACTTTTAAAACCTAGATTGTAGAAATGAGAAGAACTTTTTGAGACAATGAAACATGGCAAATGAGAAGATCATTTTGGGACGGAGGGAGTATAACTTGATCAATTAACAGATATTTCAGCTTTTCCCACTTTCGAATTCAATAAAAAAAAAGGTGGGGGGGGGGGGACAAACCTTGAGAGCGGACTCCCAGCGGTTCAGTCGAATAGCATCGTCTAGAGCTTCCAAAACAGCTTTAGGCCATAACGTGTTGTGTTTATTTGAGTAGGATTTCCGCTCAATTGCTTCAATGGCAGCCTCTGATCTAAGAATATGAGACAATTCCTTCTCGGTTGATCTCAAAAGGCCTGGGGAAGAGTTGTGTGACCTCTGTTTCTTGGCTGCTTTGACCAGCGATGGTGATTGTCGTTTTGGCTCATTGGGGACTTTCATCAAACAGTTGGTGGAGTTGGTTGAAGTTAAACATGGGGAAGACGAGCGCCGGGGTTGAGCGTAAACAGTTGCGGGGCGGGGACGCTCCATCTCTTTTTGCTGAATCAGTCTGTGACTGTGTTAGAACACCATAACCACTGTGCAGCTTTGATAAGGTCAATAAAAGTCGATGGATAATGCTACAAAGGGGGTGGTTTTTCGAGTTTATTGCAAAATTGACATGCCCTACTTTAAAAACATATCAATTTGACATGCAAACTTTGGAAACATCAAATGTGTCCTGCCTACTTAACATTAAATAAAATTTTAAACACGATTTTTAACACCCGTTAAATTCATAACGGGACACTCCAAAAAACTAATCATCTGTCAATTTTTTGTAACGTACGTTATTTTTTTAACACCCGTTACAAGCCCCCCCCCCCTTCAGTCTCCGGCGCTGCCCCTTCTCCTCCTCCGGTCATCCCCCACCTCCGTCTCCGGCGACCGTCCCCTTCCTCACCTCCGGAAGGTGGATGTCTGCTTCCAAAAAATCTGGGTCCAAACTTCAAATATTCAATGTTCAAAGATTCGAAGTTTGAAGCTCGAAAATGCGAAGATTCGAAGCGAAAACCCAGATTTGAAGTTCGAAGTTTAAATATTTAAAGGAAAAAAAACCAGATTTGAAGCAAAAAAAAAAAAGAAAAAAAAAACCCAAATCTAGGTTTGAAAAAAAAAACCCCCAAATTCGAATTTCAGAGATCCAAAGATTTGAAGAACAAACCCAGATTTTATGGTATTAACGATTTTCGAATTCGGTTAGTATGATGCGCATTTTGATTTTGAGTCTCCTTAGATGAGATTGAGAGATTTCTAGGGATTTGAATTCCTTGAATGATTTGGAGAACGCTGAAGATCGACTGTTGATTCGCCGGGACAAGAATCGACAGCGTTTCCGGCGAAGTCGTCTTTGCCGAAGAAGAAGGAATTGGCCGGAGGTGAGGAAGGGGACAGTCGCCGGAACTGTGGGAGGGAGAGGCCAGAGGTGTGAGGGAAGTGTCACCGGAGACGGAGGTGGGGATGACCGGAGGAGGGGAAGGGGCAGCGCCGGAGACTGAAGGGGTGTGTAACGGGTGTTAAAAAAATAACGTACATTACAAAAAATTGACGGATGGTTAGTTTTTTGGAGTGTCCCGTTATGAATTTAACGGGTGTTAAAAAACGTGTTTAAAATTTTTTGTAATGTTAAGTAGGCAGGACACATTTGATGTTTCCAAAGTTTGAATGTCAAATTGATATATTTTGAAAGTAGGCATGTCAATTTTGCAATAAACTCGTGGTTTTTCATATGGGATGTTTAGCCCCTATGAAAACCATAGGGGCCAAACGAATGCATTTTCATTTTATTTTTATTCAAAATGATTTTTATTTTTATATTTTTTATTTTTTTATATAGGGCAAAACACAAAATAAGGTCTAAAGTCTACGGATAGATAGCAAATTTAGGGTCTTTTAAGATTTCCGTCCAAGTTCATGTTAAGTGATCACATACAACACATGTGACACTAATTAGGGGTTCCGTTGCAAACTTTTGAAAATCAAGGGAACTATCATAAAAACTATTTACCCAAAATAGTTATTTGTACATAAATAAAATGTGAACAACATTTTCATTTACAGGAAATCTCAGGAAAAACGCATTTTCACGCGGCTTAGTGTAAAACGTGTTTTTCGTATACGGAGTGGCATTTTTGTAAATAAGCGAAACTTTTTAACAAGGCACGGTGGCATTGCTGTAAATAACTGGAACTTATAAAAATTCAGCAGGCATTTTTCGACATTAAAGGAGGCCGTTTTAAACACCACAAGATCGCTGCACGGACGCTGCATGTGCGCTGCAATCTAGCTGCACGCGAACTGCAGGTCCTTCATCCTGATCTGCCAAAGAACAAAATACTATTCCTCCCGTTGAACTTGTCAAACGATGATTCAAATCCTTGACCTGTCTTCTTCTTTTATGCAGCGGAAAACCCCAAATCTCTTAACCGGGCTCTGATACCACTTGTTAGAGGAATAAATAAGAACGATGGCAAGCGAAATAATCAAACACGAATACAAGAATTTACGTGGTTCACCAACTTGGATACGTCCACGGGCAGAGGGAGAATATATTGTTATTCAATGACCAATTACAAAAGACAATCTTCACTAATCTAGTTGCACGAATTATTGAGTCCAGTAATTCTGTCAAGGCCAAAATACGTTTATCCCCCCCCCCCAAAGTATCCAGGCAATCCCACATTGCACCCCAAACCGAATTTTGTCCTAGAGTAACACTTTAATTTGCCTTTAGTCCCACTTTGACCCATGACCCCTAACGACGCTAGAAAATTAACTAGAAATCGACATGTGCATTTCACATGAAGAGTTTTTTTTTTTATCATTTCCTTTGAAAAGAGAATGAGAAAAATGTCAATTTGTTATTATGCTGGCAATTACTTTCTCCGCCCAACCCCACCAGTCAATAACCACCACCACCACCATTTCTCCCAGAATCCGGCAACCACCACCACCCATTTCTGACAGCCACCAGAATTCGGCAACGGCCACCACCAATATTCTTTTAAAATCACCATTTTTACCAAATTAAAGAACAAATTAGCAACACAAAATCACAATAGATTCTCCCAAAATCACCAACAATTCAAAAATCCAGTTAATCTATACCAAAATGAAAGAAAAATTAACAACCCAGATCTGGGAGAGTTTCAACAGATCAGATTGATCTGATCTTTGCAATGAATCAGATGAAGAAGGGAGATGGTGGTTATGACGGAAATTGAAGAGGAAGAGGATAAGCTGGAGGGTAGCTAGGTGATGGAAAGCAAGGGGAAGGGGAGAGGAGGACATGGGCGTGTAGAGAGAAGGAAAGTCAAAGATGGGTAGTGACGGGAAGATGAGCTGCGAACTTGAGGGTAGGCTGGTGGTCGGGGCTAGGGAGGATGAAGAAGGGAGATGGTGGTTATGGAGGAGGAAGAAGAAGAAGAGGGACGAAATGTTGGGGTAAAATGGAGGGGGGGATGAATCTGGGTGAAACGGGGTGGGCCTTTTTTACTTTTTACTTTTTGTTTGTTTTTGGTTGGTTTTATATTTTTTATTTACGATTTTTAGTAACTTTTAATATTTTTATTTATGTTGTCAATGCATTTTTTTATAAACTAAATTTATTATTTTGATAATAATATATAATTATATTTGATATAAATAAAAAAAATCTAATATTTGAAGAGAATAATAAAATAAAGGTTAATTGAAAGTTAAAAAGAAAATGTCTAAAATACCCCTCATGTGACATGCACATGACCAATTCTTGTTAATTTTCTAATGTCGTTAGGGGCAATGGGTACAAGTGAGACTAAAGGCAAATTAAAGTGTTACTCTGGGACAAAATTCAGTTTGTGGTGGAAAGTGAGATTGCCTGGATACTTTGGGGGATAAACATATTTTGGCCTTCCGTCAACTTAAATATAGATCTTAGATCTCTACTTTTATCTATTAAAGATGACCGGCAAAAAATATGCTAGGGGAGAGGGTAGTATTTATAGTCATAAATACCTAAATCCCTAAAGGAGGAATCATATTCCTTGTGTACAAAATAATTGAAATCATATATCTTGTGCACAAAGTAATTATATTCTCATTAGAAAACGGCTTTTCTAATTCTTGAACAATTCCTTGTACCAATAAGAAACCTAATTAAACTCATAAACCTTAATCCTTTTACCAAAAGGATTTCCTTTTCTTGCCCAATTCAGAATCCAAAAATTACTATATTTGTCGCGGAATAACCAACCGCCATCGATTCAAATGCATTCCCAACAAAAGGTTAATGAATATCCCTTTCTGGTCATTTGCATATTTTTGTTGGTCGAGTGATACCGTTGAATATTTTGAGACTTCAGTACTTATGCGTCTAATGTATCATAGTTGAATAGCAATATTGAATATTTTGAATATGTGGCACGGTCCGTGGTTTTTGCCTTTTTTTTTTGTCCCTTGAAATTCAGATTAATAAGTTAAGTTTATTTACAAGTAATCAGCGACATAGTATATGTGTATTGAGCCATTGAAAAGTTACAAAGTTTTTCTCAATAAAATGGTTTACATGTTAATAATCAAGTTATCTCATTTATTTAAACCAGCTACCGTTATTTCCATCGGTCGTACTTTAGGTTGTGTTTTTACTACTATCATTACACTATACTCCTTCTGTCTCATTTTAAACTTCAAAAATTTCCATTTTGGTTGTCTCATTTTAAACTTTAAAACTTAAAAATGAAAGTTTTTTTTACTTCTTTATTTGTGGGTCCCACATGTCATGCTCACAACAATTACCCACTAAATATTCCCTACCCCACTTTCTTTTTCCTACCAAACCATCTATACTCACAACACATCACTTTTTTCTTAATTTTTGAACCCAATTTTTTTTAAGTTTAAATTGAGATGGAGGGAGTATTTTATATGATAGTGGTCTTATGAAATTTCCTCTTTTTATTAGTATTAAAACTTGCCTTCAAAAAAAAAAAAAAAACTTGCCTTTTTTTTTATCTAAAAAAAAATAGAGAGGAGTTAGACCATCCACAATGGTTCGTTCAATAGGCAAATTCAATTCAACACCCACTTTATCACTCCACCTCATCTTCTCTCTCCATCCACCTAATCATTCAACAACACATCAACTTTTACACATTCCAATGGCTTATTTAATACTCCCTCTGTCCCTAAATGAGTGTCCATTTTCAAGAAATCTTTGTCCCAAAATGAGTGTCTTTTTTGAACATAACTTTGTCCCTAAATATTTTTTTTTTCAAAAATTTTTTCACCGGTCTCTTTATACTTGCAACACTAAATGTTTGGAAATTAAATTACAAGATTAAATATGAATCTTTGCCACCAAATTGTACAAAAAGTTGAGATTTTCAGATGTCCCTTAAAATGAAATTTGGACACTCATTTAGGGACAGAGGTAGTACTTACCATTCAACACCCTCCTAACTCATCATCATATACCCCACCACTTTTATTTTATTTCATATTTTTTATTTTTATGATAATAATAATAATAATAATAATAATAATAATAATCGTTTATAATTTAAATATCACACTTAAATAAAAAAAACAATTAAATAAATACGAGAAATAACGATAATTATTATTAAACAAAAAAAAGTTACAAAAAAGTGGGGTTTTTTTCGGTGTCGAAATCTAATAAAATTTACACATACTTATAGAGAAAAAAATGCTGAATTTTGGTGTAATTTTTTTATTTTTTTTAATAAGATAATTCGGATATAAAAATTGGGTGAGAAAATATAAATGGATCAACCAGATTGAGACACGTGTGCGAATCAGGTTGAAGAAACAAGGATAGGAAGCCAACTCTCGGTCGCCACTCTCCTCTCCCGCGCGTGTACGACACGCGCCAATCCGAGCGTGACACCTGTGCAGCTGGTCGGCCCACTAACTCCTTCAACATATGTTGACCAGCATCAACACCTTCCCCCATCCAACACCCCTCATGCAATGGTTTCAACATGTTGGACCCAATTCAACAAGCCTTTCAACAACCCATTGCAAATGGCCTTAGCATGCTACATAACCATTGATTACGTGGCAATTTTTCATCCATGAGGCAACATCAACCACAATACAGATATTTAATTTTTCCTTTTTTTTTTTTAGAAAAGAAAAAGAAGAGAATTGTAGTCCATGAATAAAATTGGAATTAAATAAAAAGATAATAGATGGATAAAACAATGACCTTTATTAAAGAAAGTGGAAATAGGAGGTGAGGGAATTGTTTTTGTGGTCCATTTTGTTGTCAGCATGATCCATTCTCAAAAGTCTCCCTTTTGGCTTTTTGATACAAATAAATCAGATTCATTCTTCACCCAAACATCAACTAGTGCACTCGAGATTCTGCAAATATACTACTCCCTCGGTCCAAAATAACTGTCACTTTTGGACCAAAATTTGATCAAAAATAATTGTCACTTTTGAGCTAAATGTCTCTTTTACCCTTGTATTGAAACTTGTTCTCTTTTATTAATTGTCTTAGTGTGTGAGACATTAATGTAAGAAAGTTGCACACTTAATAGGGGTAAAGTTGGAACTTTTGTGATTAAATCATGATAATAATTGCATTTTTTAAGAATTGTGCAAATGCAAAAAAAAAGACAATTATTTTGGACCAGAGGGAGTATCACCGGAGTCAAAGCCAAGTTGAATTAATGAGTCTCAAACTAAAATTTGAACATGTGAGAAAAGATAGATGGTAAGTTCAGAATTAATTATTTCACTGTAACATGTGATTGCAGTTTAATAATATTTCGATTTCCACTATAACGTGTGATTGCAGTTTCATAATATTTTGTTTTGTATGAAAATTGATGGTCGAGATGAAGAAAGTATAGAGTGAATTCATTAATTATCCATTAAGCTTGACCGCATAATTCACAAATTTGCTGGCATAACCACATTTCACAGATTTAAATCGCAATGGGGCAACTAATTGGGGATGTGACATCCTTAATTTGTAGCAAGCCCAATTAACTTACAACTTCCCCAATTGCATAAGGGGCCAATTGCAATTTGATTAACTGAGTTTTACAAAATTTTGCAATTGGTTACCAGGTTTGTCAAAGTTGCGATTGTGTTCCTGTGTTTGCTGAACCGGAGCAATCAGGTGTAAATCCCGTTACCCAGTTAAGAAACTAACAAAATGGACATCATGTGCGACACACGTGATATCTTAAGGGTCATATACGTCATTTCGCCAAGAATTGAGTGGGTAAAAGAGGCACATTACATATTAACAAATTTTATTTTTATTTTTTTTAAAAAAAAGGAAAACACAAAGCCGTTTCTCTCTCTCTCTCTACCACCATTTCCGGTCATCCCCTCTCCTCCCTCTCCGGCCACCCTCCCTATCTTCGGCCTTCCTCTCCGTCACCCCCTCCACCACCACCACAAATCAAGCTACCAGATTTAACATCAATAACATATAAAAATGAAGGGTTTCTCGGTGGTGGCTGAGATGGTTGGCCGCGGCCATGGCCACGACCTAGTGCAGATGGATGGGATTGATTGTCGGGTCTAGAATCAGTGTTGCCGGGGTCGGTAGGGTTAAAAAGATGGGGATTGGGGAAATCGGATCCTCGCCCGCAGCCTCGACCTCGACCTCGACCTCCACCGTCACCGGAGAAGGTGGAGAAAGAGAAGGCGGCGGCGGAGGAGAAGATCGTTTGCATAGTAGCATTTCCAATTGGATTTGAAAGCTTTGTGAAGCTTCGTCTCATTATTGATTGACAGTTGCAAGTACGGACAGGGATGAGGGTTTATGCCGCCATCGGAGAAGGAACTTCAAACTAGATACTAAAATGGTTAAAGATCCTCGGGCTTACATGAAAAATCCCAGTACAAGTTTTGGGTTTAAAGTTTGAGTTCTATTGCCGCCGTCTTGCCGGAGGTTGACCCGAGAACGAACAGGTTAAAGAAGCCGGCGCTAATTTTCTCTCTAAAACTTGTTTGACATTTCTACCCTCGTTAAAAGACACGTGTGTCGCACATGATGTCCATTTTGTTAGTTTCTTAACTGGGTAACGGGATTTACATCTGATTGCTCCGGTTCAGCAAACACAGAAACCCAATCGCAATTTTGACAAACCTGGTAATCAATTGCAAAATTTTGTAAAACTCAAGTAAGCAAATTGCAATTGGCCTTTGCATAAGTACTCTTTTCGTTTTTAAAAGCTTATCTTATACTCCTTCCGTTTTAGGTTAGTTTGAATTTATTGCTTTTTTCGTCTGTCCCAAGTTAGTGGGAATTGCCTAAAATAGCAAAGGATCTTTACTATTCCTCCACACAACAGCAATCAACTTACTATTCCTCTCATTTATTCTCTCTCCCATATAATTTTTCATACTCACAAACCACTCATTCTACTATTTATCCTTTTTAATTTATGTGCCCAATTTTTTAGTTCACACTAACTTAAAACAGATGGATAGAGTATTTTCTTTTTGGTTTGTTCTAAAAAGATAGCTAGACTCATTTATTTATATAAGAGACAATAAATATAATGCTGAAAACGCACCAACACGAAGTGAAGCAAGCATGTACTCCCTCCGTCACACTCAAAATAAAATAAGATTTTTATTTCGACATGGGGATTAATGAATACTAGTATTATTTTTTTTATAAAAAGTGGTTTGAAAAGTAGGTGTTGTAAGTATGGTGGAGAGAGAAAGTGGGTAGAAAATAATAAATGATTTTTTTTATGCCCAGATTCCTCGCTTGCGCAAGACTAATCCTGGGGATAGTAGTTCCGGTCCCTCATTGCTACTACCAGTTAAATCGCGGGATGTGTCTGAATGACCAGGGTTTGAGCACATGTCAACTAATTTCACATTCAAGGTCCAACCCCATAAGAAGTAGAATGCTCCCACCAAGAATCGAACTCATGCTGCACGCCTCTAGCAAGATCTTATGTGCTCTTCCTTTGCCATCCAGCTATGCCCCGAGGGACAATAAATGAAAAGTTATTGCGAATATGACAAGTGGATCCATTTAATAAAAACTAATAAAAACTTTCTATTTTGGGATGTCTAATTTCGGGTGAGACACCAAAAATGGCAAAACGTTCTATTTTGGATGACACGGGGAGTATAAGTGTTGGAAAAGTGTATTGTGTGTGAAGAAAATTGTGCACATTTCCTTGCAAGAATCATCTGTCGTTGGACAAAGATTATCGTGGGTTCATCATGTTCACTCCGTGAGAACATGAAAATAATATATTTATTGGTTCAATTTGAAGATTGAATGATAAAAAAATATAACTCACATAAATAAATGGATGTTAGAAATGTGAGTTTGCCTCACATGTGAAAAGTATGGAAAACTAGTTGATAGTTTTTGTGACTTTTTATTGAATTATAATTCAAAGAGTAACTTCCAAAGTTAATTATCCATTATTGTTTGCAAATGAAACTCCAAAAGAGATTGATGACAATTTTAATTGTTGAATTAAGTTGATCATCAATATGTGGATTAATTGGGGAATTAATCTTTTTGGGAGTTTTGAGCTATAAAAAGAGACCCACGAGTCTTTTTTGAAAAAGAAAAAGAGAGAAGAAAACTCACAAAATGAAACACTTATTCTAGCAAATCTCCCTTTCATTCTTGATCTTTTGCTTCTTCCATTGGCCTTCTTATATACTCCCTCCGTCCCACCTCACTTGACACTAATGAGGTGGGCACAATAACTAAAAAAAAAAAAAAAATAAAGAAAATGTGTAGTAGAAAATGAAGAGAGAGAATGAGTGGGGTAAATAGTAGTATTGATTGAATAAATTGAGTGGTGAAAAATGAAGAGAGGGAATGGGTGGTGGGGTTGAGTGAATATAAAATTATAAAAAGTTGGCTATTTTGGGAAGTGTCAAGTGAGCTGGGACAGACCAAAATGGAAATAAGTGTCAAGTGAGCTGGGACGGAGGGAGTATTTTGTTGGTGATATTGTCCAAGCATATTAGTTCATTTCGCCGGAAGGCTCAAGTGCGGAGTGGTTCCAGTTAATCTGTTTTATCATGAGAGACTAACCCCCGTTGAAACCTCAAGCACTCGTAGAGAGGAGGACGAATTAGTTTTAAGGAGAGTGTACTACACACGACTCAGATACAAGAGATCAAAGATGGTTATATTGTTTATTTTCATTCTTTCAATTTGTAATTGTAATTTCAATTATATTGTAATCGTTTTTCTCTCAATATTTATAAGATTTTATCCAACCATAAGAAGTCTGAGTTCTATTTTCGAGACGGATTGAGTACCCTACTAAGTTCTAAATTGACTTTTAAAATAAATATATATTTTTATTTTTTCATCAAGATTAATAAGAATACTTAATTTTGAGATGGAAGGAGTAGTATAGCATTTTATGAGATACGAATCTTTTACTCCTGTGGCCACCCTCTGAGTTAACGTGACCCTCTAGTATTCATTCATCCGTGCGTGCTCCCTCGGACCAAGCTTCACTTATTACTCAAATAGATATTCCGTTGATTGCTTCACAAAGAATAAATTAAAAAAAATGTGTGGTAGAAAATGAGGAGAGAGAATGAGTGGGGTTAAAAGTAAGTTGGTTGAATAAATTGTGTGGTGGAAAATGAAGAGAGAGAATTAGTGGGTGGGGTAGATTGAATATAAAATTATAAAAGGATAACCATTTTGGGGAGTCTCAAGTGAAGTGGGACGGTCCAAAATAGAAATAAGTCTCAAGTGAGGTGGGACAGAGGGAGTACATAAATTGTGGTCCCCACTTGTCATACACATTAACTTTTCTTCCTCACACATTTAAACTATGGGTTTAACTTGTCATATCCACTAACTTCTTCACTCTCACAACCCATTTCCCATTCATCACTTTTCTTAATTCTTGTGCACTCTCAAAATGGTGTAGTTTCAACCAGGACGGAGGGAGTACTCTCTCCGTCCCATTTCAAATTGCAAAACCTGCCAAAAAAGGTGTCCCAACTAAAATTGCAAAATCCAAAAATGGCAAGTTTTAACCCACTTGCACACTCACATCCATTAACTCACTAACTATTTACTACCCCACTTTCTCTCTCTCATTCAACTATCAACACTCACAACATATCACATTTTTTCACTTTTTCCCTTAATCCCCGTGCCAACCTAGTATTTGCAATTTGAAATGGGACGGAGGGAGTATATATTATCACCGATAACGATAGTCACACCATTTCTTACAATCAATACCTGGCTAGCAAATCCTATGCCTTTTCATCCTCCTCCGATGGCTTCTTAATAGTTCCTCCGGTCAATAAACCTCACCGTAATCCCCAATTCGCCGGCCGGTAGATATTCTCTATCTCTCTCGCTCTCTCACACACACGCACACCAAAAATACACGCACAAAAACTCCGATCAAACGAATGGGGAACAAGATTGCACGAACTACGCAAGCGTCTGCGTCGGAGTATTACCTTCACGACCTGCCGTCGTCGTACAATTTGGTAGTGAAGGAGGTTTTGGGAAGGGCACGCTTTTTGAAATCGATACAGTGTAAGCACGACGAAGGTCCAGTTCTGGTCAAGGTTTATTTCAAGCGCGGCGACTCAATTGATCTCCATGATTACGAGCGTCGCCTCTCCCAAATTCGAGAGATGTTCAGCTCCATTCCGAACCCTCAGGCAGTACTTGTTTAATAACCTTCATTATCGATTGAGTACATGTCCTTTTCTCAGCCTTGTTGAGAAAAAGATGGTTAGCTTTTCAGTTGCTTTATGCAGTGAAGCAGAGCCACGATAATGGAGTTTGTCATGGAGACATCAAGTGTGAGAACGTGTTGGTCACTTCCTGGAATTGGCTTTATTGATAAAGGACTATTTTATAATCTTTTATAATATATTTTACATACTTTTTATCTCAATTCTTAGCTTTGTTTAGTTAAAATAGTTAATTTTATATTGTTTCACGAATATAAAACGTTTGGTATATATTGTTAAGTGTTTGACAGAAATTAGGTACTTTTTGGAGCAATATTGGTCTAAGGTCAGGGTGGGAGAGCTTGAAATGATGTTTGGCACAAAATCGGAGCAGCAAGAGCTAAGTCCGATCGGACCCAAATATATACTCGGCCGGACCAATTGAAAAATGAAGATTCCAAAACTTTTGAGCCTTGATCCGCCCGGACCATACCCAGGTGCTCGGCCGAGCACCATCCTTGACTCGGCCGAGCATGGGCATCAGAAGGCAAAATTAATTTTCAAAGGCTTGCTCGGCCAAGCACCATCCTTGACTCGGCCGAGCACCCCCTGTTCAGCAACTTTTCAGATTTTTTCCAAAAGGCACCTTTTCAAGAAGTCATCCGGGAATAATCATATCTCTTGGTTCAAGGCCTATATAAATGACTAGAATTCAGTATTTTAAGCATCCAAAAATTGTTGTAAATATACTCTAGTAAATTTTAGTCTCATAATATTATTATTTTACATCTTTTTGAAGTGTTCTTGAGGAAAGGTAATACAAATTCTTACATAGTTATTTTCAGCCCTTATTTCTTTCATTAATACAAGACTAAGTTTCCTTCTTCTCTTATCTTTATATTGCTTTACTTAAATCTTGTTTATCTTGTTTTCATAATGGCTTGTGAGTAATCCTCCCTTTTTTTTGGGATTGGATACTCAATATAATTTGTTCATCAACTTTAATTATGCTTTATATTCTTCTCTTCATCTTTAACAATCTCTTCATATTGTACTAAAACGCCTACAACCATGATGAGCTCCATGATTTGTATGAACTTCAGTTAATCGAGAGAAGGACCTAGCGGTGAATCTCGATTAACGGACCCATATGAATAAACTGAGTTTCATTAATCACGAGAGTAGATTAATGGCCTAGGGGTGCTCCTTGAGTGGAAAGTATGTCGATTTTATAAACTTAACGCATTCTTACTAGTCTATGGGCCATCGAGAGATAGAGCATAGTTAGTATGAGAATACAAACGCTACTTGCTTGATCGTGAGAAGTAGTGTAGGCTTAACATACCATCCTTGTTTTAAAATGGAAATTTAATCAAAAGAGCATGATTAACTGATGAACATTTGAATGTTTGAGTTCCAATCTCGGGAAGTATTTCTTCATAAAAGTTTTCGTTCAAAGTTAGAGTATTTTGCAATATATTTCTAGTTCAAGTGACAAAACAATTTACCCCCAATCAATTTTCTTTATTTCTTTTTCAAAGCAAAACATTTTTTAAAAGTAAGTTGTCCTCGTGGGATCGACCCGCTCTTGCACTATCTATACTATAAAAACCCGTGCACTTGCGGATTTAACGTAACAAGTTTTTGGCGCCGCTGCCGGGGACAACGGTTTACTTTCAAAAAATTTCTTTTACTTTTTGTTTTTAGTTTTAGTTTTATTTTTAATTTTTATTGATTATCTAACATCCCGTCAAAGAATTTGTGTCTTTAATTTTTTTTTCATTTAGGTACTCTCGGAGTATATGAAAAGAGCCCGAATCATACTTGAAGAGTTTGATCTGGAACCTGAAAGAACCTTTCACGAAAGGTTAAGAAGACTAAGAGAAGTACTAGAAGAGAATATGGCACGGAACGGTGAAAATAATGAGGGTAATAACGGAGAACCCGCTACACCCTTACCTAGGACCCTTCGGGACTTTGTCAATCCAAGTACCCCAGGGACTAGGACACCCATTGTCATTCCAAATGCCGACGCAGCCCATTTTGAAATTAAGCCTCAACTTCTACACATGGTTATGAACAACCAATTTGGAGGCTCGGCACTTGAAGATCCACACCTTCACATCCAATCCTTCTTGGAGTATTGTGACACCACTCGAGTTCTCGGTGTCACACCCGAAGCGATACGGATGCGCCTTTTTCCATTCTCTCTGAAGGACAAGGCGAAACAATGGTTAAACTCGGTCCCCCATAATTCTTTAACAACATGGGACCAAGTTCAGGAAGCCTTCCTTGGACGTTTCTTCCCTCCATCCAAGACCGCTCAGATACGAACTAAGATCACCAACTTTAGTAAAAAAGGAGACGAGTCGCTCTATGATGCTTGGGAGCGATACAAGGAGCTTTTGAGGATGTGCCCACACCACGGGTTTGAAAAGTGGTTGATCGTGCACACATTCTACAACGGTCTCATGTTCAAGACAAGGGAGACCATAGATGCCGCAGCAGGAGGGGCATTAATGAATAAAACGGTGGACGAAGCCTATGACTTGATCGAGAAGATAGCTTTGAACCATTATCAATGGTCCAATGAGAGGGAGCAAACGCAAGGGACCCCAGGTAAGTACAATGTAGATGTTGTTTCTCTCCTCTCATCTAAAGTCAATATGCTTCTTAAGAAATTTGAAAATCTTAATGTGAATCCCGTGGCCAATGTAAACGTTTATTGATTATTAAGCCAAATTCAAGATTTTAGTTTGACTTAGCCCTCTCCTACCCGGACATTACACCCTTTGGCTACGTAGTATTCCTAGAGGTCTCCTATGTGGGTCTAACTCACATAGTACCCAAGGTTGTGAATTGCTTGACACTACCCCTAGTGAGCAAGCAAATTTTGTAAACTCTTATGAGAAAAATGGGGGTATGTATTCAAATACATATAATCCCGAATGGAAAAATCACCCCAATTTTTTCTATAAGAGCAATAATGTTTTGAACCCTCAACCTTCTAATCAACCACCGAGATTCACATCAAATTTCAACAATAATTCTTTCCCTCCCCCTAAATCAAAGTTAGATCTTATAATGGACTTCATGGTCGAAAATAAAAATACACAAGATAAGATCAACAATGAAGTTATGGAAAGTTTAAAGGCATTAAATAGCAGGTTCAATAATCTAGTCGCACATAGTAAAATGCTAGAGAACCAAATTTCTCAACAAGCCAATGCTTCGTCTAGACCACAAGGGAGCCTTCCCGGTCAAACGCAAAGGCGAGATGAGCACGCTAATGTAATAACTAGCGGGAGTGGAAAAGAAGAAAACCTTAGCGAGAATAACCATAGTCAAACTCCTCAAATTTTTAAAACTAATAAGGAAGTTGAAAAGGGGACGGACTCCCCAATACCTTCTAGAAATTTTGATCCGCCAATACCTTATCCTCAAAAATTTGGCGAGGGCAAATCTTGATAAACAATTTTCAAAATTTTTAGAAGTTTTAAAATCAATTTACATCAATGTTCCTTTTATTGATGTTTTAAAACAAATGCCCTCTTACACAAAATTTTTAAAAGAAATTCTTTCAAATAAGAGGAGACTTGAGGAGTTTGAGTCTGTTGCACTAACGGAAGAGGTAAGAGACGTTTTACAAAGTAAAGTACCTCCAAAATTAAAAGATCCCGGCACTTTCTCTATCCCTTGCAACATAGGTAATTTCAATGTTGAGAACGCATTACTCGATCTTGGGGCAAGTGTTAGCCTCATTCCGCTATCGGTTAGTAAGAAAATAGGTGTGGGGGAAATCAAAACCACCACAATAACTTTACAATTAGCGGACCGTTCCATTAAGACTCCGGTGGGTATTATGGAAGACATTCCTTGTCGAGTCGGGAAATTAAACATCCCGGTCGACTTTTTAGTTCTTGAGATGGAGGAAGACAATAACATTCCCGTTATCTTAGGTAGACCATTTCTTGCCACCGCAGGGGCAATCATTGATGTTAAAAATGGTAAACTTTCATTAAACGTAGGGAATGAGAAAGTAGGATTTAAATTAATAAAAAATCCAAATCTTTAGAACCTTTGCTCCGGTATTAACATGTTAGAATCTATGAGCAAGGAATGTGAAATTAAAAATAAGTTCCCTACTAGAGATAAAATTGAAAAATCCATACCGAAGGGTAAGGTACCAAAGAAGGGAAGCAAACCGGGGTGGCGTGCGTGTATCGACCGCAGAAGCTCAATCATTCCAATGGGCATGGAATGGCGGATTGTCAAGGACAATAGGCCATTACAATACCATTCCTTGCCCATTCCAGTTATAAGAAAAGGGTCGAGCTAGTGACCTTAAACAAGCATCATCGGGATGGTAACCGATGGATTATTTTTGTTTTATATATTGTTATTTTGTTCTTCTCATTTTTCTCTTCCTCAAGGTTTTTCTTTAAAAGTTGTCCTATTTTAAAACATTGAGGACAATGTTCGATTTAAGTGGGGGGGGGGGGTAGAAGAATCTCTTTCTTTTGAGGTTTTTTAAAAAAAAAAAAAAAAAAAAAAACACTCTTATTATCATTATCAAATTGTCTTTATAAAACTTTTTCTTATTTATTTCTTTAGAAACTTTTATCTTTTGAGAATTTTGATAAAAAGAAGTTAGGAATATATTGGGAATAAATGAAAAAATCTAAGTATAAGTATAAAATTTATAAACTTTATTAAGTACAAGCATTACTTTTATTAATGATTTTTTGGGTCATTTAAGTTAGGTTACTTTTACTTGTGAAAAATTTGAAAATATTCTTGTTTATACATCACAAAAGCCTTTATTTTTACTCCTTTTTAAGACATGAATGATATGCATTTATTGAATCACAAAACTTTCGCTTAAAACCATCTTTCCATTTCCACTTTCAAGGCTATTAATCAACTTAAATCTCTTGTGAATTGTCCACTCGAATACCTAAATGAATAAATCATTATAGAGTGGAACAATTCAAATCAAGAAACTCAATTGCCACGTATAACTAATATAATCTCTAGCCTTTTCCACTACCATCCTCCGCCTCCATTTTTTGTGATTCAAGGTGCATAACAACTTATGAGTATCTTAGTTAAGGAATAAAAGTCACTGTTAAATGATGAATACCAAGCATGAAGCAAATCTTCACAAAGCACTCTAAAGAGTGAATTTATTTCAAAACCTTACTTGTGATCCAAAAGTTCATTTGGCTATTTCAATATACTTTTACTTAATGAATTTTATTCTTGCTATTTGAAACTTATAATTTTCTATCTATTTCCCAATATAATCCTAGTTTCTATTGAGCAAAATTCTTGAAATTATAGAAGGGACAGAAAAATAAGTGTGAAGAATTTTTATCAAGGCAATACAATCATTTAAAAGAGAGCGTATTATTTCTTTTACTTATTCTTGTATGGTCATTTATTCTTCTCTTCCCTTTTTCCAAATTCTAACTTGCTTAGGGACAAGCAAGGTTTAAGTATGGGGGAGTTGATAAACGACTATTTTATAATCTTTTATAATATATTTTACATACCTTTTTATCTCAATTCTTAGCTTTGTTTAGTTAAAATAGTTAATTTTATATTGTTTCACGAATATAAAACGTTTGGTATATATTGTTAAGTGTTTGACAGAAATTAGGTACTTTTTGGAGCAATATTGGTCTAAGGTTAGGGTGGGAGAGCTTGAAATGATGTTTGGCACAAAATCGGAGCAGCAAGAGCTAAGTCCGATCGGACCCAACTATATACCCGGCCGGACCAATTGAAAAATGAAGATTCCAAGACTTTTGAGCCTTGATCCGCCCGGACCATACCCAGGTGCTCGGCCGAGCACCATCCTTGACTCGGCCGAGCATGGGCATCAGAAGGCAAAATTAATTTTCAAAGGCTTGCTCGGCCGAGCACCATCCTTGACTCGGCCGAGCACCCCCTGTTCAGCAACTTTTCAGATTTTTTCCAAAAGGTACCTTTTCAAGAAGTCATCCGGGAATAATCATATCTCTTGGTTCAAGGCCTATATAAATGACTAGAATTCAGTATTTTAAGCATCCAGAAATTGTTGTAAATATACTCTAGTAAATTTTAGTCTCATAATATTATTATTTTACATCTTTTTGAGGTGTTCTTGAGGAAAGGTAATACAAATTCTTACAGAGTTATTTTCAGCCCTTATATCTTTCATCAATACAAGACTAAGTTTCCTTCTTCTCTTATCTTTATATTGCTTTACTTAAATCTTGTTTATCTTGTTTTCATAATGGCTTGTGAGTAATCCTCCCTTTTTCTTGGGATTGGATACTCAATATAATTTGTTCATCAACTTTAATTATGCTCTATATTCTTCTCTTCATCTTTAACAATCTCTTCATATTGTACTAAAACGCCTACAACCATGATGAGCTCCATGATTTGTATGAACTTCAGTTAATCGAGAGAAGGACCTAGCGGTGAATCTCGATTAACGGACCCATATGAATAGACTGGGTTTCATTAATCACGAGAGTAGATTAATGGCCTAGGGGTGCTCCTTGAGTGGAAAGTATGTCGATTTTATAAACTTAACGGATTCTTACTAGTCTATGGGCCATCGAGAGATAGGGCATAGTTAGTATGAGAATACAAACGCTACTTGCTTGATCGTGAGAAGTAGTGTAGGCTTAACAAACCATCCTTGTTTTAAAATGGAAATTTAATCAAAAGAGCATGATTAACTGATGAACATTTGAATGTTTGAGTTCCAATCTCGGGAAGTATTTCTTCATAAAAGTTTTCGTTCAAAGTTAGAGTATTTTGCAATATATTTCTAGTTCAAGTGACAAAACAATTTACCCCCAATCAATTTTCTTTATTTCTTTTTCAAAGCAAAACATTTTTTAAAAGTAAGTTGTCCTCGTGGGATCGACCCGCTCTTGCACTATCTATACTATAAAAACTCGTGCACTTGCGGATTTAACGTAACACTTTATCTCGCTGACTTTGCCTCATTTAAACCAACTTATGTTCCGCATGATTCAAGGGTCGCAATAATCCAACTTACATTCCCAGAGATCCTTAAACAAATGTTGAGCGATAGGACAGGTGAGGAAGCTGCTGCTTTTCTAAACTTACCTTCAGATGTCATAGGTTGTCAACCGTCACGAGCGATCGATGCTAAGATTAGTCTGGCTTCCGATAAGGACCCTGTACAGATAAGAGAAGAGGTGGTTAAAGGGTCAACTCAAGGTCAGTTTGAACTCCCTGGTGATATTAGTACTCTACTCATGGACGTGCAAGCAAATAATCATTATTCTGCTGTAAAGCCGACTGTAGAAGATGTCGTCATTCCGGTGGTTTCTGGAAACTGTGACCAGTCTGCCCCACAAACGCCTAGCAAGTTACTTCAAACGATCTCCAATATTTTTAAGAGAAATCACCATCCCTTTCTGAAAAAGATAACGACAAGTGATTTGAAGTCATTGATGGCCGATTATGATAACCAGTCCGATACTTTTGGAATGCCTTTCTTACCATTACCCCAGGATAGTATGAGTTGAGAAGGAATGGTTCTGATCGCGTCACTGCTCTGTTCATGCATACGCAACGTTAAGGTGCCTCAGTTAAGGAGAGGTGCTGTGCAATTATTGAAATCATGTTCCTTATATATAGATGAGGAGGATCGGTTACAGCGTGTTCTTCCATATGTTATTATCTATAGCTGAGGTTATTCAAGAACTAGTAATGGGACCAAAGCAAACCCCAAATATTAGGAGAGCACTCTTACAGGATATTGGTAACCTTTGCTGGTTTTTTGGGCAGAGGCAGAGTATTGACTTTTTGTTGCCTATCCTCCCTGCATTTCTGAATGATCGAGATGAGCTGCTAAGAGCAGTGTTTTATGGACAGATAGTTTATGTATGCTTCTTTGTGGGCCAAAGAAGTGTCGAGGAATATCTTTTACCTTACCTTGAGCAGGCGTTATGTGATGCAACTGAGGCTGTCGTTGTCAATGCATTAGATTGCTTGGCCATTCTTTACAAAAGTGGTTTTCTACGGAAGAGAATACTTCTTGAGATGATCGAGCATGCTTTCCCATTGTTATGTTATCCTAGTCAGTGGGTACGGAGATCAGTAGTCACCTTCATCTCAGCAAGTAGTGAGAGCTTAGGTGCTGTTGATTCCTATGTATTTCTTGTTCCAGTTATTCGACCTTTCCTCCTGCGTCAACCAGGATCCTTGGCTTCTGAAAAGACTCTCTTTTCCTGCCTGAAGCCGCCAGTCTCTAGACAGTTATTTTACCAAATCTTAGAAAATAGCAAGAGTTCAGACATGTTGGAAAGGCAGAGGAAGATCTGGTACAACTCATCAGCACAGGCCAAACAATGGGAAACTGCGGACTTGTTTCAAAAAGGAGTTGGAGAGTTGGATTCAATGAAGTTCTGGTCTGATAGCCAACATGATCTTCAGGGTCACAGGTCTAACAGCAATGCCATGCAACCCCTTGGTTTGAGTGAAGATGATGGTGAGTCTAAGCTGAGACCAATCGGCAGCTTCATACATAATGCTTCTTCCACAGTCGATATCCGTGATCCCTTGTACTCGGAAAAGTTGAAATTTTCTGGTTTTATGTCACCGCAGATGAGTGGTGTAAACAGCTTGATTTCTGATAAAACATCTGAAGGCATACCATTGTACCATTTAAAGTATGATAAAAAGAAAACAGCTGGGACTGCTCCATCAGCATCTGGCTCGTCATTACCCTTGGACTCTTTTGGTTCAGTATCAATGCCTTGGATGGATCCAGTTGGGAAATCCTTTACTTTGGCTAATTCTGCCCCAGCAGCTAAGCTTGTATCAGGGTCAATTAGTATTAGTAATGGTTCTCCACAGCTTCACAGAGTAGTACATGAGGTGGACGACAGGGAATCAGATCAAACTACATATCTAAGCAACAAATTTCAGGACATGGGGGTGTCTACCTCTTCAAAAGGAAGCTCTACTGCAGGCGATGATAGCTCCCCTCCGACTGAGATAGCAGGATTGTCATCTTTTGCAAGAACATCAGCAATTCCAGATTCTGGGTGGTGGCCTCGTGGTGTGTTAGTTGCACATCTCCAGGAGCATCGTTCTGCTGTTAATGAAATTGCCATCTCAACGGACCAAAGCTTTTTGTTACCGCATCTGATGATTCTACTATTAAGGTATGGGATTCAAGAAAGTTGGAGAAGGATATATCATTTAGATCGAGGCTGACTTATTCTTTAGAGGGAAGTCGAGCACTCTGTGTTGCTATGCTCCAGGGCTCAGCTCAAGTCATTGCTGGAGCTTCTGATAGCATATTACATATGTTGTCCATTGATTACATTTCCAGAGGGCTTGGAAATGTTGTGGAGAAGTATTCAGGTATTGCTGATGTGAACAAGAAGTTTGTCGGAGAAGGTGCGATACTCAGCCTCTTGAACTACTCTGCTGATGGTGATGCTGGAAAGACTATTCTTTACAGCACTCAAAATTGTGGGATCCACCTATGGGATACAAGAGAAAATTCAAATGCATGGGATACGAAAGTGATTCCTGAGGAGGGCTATGCTAGTTCTCTGGTAGCAAGCCCTTGTGGTAATTGGTTTGTGTCTGGGTCTTCTAGGGGCGTGCTTACTCTTTGGGATCTGAGGTTCGGAATACCCGTCAACTCATGGCAATATTCTGTTGCATGTCCCATAGAAAAAATGTGTCTTTATGTTCCTCCTCAAAATAACTCATTATCCAACACAGTTAGGCCACTCGTGTATGTTGCAGCAGGTTCCAATGAAGTTTCTCTTTGGAATGCGGAGAACGGGAGCTGTCATCAGGTGTTGAGGGTGGCAAATAGTGACAGTGATGCTGAAACTTCTGACCAGCCTTGGGCATTGTCCAGACCATCAAGTAAGCGAAATTCTAAAGCAGATATAAGAAGAAATGTCAATACGGAGTACAGAGTTGATGAGCTGAATGAACCTCCTCCCCGTTTCCCGGGTATACGTTTGTTGCTCCCATTACCAGGGGGTGATTTGTTAACAGGGGGTACTGACTTGAAGATACGTCGTTGGGACCACTGCAGCCCGGACAGAAGTTATTGCATTTGTGGTCCATCTATGAAAGGTGTTGGAATGGACGACTTCTACGAGACAAAGTCTAGCTTTGGGGTACAAGTTGTGCAGGAGGCAAAGAGACGACCTCTGGCTAACAGGTTGACCGGAAAAGCGTTCTTGCTGCTGCTGCTGCTGATTCTGCAGGTTGTCACCGTGACTCTATATATCCTCTCTTTGGCTTCTGTCAAATTGAACCAGAGACTACTACTCTCAAGCAGTAGAGACGGTGCCATTAAGGTTTGGAAGTAAAGGGCCTAATCAAATCAAATCAAACAGTTTGTTGTACATATTATTTTAGCTGGTTATAGGTAAGAAATGTACATTAGATATACAAAATTCGTAGGGGTTAAGATCACTAGTTTTATGTTTCTACTTTTCTAATTATAGCCACATGTGCTAAATACTTATACGTTGCCCATTCTGTTTTGTACATCATGTAATTATTTTTACATTTAATATATAGTCATATTGAACTGATAACATGAATGCCATGCAATATCAAGAGCTTGACATTTGCAATCTCTCACTCAATAATCCAAATAAATTAGGCTCAAATCCAGTACTACCCAAACGGGAGAAGCTCTTCGATAAAGTTCTGAAAAAGAGCGATATATATCTATTCCGGTTCGCCATCCCAAAAAAGGAGGCTAAGAAACACTTCCTCCCGTTTCTCCACGACGCGCACACTTCCCAAGGCACTTTGCTTTCGCATGGAGGATAATGAAGGTCGGGTATGGAGTTTCAGATGCAGTTTCTGGAAAAGCTGTAAAGCTTACGTTCTAACAACCGAATGGAATGAGTTTGTCAAGGAGAAAGGGTTAGATGTTGGTAAGTTTTTATTGCTCGGGAAATGTAAATGGAAGAAGAAATCTTTATATAGAATGGACTTCGGGAACCAAGTTTGAACTCGGGACGGAACAATTCGGATAACCGGTTCAACAAGTGAAGATGTTTAAATTGTTCGGATTCGACATAATGAGTTCATAGTATTGAGTTTCTTAGGCTTTCATGACTCCTATATGTTTCCTTGCTTTCATGGAGAGGGTGAGCTCGTTGACTTTTTATGCTTTCCAAGTCAACGCTTTTATAGACTCAGTTGAGTTCAATGCTGTCCTGACTTTGTTGTGTTTTTACGTTTTCATGCCGTACCGACAAGTGTGAGCATGTTGACTTAATTAGTGGAGACGTACGAGTTTGAGTTGACTTTTGTGCAGACCCTACTACATACGTACAAGTTTAAGGTTCAGCACTTTCATGTTCAGCCGTACAAGGGGGAGCCAAACTCATGTCAACTAGTATCAGCTTCAAGTAAAATTAAAGCCAAATAGTCCCGAAATGTGCCATTTTTTGTTACTATTTGTTTGAATGTACTTTGATAAATAAGAATTATTATAGATTAATTCAGTTATCTTAATAAAAATTTATAAATTGCTATTGACAATATTTATAATCGTGCACCAATAACAAGCTTTAGATTTTTATCAGGATAAATAAATTAACCTATGATTATTAATCAAAATTCATTCAAATAAACAACAAAAAATAGGAATATCATTCCGGGACGGAGGGACTAGAAATTAGCCTCTTGTATCAAAGCATTTGCTTTTTATAAACTGTGGTAATTATAAAGGCAAACTCAATCCATAACCTTGTACAAGGAAGAAAAAAAATATTCTACTGTACTCTGAAGGATTTGTGTTTATTAGGAAAAAAAAAAATATGCAAGAAAAGATTCTTACATTGTACTTTGTTTATAATGCATTATCAAGGAATAAACTTGTACCAGGGAAAAGGAAAAGGAAAGAACTCGCTCCGTCCATCTTCTCGCCTCCCAGCACTGCAAATCTAAACGAAAGAAAAGCAAAAAAGGAAAGAAAAACTGGGAAGATGTACAATGGAGGAATAGATGATCTATTATACCAGAAAATCTGACCTAAACACAATTATTCACATTCACCATTTAATACAACAGAGAAGTTTCTGATAAAGATGAGTAAAAGACACCATACATGAACATGAAGCTGGGTAGCCCCTGGAAGAATAAAAGAAAACAGAGTCAAAAGTCAAAAGTAGGAAGAAAAAAAACGGCTATTACATAAAATGGTTTGAGAGGAGATGCAGGAAACTTCCATCTGATGTTCCTGCGACTCAGAAAAAGGTAAGATATCTCAATCAGCTTCTAGGCATCTGATACCAGAACTCAAATTCATATGCATACTACTTCCTCCGTCCCAGAATGAATGTCACAATTGACAGGTCAACGTTTTTAAGTTTTTTGTTATGTTTCCTTGATTGCCCAATCTATTCAAATGCGTAGAGTAACTTTAGCTCACTAAACGGCTCCTTGCCCTTCACATGGCATTGCATAATTTACATTGTTTGTGTCTCCTAAAAATGGGTACTTTAGGAAGACACCTAACCTTTATAACCTATTTTTAGAAATGCGACATTTAATTTAGGACAAACTAAAATGGAGAGTATGACATTTATTCCGGGACGGAGGGAGTATTTTATATAAAGCGGTGCAAAACCATAAGATAAGATTTATTGGATCGTGTTTTTTCTGGTAAGAAAGGAGCAAAAGGAAAGAGCATAGATGTTTTACCTATTTACACGTTCAATCTTTCTTTGTCAGATTACTTCTTGTTTGACCATACAAATGGAAGGACATGATTCTTCCATTCCTTGATCCTTCTGTTTCCTGATCAAATCAAATGAATGTTTATGTTGTAGATGAATGCTTAAAACACGTAAAAGGGGAAAATGACATACATAATTACTGTAACCAATATAGCTACCACAACTACTTGACATTTGATTTATTTTATCAAGCTTCTTTACTGGCCAAGTATATTTAAATAAGGAAAAACATGAAATCAACTCCACAAATTTTCAAAAGCCCAAAATAGTTCACATTGGCTATCCTGAATTCCTATCTCATGCATTTTCTCTGTTTCCCTGTCCACTACCCTTTTTTCTTTGACCAAATGTTTTATTTCTCATCTCTTCAACTTTAAACATTCCACCAAAATAATTTCCATGATTAGAACCATACTCCAAATACAAAAACGAAGTACCTTGGTGATGAAATGTATTTTTCAACCATTGAAATTTCTTGAACATTGTAAGCAAACCATTTTTCCTGCAACGTAATAAGGTTTCCGTTGCAAACATCTGCACATTACAGAGCAAAGGAGCACACTTAGTCTTTAGTACAAAACCACATACTCCCACTGTCCCAAAATGAATGACCAAATTGTTAGAGATATTATCTCACATCGGGAGTTAACTAGCCATGCATTGACTACATAAAGATCCTGGGCTACTCCTCCCATTGCCAATTGGTTTTGGGATGGAACCTCAGACTTTATCATGGTATCAGAGCTGGCCCGTTACACGTGCGGGCCCAACGGCCCACGATGTTGCTCCGCGCCACCCGCTTGATAAGTCCACGTTGTAAGCCTTGGCAAAGCCCGGCTACACGTGAGGGATCCTGGGCTACTCCTCCCATTGCCAATTGGTTTTGGGATAGAACCTCAGACTTTATCACAAATTTAGTCAAAATTGCTCTTGATCAAGAATAAATTTTGGCACAATTTGGTCATTCATTTTCGGGACGGAGGGAGTATAAGATATGAATTCAACACAAATTAACCTTGAAGCAGGACACCAAATTTACTAGAGTTGCTTCTCAGTTTCCAGAATTTGCGACCATCTTCTGTCAGTATAGGCTCTGATCTTACAGCATCTGTTCGTTGCTCTTCTTTGCAAAATTTTCAAAGCATAACATGAGTGCCCATCCATTAAATATGCTGAATATATGTCAAAACTTACTATGAATTAAAAACAGAAACGGATAGAACATACCATTTGTAGCCATCTCTGTTGCTTTTAGTGTCTCTGCAAGTGTTTGAGCAGCTTCAGCCTTTATTTTTAAGACAAGATTTTGGTGCTCAGAAATTGTAAGAGGAGCACCATTTCTCATTAGTGTAGCTTTTGCGTACTCATCCTGAATCTTCTTCTTCATGATTTTCTCCTACACGTTGTCATATCAAGATTTAAGTTTAAATCCTATGTATAGGCTATTTCAAAATTGATATTTTTACCTTCTCTTTTGCCTTCTTCTGTTCTTCCGAGTTCTGTTTGTCAATCCAACTCCTTAATTTTCTACAAAACAAATAAGTTTTAAACTTTTGTAAGATTGAGAGGACGATAGGGTAATGGATAGTCATAGTCATCACTTACGCAGTTCCAAGAGCTTCATCACAAAGAAAAATCAACAGTCTGAGCTTTTCTGACATGGTTAATGCCTTATATTCATCTGGGCCCAAACTAGCACAACCCAAGAACAAACCTTTTGATGGAGACTCGGACTTGAAGACGAATTTACAAAGAGCTTCTGTCCATAAGTTTCTGCCTTTAGTCTTCATAGAGGTATAACTGTGTACCAGTTTGTTTTTGGTTGTCAACCAAACTGAAAATTTATGTGTCATTGATATTAAGTTAAAACTACATACCCATTTCCTGAATCCTCTTGCATTATAGAGAGAAGTTTTATGTGGAATTGTGCAACCGATAGATCAAGTGTTTGGCCAGAATTCGAAGAGGATGCTATTCCTCGAAGTAAAGATTCAGGCTGCCCCTTCTTTAAATCTAGAACCTGACAAGAACAAGTAGTTTCAGACTACGAGAAACTTCAACGTTACAAATATGTCCAATGAAATCAGCTGAAATCACAAAACAATCTAGTGACTTAGCATGAATTAATACATTAGAAACAGTAACAAGTTTCAAATTAGGAAAAACAACACTTTACATTACTCCTATGAACAAAAAGAAACTATCAATGAAAAATTCATTTAGCAAGAATTGATTCTTGAAACAAGAAGTTGGAAACTAGGACAAACGTTCAACTTTACTAATATGTCCTATGAACTAAATGTGAATACAAAATACAATACTCTCCCGCACCCCAGAAAAGAAATCTCATTTGAGAAGTCCAACTTTTTAAGAGTATAAGTATAGTTGTTTGTACATTCTAGATATTGCATCACAATTATAGCCTCTTTTGAAATGAGATTATTTGTGGACAAACCAAAAAGGGAAGGGGGATGATTTTTGGGGGGACATAGGGAGAATTGAGTTAGCATGAATCAACTCGTCCAGGTAATACAACATTGTAGACAGAGAATGAATCAAAAATGTAATAACTTCGTCTCAGAAAGATAGTCATATTTAGCTTTTTGATGGTCAACACAAGTGAACTTGGACCAAACATTAATGTCAATCTAATAATCCCAATGAAATTCTAAAATTTGCTATAGATAAATCACATAATGATTTATCCATAACAATTTTTAAAATTTTACTAGGATGATTAGACTAACTTTAATATTTGGTTAAAGTTCACTTATGTTGACCATCAGAAACAAAATGGACTATCTTTTTAGGACTGAGGTAGTATTTTAAATTAAAATATAAAGATTTACACATTGGACTCATATAAAATTTAGAAATTGTTCCATAAAAGACCATGCTAGATCCACTTAACTTAACCTGTCCAAATGCTTCACAAAACTCTAGGAACTGCAGCCCATTGCCAATATCCTCTGGAGGCAGGTCAATGTCAGCTAACTTGGTTAATTCAGAACCCTTAGGCAGTGTGATCTCACTCTTTAAAGACGCATCTTTTGTGTCAATTATATTGCACACCCCATTCTCTTCGCCTTCAATCTTAACTGGAACTTTTTCAGGCACAAGCTCTTCAGAATCTGTCATCTTTAATGGATCATCAATAGCCCTTACGCACGTGTTTCCATTTTTCATGGTATTACCATTATCTATAGATGCACTGCCATTTTTGTCAACCTTCTTTGACTCTTCCGATTTTTTGCTACGAGTATTCTTCTTTTTGGGTTTCATTATAGATGGAGAATTTTCACCTTTCTTTGCTTCCAAACCTTTCCCCTTTATATGACTTCTTTCAGTTCCTATTGCAAGATCCTGTACATTAAGAGGAAATTGATATGGTAGCTACGGGGATAGATACAACACTAACTTGATTCGGAAACAAAAGGCATGAAATTAAGGCTATATTCTTATCATACATTGCCAGAACCAGCTCGCTTCTTGGATGAAGCCCAGACACTGCTTAGCTTTTCAGACTTCTTCCGAGATTTGCCTTTATTAGTTTTCTGATTATCATTTTTCTCTGCACCACTTTCACATACCAAAGGCTCTGAATTCATCTTTGCATCACTTTTCTCAACACCGCCACTTTTCTTACTTCGTTTTGTCAAAACAACTCCTGTCTCCACCTGCGAAGGTGATAAAATGTTTTCAGCCAGTTTCTTTCTTATAATTGGAAACTAATATATGTAGAGAATCAATTCTTTAGTCGACAACCTCAATGGGAGCAGCTCGTTTCTTTGATGAGTCACCTTTAAATTCTTTGATCACCTCAGATCCCTTCACACTCAACATATCCGAAACTGAAGAAAACCCGTTTGCCTTTACAGCTCGGGTAAGAGTCCCAGTAGGGCAACAACCTCGTTTCTTCCTAGAATAACGTCCCGATTTGAATTTGTTACAATCAACAACTCATCAAATAACGAGATGAAAATAAAACCATCAAATAAGCATCTGATCTTGCAGTATTAACAAAAAAAACACGTACATGCAGTGACTGCAATTACAAACACCCCTGCATTTGGGACATTTCCAATCACCAATGACCGCAGCTTCTTCGGCATTCTCTCCATATCTGCCTCGTCAAAGGCACACACCGACGTTAAAACAACACCAAATTATACACATAGAAAGACACAATTTCACAAAATTTGAAGAAAATGTTAGTGGATCAAAACACAATCGGGATAAAGATCATGGACCTGTTAAATAGACAAATGTGACACAAATTGAGAGTACATTGCTTGCCATCAATCTGATTCGTGCAGGTCACAGAAAAATCCATAGTCTTTTGTCGACACTGTAACCATCAAATTCAACAAAAAACAGACCCTAATTAAATCAAAACAAAGATCAAAGAAGAAGAAAAAACATGCACATGCAGTTGAAATTAGAGTTGAGGGAGGAAAATGTGACCTGATGGCATGTCTTGCCATGAACAGAATCGTAGATTCTTCGGCCGATGAGGCGAATCCCAGGTGATTTTGAGCGCTTACGAGTGGGAGGAGTGACTTGTTGTTCAGTTGGTTCTTCTTTTGGGATTAATGGAGTAATTATGGTGTTTTCTGGGTTGCGATTCCGGTTGTGTTTGGAGTTCATCGTATTGGAGTTGTGATTTTGGGGAGTAGAAGCAGAAGAAGAAGAAGAAGAAGAAGCACTACTGACAGCCATGGAGGAGAGAGAGTGTGTGCATTGTGCAATCAAGATGTCAGCCGAGGTGGGTGGATTATTGGACTATCTAGTCTACACCTCTTTTTTTGGTATTCTAAAAAAAAAAAAAAAAAAAAAAACACACACACACACAAAATAAAAAAAAAATGAAAAAATAGGGGTAGTAATTTTTAGTGAGAAAATTTTGGTGGAAACTAGTTTCTCCATTATAAAAAGTCTTGTTTTTATAGGGGTTAATGTTTAGGATTTAGGGTTGGGTTTAAAGTTTAGGGTTTAGGATTTAGGGTTAGGGTTTAAAGGTTAAGGGTTAAAAAGTGGACTTTTTATAACTTATGGAGGAACTAGTTTCCCCCAAAACCTACTCATTTTTAGTTTAGAGTAAACTGCATTTCTGACATCCGTACTATTGCAAGAATATCACTTTAACATTCGTACTATCTAAACAACTAAAGCAACCTGCGTACTATTGATAAATTAGCAAAACTAATCAAAATCGTTAATAAAGTTAACATGCGTTAGTAGGAGTTAATAATTTAACAAGCTTAATACCTTTTATTATTCCAAGGCCTTTTAGGCTTGAGATCTTTTTTAACTTAACAAGCTTAATAACTGGTTCAGCCCTACTGTCTTCTTCAAGCAAGAATTACAACTAGCACCACCAGACCATCAACAACACCACCGCTGTGCCACCACCACCCACCAGTACCAGTCTTCAAAAAACAAAACCAACTGCAATTTGTTCATATTCATGTTCATGTGTTCATACTCAAAGTGATAAAAATTAATCCTTCAAACTCAAAAATTCAAAATGAAAACAAAAATTAATTTCTGGTTTGGTTTCACAAAATCAAAATCAAACTAGAATCTTGTTTTGTTTCAACAAATCGAAATCAAAGCCAAAACAAAATCAAAATCGTCACCCAAATCGAAAATCCAAAATCGAAACCTAACTCAAAACCCAAATCGAAAATCAGAATTGAATCAAAATCAAAGATCGAAACCCAAATCAAAAATCAAAGTCGAAATCAAAAACAAAGTGGAACAAACCCAGATCTTTAGGTTTCTAAAGCATGAACAAGTCAAAAATCGAATCCCATATTTCGAAAATTACAGATCCGAAATTGAAACAAATTCGAAATGATAACTCGAAAATCAAAACCCAGATTAGGTATTCAAAAGGGGAGGCCAGTCAGAGGCTTTGGTGTTGGTCGGAGATGTGATCGGGATTGGGTAGTGGGTTACGTGAATTAGATGGGTTAGCCGATTAGAAGTGAAGATGGGTACAGTCAGGACGACCGATGACTCTGCAGGACAGACGGCGGATCCAGGCGCAACGAGCGATGGCAATGAGGCCGAGGACGCAAATTAGGGCGCAGAGAAGAGCGGCAAGGATGACGACGAAGTCGGAGTCAGACCTTTCTGTTGTAACTGAGACGGTTACCGTCGTCGACGAATTCACGCCGGCGAGACTCCTTGAACGAAAATTCATGTGAGTTGAGCTGAGGAGAGAGAAGGGGACCTAGAGAGAGAAATGTTTTTAATTAGAAGAGTTTGTTTCATTATGGGGTAAATTGTAAATATTGATAGTAATATCCGTTAAATTTTTAACACTCATTAATGTTCATTAACACTCATTAACTATTTTGGTTACTTTTGCTAATTAATCAATAGTACGCAGCTTACATTTGTTGATTCAGTAGTACATAGGTGAAAGTGAAAAAACTGGATAGTACGGATGGCAAATATGCAGTAAACTCGTTTAGTTTACTACTCACGCAGTATCGAAACAAATGTTCTACTATTAGATTGGCTAAATCCTTGAGATGATTTATCAATTAATCAACATAATCTGATAACTGATTTTAGTTTAACCATGATATACATAAGCCTAAATTGAGTAAAAACTACTCTTCTCTTTTCTAATTTTTTTTTTCAGTCGTTCTTGTGAAAAACGCATTTTACACTAGCCTTAGTGTAAAACGTGTTTTCCACATAGAAGGGTTCTTGGTCAGGCACTTTTCAATACTGTAGGAGGCATTTTTCAATATTTTTACAGCAGGCACTTGTTTTGGGACTTTCATAGCAGGCATTTTTTTTACCTTAGAGAATGCACTTTTTTTGGCACTTGAAAAAAAAAACAAAAAAAACCCCAACAGGCATGTTTAAAACTCGAGAAAATTACCACCTAGTCCCCCATCCTAAGTCAAACTACCACCAAGGACAAGTGAATATTTTCGTTTACCACCTAGTCCAACAACTGAAAATATGTTACCATAGGGTCCATGCTTACTTTTTAAATGACACAATTACCCCTTGACCCAAACAAAACCATCGTCCCCTCCCCTCTCCTCTCATTCCACACACACGCACACAATCTCGCTTTCTCCCTCCCTAATCTCTCCGGCGACCCCCTTACCCAATCTCTCCGGCGACCCTTTACCCAATCTCTCCGGTGACCCACTCTCATCCTTCACCTCCGGCAACCCTTATGCCATCATTCACCTCTCCGGCAACCATTTCGACCTCAGATCTGAAATTTCGGACAAGCCCTAGCCCCCTTATTCTCTCTTGCTTTAAACCACACCAGGGATTATGTTTTCTGAAGATCCGGTCCTCTGGATGCCTTCCATCGCCGACGATCCCCTTCCTCCGGTAACCTCTTCCCATTCTGACCTCCGGCGACCTCGTCTCATCCCCACCACCGACGACCCTATACAATCGCTGGCCGTTATTTTCCGACAAGCCGCAGCCGATCTATTCCTCTTTGCGCAGATCGACCAAAACTCACACCGATCAATCAAGGCATGACGGTTATTGGTCTTCTGCTTAGATCGGCTTGAACCGTTTTAGTTTTGTTCTGATTTAACTGTATTGGTCAGTTAGAAGGAACTAGTCTTGAGTTTGATCAAATTGAAATAGTGAGATAGCTGACTATTGTACTCTGTAGATGCTCTTTCCAGTCTATTGGAGTCTGTAAAACCAAACATCTCCCTCCCCTCTTACCCATTTCTTGATGTTATTAATGGCTTGATAATTGCGACATTTTACTGTGAAGATTTTACTTAGTTTTTTGTTTCAAGTAGTGGTAATTTTAGGGAAAGTGTCAAATCACTATCCTTTTAATTTGGGACATAACTTGTAAAATTACTCACTTTATGAGAAAGAATTTTAAAAAATTCAAATGTCACTGTTTCATTTAATTTCTGGCTAATATTATTATTTTGTATTAATATATTTTTACAAAGAACAAGAAAAAAAATGATACTAATACCCCTTTCGTTTAGTAAAAAATTGTCTCATTTTGATTTTTATAATCAACTCAATTAAACTTCTAACTTTTATAAACTTGTTCTTAGAACAAATGTGAATTTGTTCTTTGTATTTTGGAACTTGTTCTTTGAACAACTGTAAATTTGATCTTGAAAAAACTGTGAAGTTGTTCATGGACAAATGTGAACTTCTTAGTTGTTGGTCGCTAGATGGAGTTCTTTCTTTGAACAACTGTGAACTTCTCAGTTAAACTTCAAAACAATTGTGTACAAACTGTAAAAATTCTCAGTTACTCTTGAAACTCAGTTATTCTTAGAACAATTGTGAAGTATTTTTTAGGAACAACAGTGAGCTTATTCTTAAGAACTGTGAATTTGTTTTTGAAACTCAGTTGTTCTTGGAACAACTGTGCAGTTTTTTTTTAGAAACAACAGTGAACTTGTTCTTGGAAAAACTGTGAACTTGTTCTTAGAGAAACTGTAAACTTGTTCTTTGGAACTTATTTAGAACAACATTGAATTTATTCTTATAACTTGTTCTTAAAATAATTGTGAACATGTTCATGTAACATCTGTGAACTTGTTCTTGGAACAGCTGTGAACTTATTCTTGAAAAAAACAGCGAACTTGTTCTTGAAAAAACTGTGAACTTGTTCTTTGAAACAACTGTGAACTTGTTCTTGAGACAATTGCGAACTTATCCTTAGAACAAGAACAATTGCGAACTTGTTCTTGGAACAATTGTGATCTTGTTCTTGAAACAAAAACAATTGCAAACTTGTTCTTGGAACAATTGCGAACTTGTTCTTGAAACAACTGTGAGCATGTTATCAGAACAATTGTGAACCTGTTCTTGGAACAAGTGTTCTTGGGACAAGCGTGAACTTGTTCTTGAAAAAAACAGGAACTTGTTCTTGAAAAAAACAGGAACTTGTTCTTGGAACAAGTGCGAACTTACAATTGCGAACTTGTTTTTGGAACAAGTGCGAACTTGTTATTGGAACAATTGCAAACTTACAATTGCGAACTTATAATTGTGAACTTACAATTGCGAAATTACAATTTCGATCTTACAATTGCGAACTTACAATTGCGAACTTGTTTTTGGAACAAGTGCGAACTTGTTATTGGAACAATTGCGAACTTACAATTGTGAACTCACAATTGTGAACTTACAATTGCAATCATACAATTGCGAACTTACAATTGCGATCTTACAATTGCGATCTTACAATTGCGAACTTGTTTTTAGAACAAGTGCGAACTTGTTAATGGAACAATTGCGAACTTACAATTGTGAACTTACAAGTGCGAACTTACAATTGCGATCTTACAATTACAATTGCGAACTTACAATTGCGAACTTGTTTTTGGAACAAGTGTGAACTTGTTATTGGAACAATTGCGAACTTACAATTGCGAACTTACAATTGTGAACTTACAAGTGCGATCTTACAATTGTGAACTTACAATTGCGAACTTGTTTTTGGAACAAGTGCGAACTTGTTATTGGAACAATTGCGAACTTGCAATTGCGAACTTGATCTTGGAAAATTGCGAACTTACAATTGTGAACTTATAATTGCGAACTTGTTCTTGGAACAAGAACAAATGTGATTATTTTTTTTGGAACAAATGCGAACTTACAATTGGAACAAGAACAAATTTACATTTGTTCTTGGAACAAATGGGAACTTACAACTGTGAACTTGTTCTGAAACAACTGTGAATTTGTTCTTAAACAACTGTGAATTTGTTCTTGAAAAAAAATATTTTTTTAAAAAAAATGTGAATTTGTTGCTAAGAGTTTTTAATTTGTTCTTGTAGAAAATGTGTAGTTGTTTTTTAAATAAAGAATGATTGTTTTTTTTCAAAAAAATAAAATGGAAAATGGTCGTCGGAGGTGGTCACCGAAAAATGGTCGTTGAAAAAAGGTGGCCGGAGGTGGTGGCCGAAAAATGGTTGCCGGTGATAGTCACCGGAAAAGGTGGCCGGAGATGGTCGGCGAAAAACGGTGGCCAGAAGTAGTCGCCGGAAAATGGTCGCCGGAGGTGGCCGGAAAAAGGTGGCCGGAGGTGGTCGCCGGAAAAAGGTGAGCGGAGGTGGCCGCCGGAAAAAGTGGCTGGAGGTGGTCGCCTGAAAAAGGTGGCCGGAAATGGTGGTCGCCGGAATAAGGTGGACGGAGGTGGCCGCCGGGGAAAGGTGGCCGGAAAAAGTTGCCGGAAAATGGTGGCCGGAGGTGGCCGCCGGGAAAAGGTGGCCGGGAAAAGTCGCCGGGAAATGGTGGCCGGAAAAAGGTGGCCGGAGGTGGTCGCCGAAAAAGGTGGTCGGAGGTGGTCGCCGGAAAAGGGTGGCCGGAAATGGTAGCCGGAAAAAGTCACCGGAAAATGGTGGCCGGAGGTGGTCGCCGGAAAATGGTGGCCGTAGGTGGTTTTGATGGGTGGTCAAAGGTGGTCATGGTGGTTGAAGAGAGAAAGTGAAATGATGGATGGAGTGGCATTAATGTAATTTTTCATTATTTATTAAGGGCATGAGTGTCTTTTTAGTAACCCTTGGACTAGGTGGTAATATTGAAAATTCCTTAGACTAGGTGGTATTTTGATTAGGATGAGGGACTAAATGGTAGTTGCCCCTTAAAACTCAAGCATGCACTTTTTTTGCACTTGAAAAAAAAAAAAAGCAGCATGCATGTTTTAAAAACTCAAGCAGACACTTTTTTACCTTAGAGAAGACACTTTTTTGGCACTTGAAAAAAAAAAAAAAAAAAAAAAAGCAGCCATGTTTTAAAACTCAAGCACACTTTTTTACCTTAGAGAATGCACTTTTTGGCACTTGAAAAAAAAAAAAAAAAAAAAACCCAGCAGACATGTTTTAAATATACGTGATATAGGATCCAGTATAATACTTGTGATGGGTAACAACCTTAGTATACGTATCACAAGCAACTATCAAAAATGAATCAACCAGTGAAATGTAAATAACGAGAAGACATATATTTCTCTCTCACCAAAGTTCGTCTCATTTGCTTTATGATCAATATGAATAAACTTTAACTAAACGTTGATTGATTTAACCATTCTAGTAAAATTTTATGTAATTGATAAATCATTTGTGATTTAGGAATAACATCTTTTAGAATTTCATTAAGTTGACACCAATGCATGATCAAAGTTAACGTGTGTTAACCATCAAGACGGGAGTATTGTACTCTGCACCCTGGTTGCCCTCTCTGTCTATTGAGCCTAAACAATAGATATACATGACCATTGCCATTGTCCATTCAATCATTTGTTTGTGGCTTGCAGCCACCAAAGCTGTACAATATATGCATGTACAAAAGAAACATATTTTCGTTCTACTTTTATGTTCAATATATTCCAAGTGCCAAGACATCACACACACATTGTAATTTCTGACAATAACATTTGTGATCATACAGCACCAGATTACATCTCACATTGTAATCACTCGGTTTCTACAACATGCATACGTACAACTACCAATCTCTATACTCATCAATCGTTCCGTCCCGCTAAATAAAATGGAGGAAAGCTTGTTGAGATATGTACTACCCCGATTTACCTACCTTTGAACCAACACCAAAATACAACATGTACGTAAAGGATTGGAGAAAGATTTGTGAGATGTGGATTTGAAATCAATCATTCACTCAATCTTCTTAAGCCGTGTGGACTTTTGCTTCGTACTAGGCGCCACCAACAGTAAACGAGACATTACATATCCCAAGAGTTCTTCCCGATGGGAGAACGTAAAATCCAGGTGGGCATACTCGAATACGTTAAAAGTTACCTCCACCCCTGAATCTTTCATCAACTTATAATGCTTTCTCACCATTGTGGGACGGATCACCTTGTCTTTCCGTCCCGCTACAAGATCAACGGGTACATCTATAAGCCCATAGTATTCCCCTAAATCCACCGGCTCGGGAGCACCGTAAATATCCATGTTGGCAGCGGCGCTTCCATAATCAAACATTATAAATTTCCTCGCACGCTTCATTTGTGCAAGATGGTGGGCCACCCCAAAGGAAACTCCGGGCATGTCATTCATATTGTAATGGGGTAACCCTATCACTCCCACCCAGTTAGAGCTGTCACCACCGACTAGGTAACTCATTAGGGTTTGAACCAGTCCTTCAACAGCAGGGTAGTTATGGAAATCCCGTGCCAATTTGTTGACCAGCATACGGAAAAACCTGGTTGGTATGTAGAAACCAGGGACAAGGGGTGCTAAAATTGGAGCCATCCAGTAAAATAAGTACTCCATAAATGTAAAAAGAAAATGTGGAATCTTCATGGAAGCCGGCTGGTGATAATAGGATTAACCTTGAGAGCCTATGAGGCTTTTCTTCGATCCGGCGCGTTATAATGTACATTAGAATGGCGGCTCCGCCTAGGCTGTGGCAAATTGTGCAGATTTTGTATGGTTGGTCTTCACTTATTTCTTCCTGTGGTTCGACTTGGCCAAATTCAGCCAATTCTGACGTTTTTACTTCGTGAATCTTCTCTATAATAGCTGGTATGTCTTCAGTCCCGTGCTCATTGATGGAGTAATTCCAGTACCTATACATCACACCTTTTTTTTTAATACTAAATTCAAATAATCACTGTTTTAAATAAACTACCATTCTTCCGGTTCGAACCACGTTCATACCCCCCTTCATTTTGGATTGTATCACTTACAGCACCTTCGAGTTTTTAAAAGATGACATTTAAAACTTTTTTTTTTTTAAAAAAAAAAAAAGATGACTTTTAACAAGTAAAAATGATGAATCCTTAATTTTGGGAAAAGTTTGCACTAAGTTGTTGTTTTGACCCCTCTAAGCTTAAATATGGAGACCTAATGAAGTGATCCCTCCGTCCCAAAATGATCTTCACATTTGACTATTCAAACTTGTTAAGAATATGAACACTTGCTTCACTAGTCATGTTGTGTTTATGCACATATAAGGCTAAATTGTAGAAATGAGAACAACTTTTTTTAGGGGCTAGTGGATTTAACAAAGTGAAGTCCACTATAATCATCAAAATGTAGAACAAAATGTTAGAGAGGCACATATAGTTTCAATGACAAGAAGCAAATAAAATGAAGATATCTGATGAGGTACAAAGAAGTGAACTGGCAAGCAGGAACTTACTGTCGTGATGAAAAATTCTTGTTCACATGCTCTCTAGAAACCAAGCCACGGAAATTGCCCAGGAAAACATCATATCCTGAAAAATGACCAAACAAAATATCATGTTACATCCTCCATCCTAATAAGCCCACGCCCTAGTGGACAACAAATCTCAAAAGCTACAAACTGATGGAAGAACAATAATCAAACCTTGATCGAAGGCAGCAAAAGCTGGAGATCCCACTACTCCATTAGACACCCAACTGGAGAAACAATGGAATATTTAATGAGAGATAATAATATACGAGTACATAAAAATACCCACAACAGTTCATTAGCATTGCTTCAATGGCACACAAAACTGAGAGCACAACTAGTTATTTTTAGCATAAGTAACCATAATGACATGATAGTTAAGGGATCCCTAAAGAGTGGTTTCGATGTTAATCATAACGTAATTGACCAGAAAAAAAAAAACAAAAAAAACATAAGGCCTCAACTCACCCCATAGATGAGTCAAATACTCCATGTTGAAGATAAACAACTTTCCTTGCATCACACCTAAAGAAGGGGGAAGCATCATTAAGAAAGAAGTTAATACTGACTCACTGAAGTACCGTAAGAACAACCTATCGAAGAGAAAAGAAAACCATTGGTACCTTGGAATTCTTTTCCAAAAGGAGAACATATCCATCTGCAGTAACCACACGAATAGCTTCATATGGATACCTGGAACGGTTAAGATAAAATTAACTTCAGAAAACATGCGCAATTCTGAGTTCAAATACTATAATCCGCTGATATTTCTGATAGCTTACAATCAGTAAAGAAATATTTAGGTCAAGATATTTCCAGATATAATATTTATTCTTGCCAGAAAATTCAGAGAATCGCACATTTTTCTTACCTCCAACATAATTAACTACCCCCCCAAATAGAACTGTAATATGTTCTACAGCTGAAATCTTACTTCCTCACTTCACTACTTGAGTGACCTGATGTAGTATCTAGTAGAATAACTATACACCCATATAAATGCTCATTTAAGTGTATCACCAAACTGTTGAAACTATTATAATCCTACCAGGCACCAAGTGCATGTCCTAATTAGCTAGACCCTGACATTTTCCGGATCAGAATGAAACAGGTTAATGGTACCATGAAGGATAAGATAGAGCTGAAGTTTCTAATCACATCTTCTACAAACTAAAGAAACATTTTTTGGAATAATTATGGGTTCATGCAGAGCACTACACCCAAATATATGAATAAGGCAAGTAACGTTGTATTGACACCCTAACACAACGTAATTTGGACAGATACCCACAAATAGCATAACGTACTTTGGTCTTAATGGATAGCATTAGATTTCGCTAGAAACATGTTGACATGGACCAAACTTATTCCATGTCAGAAAGCCACACTCGAATTTAAGATGGCTAACGTGAAGCAATTGTGGTATTGAGAAGGGGGTGAAGAAAGGGGGCTTGACCGCATATTAGGGGTCACAAATTGCATGCTGCACCAATCATGAGTAGCCCGAAAATACAAACTCCTCGGAACCGCTGCCCCAGAAGCAACATCATTAACGCCGATTCAGTTGCAATTTGTGGCTCTAGAGGCGTAGAGCGAACTCCAATTATTGGCCGTGGTTGGTTCAATTTTGTTAAATTAGGGCTTTTGCTTGCTCACTGTCGACTTGATGGCCTGATTAGACTGTTACGTGTATGATACTTTGGAACGGAAGCTGGTGAGCACATTATACCAAAGTTGAATATATTTATTTTTTTCAAATTTATTATTTAGTAAGCTTAGGGCTTAATAGCCTAGCCTATTATCAACACTGATGGGGAAAGAAACCCCTGACCTTTCTAAGAAATGTAACAAATGACTCCACTTGAGCTAGAGCTCTCTGGCATACCAAAATTGAATCTGAACCCAAATTTGAATTATATAAGTACCTAATCCATAATTGACAATTTTGCGACAAATCCTCTGACATGACAACACACAACAGGGATGTGGTAATATCTTTTGGGAGTTAGGCTCTGTAGTTGTATACATCAAAGAACATGTTCAAGAAGAAAGATATAAATTGGAAAAATAATGAAATTTAGAGCTTAAACTAGGAAATGCAACTTCTTTTGGGGAGAAACGTAAAATGGAAGTTGGAGAGATTATTTTTCTCTCTTGGACAGAGAGAGCAGTAGCACGATGGGGCCAAGAATGGTGAAGGAGGATTCAAGAAAGTTTTCTTTGCCTGTCCAGCAAAGGCCTAAACATTTTCTCTCACTCATTAACATGTTCCACACCTTACTTGCTCTAACTCTGGCTTGGGCCTTTACTACTCTCGACTTTCTTGTGCTTCCTCCAGCCTATTCTTACTTTTCAGGAATCCATAACCATTAATTGAATCCTAGGTGAACAATGACATATTATCTAAAAATGCAAGTGACTGAAGTGAAAGGAAATTAATCCTCTCCGATTAACAAATACTCCCTTCATCCTGGAATGATGTTCCCGCTTTTTTGTGGTCAATTTGAATGAACGTTGAGTAATAATTTTAGGTTAATTTACGTATACTAATGAATATCTAAAAATTGTTATTAGTGGTATTAATAATGGTGTATCAATTACAAATTCTAAATTTTCATTCAGACAATTTAATAAACCTAAAAATAATTGCTCAAAGTTCATTGGAATTAACAAGAAAAAAGTGGGAACATATTTTGGGGTGGATGGAGTTTTTTATATATCAAAGTTATCATATTCATTCAAAAGTAAGAACTAGTCATGGTAATGCCTGATGGCACTTTGGTATATTTCACTACTATCTAATAAATCAATTCTTATTTCCCGTCAAAACTAAGCCCCCAAACAAAGAAGTCACAGATCAAATTAGAAATCTAAGTTTTAAGAAAAGTCTTGGAAGAGCAAGGTTTCCAGATCAAAATCATTATTTTCGCAGATTATTCTACTGAAGCTTAGTGAATTTGACAAAATCTACTTATTAAAAAAGGTCACTAAATTAGTGATATAGCTTTCTACAAAGCAGGACAAGACTGGGCAAGGGTACAAATCAGAAAACGTGTGTTACTTCAACAGTAAGGCAGTAAATGTTCTTCTCTAAAGAAACTATAAATAAGCCCTTACCCAAGCTCCGTAATAACATCACGACATGTCCGAGCATCTGTATTCAGAGAATGATGGAAAGTAGTTTTCCTTTCAGTAGGAGTAGGATCATCCTCGGCAAGGGTGTCTGTTGCAACAGAGACATCTACATCACCAGGGGGTTCATTTACAGCACTTTATGAGTAAAAAGCACCTTATTACTGCTCCCATAGAATCCAATGGAGATAGAAGACAACGTGCTCCCTTGTGAACAATGTCAAATGTGGCTTCTATAAATACCTCGATTGCTAGATGCAGATCCTGGTCAGCATTACAACATAAGAAATGCAAAGCACATTATACAACTCTTGAACAAAGTTGATGTCAAAGTAAATCCTTCCAAACAAGGTAAGCACATAAAAGCTAACCTCTACAATGCCACGTCTCCGATCGGTGGCCCTATGAACCACATGATCGAGTGCTTTCTTGGCAGTATGTATGTGCGATGGGGAGGGGCATCCTGTGATAGTAGGTTCCCTTGGGGCCCTGACGTGAAATGCACGGTACAAATGGAATGGTAATCCAAGCAGGAATCTTACAGGAAACAGAAGCCATACAAAAATGTATCTGATCCAGAAAGCCTTATGTCTATCATGCTGCTGAAGCTGCTTGCTCTGGACATCCGAGAGCTATGCGAAGAAGGAGATGCTGGAGAAGTGTAATCGTCACTATCATCTTCCCCAGAGGAATAATCTACACTCGATATATCAGAATCCACAGAGAGTTCATGAATGAACTGGTTGAAGGATGATGCCCCACTATCAAGGAAAAGTGAAAATGTCAACATTATATTTGAATGTCGTTTGTGACCTAATACTATAACGCAAATAAAGACTAATTATAACGAGTTCACAGTTTATTTCTGCATCCGTAAGTATATGATGATATCTTGAAGTCATTACAATAATGAAGTCAAGAAGTGAAAAAGAACAAGCTATTTCATCTGTAGCCTTAAAACAAATAAACCAAATTTCAACTTGTATACAACTTCAACAACATGCTGAAATAAGGGGCAAACAAGGTAGGAAAGCTTGCCATTTAGTACGCAATTTACCACACCGTGTAAAGATTTGAAACCCTAGAGCAGATTCAAGCTTTCATGGAAGCGACTATAAATGTGCACTCTCGCAACGTTTAAAATCTGACCTAGTTACTACCGCCACTCATACAAGTAACAGTTGGACCAATCCTTAACTTCGTCTTTTATTGGAATACCCTCATGTGGATTCTCCTGGCTCGTCTTGCATTAAAACGAAATATTACCCATGCTAGCCGCGGTGACTGATACATACGAATGGAATATCAAGATCGCTTCAATGACATCCTTTTTCTTTTTTGAGTTCCCTCAGAGTCGAGAAAGTATCTCATAGATTTCTCAGAATTTTCTTTCAGTGGCAGGACCCCTTCGACTCCTAGGTGCTTCTTGGGAGGCTGAACAATTGTCCTTTTTCCCTCTTTAACTCCGCGGTCGCTCAACATCTAAAACTTAAGCTAACCTTCACTGAGACTAACTGAAATCACACGAGCTTTAATCTCATAAGCCAAATCCCTATCTTACCTTGCAATCACAGCAAGAATCAGGAGTTACACATACTCCAAGAAGTCAGAAAGCTAATCAGTTTGGCTTGTCCACTTCACCTTGCTGACGAACAAAAACGAAACTGAATCTTGTGATGCAGTAGCATGCCAATAGACAGGCATTATTACCTTGGTAATGAATTCAGGCTAGACAGATCACAATCAATGCTATCATTAAGATATACTAAATCCGTTGATGTTTCGAGATAATAATGGTAAAAATCCAGTAAAGAGTGTCAGTAAACCAGCACCTTAAGTTACACACACACACTCTGATGCTCGGACTCTTTGGTTTACCCCGCCGTACCCGTGTCGGACACTCCTATTTTAGTGTAGTCAACATGAGTCCGGCGAGGTCAACCAAAGAGTCCGAGCACCTTAGCATACACATAAAGAACCCCGAAAATAGAAAGAAAAAAATAGGGACTAAAGTCTAACAGCTCCTGGACGCCTAAACAAATTGTCCTAAAAAACTCTAAATGCTAAAAGGGAAAATGCACCTGATCCTCTTGAGAACTACCTATCCCAAAAGCATCAGACTTGCCACCATACTAACTTCACCTATTTTAAAGATAGCTATTTGCCAAAGTGACATATATCTTACTTCCAGATTTAATATGAGACATCTTGTCAACAGAAAATCAGTCTAGGTCTAGTAATAGTAAAAATACAACTGGCCAAAATGAGATAAGAGGAGAGAAATGGCAGTTGGCTAGCCCGTGACATTGATTTTATTGGCTAGCCCGTGACATTGATTTTACAACTAAAACAAAAATGCAGTTTCAGCACCAATGAAATCTTCAAATCAAATGTACCAGATGTTAGTCTTAGATTAAAGTACTTCCTAGACAGCAGAGAGCCTCTGACACCAAAAGAAAGAGAATGACCCGATTTATGAATATTTTCTAGAAACCACAGAGCACTCTACTTGTAATAGCTGATAGCCATAAAAATTGAAATACATACACTGTAAATCTTACGATATCACATGTTGGCCAAGAGATGAAATACTTCCTTAAATGATGCAACTATCACATTTCTACTAAAACAAAAGGGAATTCGCACTAATCTGTTAACACGATTCAATTTAAACTATTCTAGAGATCACATAATTTAGTTCGCAATCATTAGAGCATTGAAGACTTACTTTTCCATCCAGCGAGGGAGTCGAGGTCCTCGAAAAGTTGGCCTGAGCTCCCAGCCTTGAATACCTTCAAGAATATTAGTCTTTCCTGGCAATATAGCCAACAGTAGTGCTGAAACTCCATTTATCAACCTCAGAATATTATTCAACGACTCATAAGTGACTGTTTTCACAGACCTGATGGAATTAAACAAAAAAACAGATACATAAATTCTCAAGGATTAAATATAAAGAAGTAATGACAGATAACAAGTAAGAGAATAAACATGAAGCTATAAGTTTGCACAATAACAAAAATCTGCACTTCACATGGACCAAAACAAGGTTATAAAAAGCGATTAAATGAACAAGGTTTCAGTCAAACTAAAAGAGTTCTTTCGAACATTATCAACCCAAAGCACCATAGTATTACTCGCCAATCCAAACTCTTACAACCAATGACAACTACTAAACTCGGGACATCTTTTGCTGACACAATCTAGCATAACAAAGCAAATTTAAACATTTTCAATTTCATATTACATCCAGATTGAATATGTCTTACAAAGCTCCCTTAAAAAATGAAAAAACTTTCAAAAATAGTAGGAAATCTAAACCGAATCCATCCAAGTATATCCAGTGGTAATAATATATGATCTGATTCTTACACAACATTATATGTCATCATTCAAGAGTAACAGCCAACACTAACACCATCATCTATAACACATTCAGATATACACAAGTAGTAAACCTTAACATCATTAATGAACTAAAGTAGTGCATCCATAAACAGATCATGCCTGATGCACATCTAACTCGCTCCAACATCAACAAATTCCATATACTGTGAAATTACAAGAGATAAGGAGAAACTAGAAAAAATACAAATAAAAACAGAAACCGCCAAATTTCAATGAATAACCACCAAAGTCATCATGAATTAGACTAGTAATATCACAATAACGTCTATTTTGTGATTAAATTACTCGCCGGATGATGAGATTTGATCTCAAATTCAAACCAAAACCGTATCGCACGAAATAAACATCAAATAACAGGGTGATTAAAGTTATAATACAATTCAATTGAGTAAATTCCTTATTATTTAAATTATTATTAACAAAAACAAACATCCATGATGAGAAAGAGAGAGAGAGAATGGACGCACTCTTTGGTGACAGCGATGACGTTGTCAACGATTCGCTGCATCGTGGTTTTTTGTAAGCAAGATATTTGGGGATTCGAAACAAAATCCAGATTTTCTCAACGGAAAACCTGAAATGAGGAAAGTTTGAGAAAATGGAGGAGAGGAGGAAGTTACTAATTTGACAAGGCAACGGTGGTTGTTGTCGTACGGATTAATTAGACTCAAAAATTTCAAAATGAATTAAATTAAGTGGGTGGATACGTGGATGTATATCCGTTTCTGATGTGTAAAAACACGTACGCTACACATTCTTATTTGTCGTCGGTCGGTCGGACAACTCTTTGTCCCTCCCTCCCCGCCCCCCACTCTCCTCCTTAAATAAAGGTAGGGGCAATTACCAGTTTACCACCTCAAAGACAAGTATTTTGAAATCTACCCATATAGTATGATCCACTCCCTCCGTCCCCGATCAATGGGCACACTTTGATTTTCTTGTCAATTAGGTCAATATTTTTACCATAATTTTATGAATATCTAGATATCTCTAGACAATTCTAAAAGTTGTTAATGATAGTATTTCTAATAGTGAAACACTAACAATTTTTAGAATTTCATAGAGATATTTAGATATTCATAAAATTATGGTCAAAGATTGACTCAGTTGGCCAAAAAAATCAAACTGTGCCCATTAGTCTGGGACAGAGTGAGTATATATTCTACTCCCTCCGTTCAGGACTAAGATTCTTAGTTTGACTTTACACGGAGATTAAGAAAAAATAAATATTGTGAGTATGAAAGGTAAAATAAGAGAAAATAGGAGAGAGAAAGTGGATCGAAAGTTTTTGTTGTGAGAATGACAAGTGGGTCTCATTGTCCATTTTGGGTAATAAAGCAACTAAGTGTTGAGATTGTAGTTTAGGAATTAGGATGGATAGAATAAAAAATAATCAAGACAGAAAATAGGACGGAGTAAAATCGGGACGGAGATTTTATAGGCTATCTACAAGATAATATTTTCCCCGTTATAATTTGCAGTCGGCTACACGGAAAAACTATCTTGGGGATGTAATGCCTATCACAATAAGAACATACACACTGCAATTGTGTTGTTCTTGGAACCAAGAACTCAAGCCGAAGAACTTTTACGAAACTGAAATTAAGGAAGCGAAACAGAAAGAATGGGGAGGTCAGAATTGGATCCGGGCTGGCCACATGCAGTCAGAATAGACTAAAAGAGAGAGAGGGAAAATTTAAATCTTTTCGGTGTATCTACCCAGGAGTACTTGATTATTATTTAAACACAACCAATTGACATGGAGTGGCTGTTGGAGCAGGCACCAACAATTCTAGAGGAGGCGCCAAGCATTGAAGAGGCACAAATCATTATTTGTGTCCGTTTAAAACCAAACGGTAATAACCGGCTATAATTTTCAAAAAACAGTTTTTTTTTACAAAATAAATGACCCATATATTAGAAATATTACAACAATCCCCCACTAATTTCTAATATGTGATTCGAGAAAACAAAGACAAATGGGCATTGTATAATGAAATCCCGTTGGTGGACTAGGCCTTTAACCTAGGGTTGAACACAATACTGAAAATTGTAAGAGACTAGAGAGGACTAAACCTTTATCTCAGTCCTTAAAATTACAATGTTATGTTCACATTATACATAGAGCTCATGGTTCTCTTAGGCAGCGCGTTATGGGGCCATGCGCTGATCCCATTTAGCGAGTACTCTCAAGTTTTACCGAAACTCTAGAGAGCGGCCCTAACCCTCATACTCGCAAAGGCAGACTCATCAAGGGTGCCCACAACCGCTTCATCACCCTACATAAGCAATGAGTTCTGTTAAGGACACGGTCCAACCTACTTGTTGTGGATAACAGTGCATATGCCAGACATGGGACTTTAATTTGGAATAGTTTAGCACCCCCACTAATCAAAGAGTATATAATGCACTGGAGATGCTACAACTGTAGCCATCTCTTGGATAATTCCTGACTAGTTTCCTTTGAACTCCGAGCATAATGATTACCAGGTATAACGGGCATCATCAAGATGGAGTAGGCTTTAGTCAAGTTATCTCAATCAACCGGTAATAGTCCCATATCTCCCATGACCTTACTGATCTTAGTACTATTTAATGGTTTAGTCAGCGGATTCGCAAGCATTTGATCAGTAGGTAGATATTCTATTACAATCTTACCTTTCTTCACCAATCTTCTAATATGATTGTACCTCATAGCAATATGTTTACTATTGCTAGACAATCTTTTATTTTTGTTGGGTGGCAACCCAAAGTCCCACATCGGCAATTGAGGAAATAATTGCAAGGTATATAATAGCACCCACCCACTTCATTAGTATGAGGCCTTTTGGGGATGCCCAAAAACAAATCCGTGCGGGCTAGGCCCAAAGAGGACAATATCATACTAATGTGGGAAAGTGGTGGTGGTGGTCGCGGTCCCTACAAGTGGTATCAGGGCCTGGTTCGGATGGGCCCGACCGGGTGGACCGTGTGTGTGCTTTATATGGTGGGGTTCCCCTTGTGCGACATAGCGAATCGAGTCTTGCAATCGAGGGCGATGGTGTTTCGCGGGCGGTTGGTACAAGCTTTCGCCGATATGGGCCAGAGGAAACACTGCGGGCCATAGCGGTGTGGTCCTTGGTTTGAGGGGAGGATTGTTGGGTGGCAACCCAAAGTCCCACATCGGCAATTGAGGAAATAATTGCAAGGTATATAAGAGCACCCACCCACTTCATTACTATGAGGCCTTTTGGGGATGCCCAAAAACAAATCCGTGCGGGCTAGGCCCAAAGCGGACAATATCATACTAATGTGGGAAAGTGGTGGTGGTGGTCGCGGTCCCTACAATTTTTAGTATTATAAATCGCACCTTGATTGTCACAATACAAGGTATATGGTCCTCTAGAAGTATTTATAAAAGGAATGCACTTCATAAAATTCTTCATCCATATCAATTCTTTGCTTGCCAATGACATAGCAATATATTCAGATTCCATGGATGATAGTGCTACACAAGTTTGTTTCTTGGAGGACCAATCAACTATATAACCACCAATAGTAAACAACCATCCACTCGTGGATCTAGAGGTGCTTCTATCAGAAGACCAATTGGCATCACTATAACATTCCAAAACAGGAACTGAACAGTTATAGTGTAGTCCATAATTAATAGTGGACTTTAAATATCTCAGAACTCTATAAAGTTCTTTCCAATGCTCATTACTAGGATTACTAGTAAACCTGCTTAAAATTCCAATAGCACAAGCAATATCGGGTCTAGTGTAATTCATTGCATACATTAGACTTCCAATAATCCTATCATATTCTTCTTGATTAACAGGTTCACCATTATTAGGAGCTAAAGTGACATTGGTTCTTATCGAAATTCTATAAGGCTTGCAATCAAAATAATTAAATTTTCGAAGCACTTTTTCAATATAATGTGATTGAGTCAAAATATAATTCCCATCCTTTTTTTATCACTTTCACACCTAAATCACATCAACAGGCCCAAGATCTTTTATATCAAATGTAGAAGTTAAAAAACTCGTAGTTTCATTAATACAATCCATGTTGGTACCAAAGATTAATAAATCATCAACATACAGTGTAATAACTACACTATATTGTTCCGTAGTCTTTGTAAATACACAACTTTCTACTTTAGAGTTTTTAAAACCAAACTTTTTGATCTCGGATTTAAATCTCTTATACCAATGTCTAGGTGCTTGCTTAAGACCATATAGGGAACGATTTAATTTACATACTTTATCTTCTTTACCCTTAACTACATATCCTTCGGGTTGATAAATATAAATTTCTTCTTCTAGTTCACCATTAAGAAAAGCTGTCTTAACATCTATTTGATGTAATTCTAATTTATAAATAGATGCAATAGCAAACATTATCCTAACGGAGGCTATTTTGGTGACCGGAGAAAATGTCTCAAAATAATCTATACCTTCTTTTTGACTATAGCCTTTAACGACCACTCTCGCTTTATATGTTTCTATACTACCATCGGTTTTATATTTTCTTTTTAATACCCATTTACAACCGATTGGTTTAGTATTAGGAGGAAGGTCGGTCAAGGTCCAAGTATTATTATCATGTATAGATTTTATTTCATCATCCATAGCGGCCTTCCAAAATTTAGCATCGGGTAAAGACATTGCCTCTTTAAAGGTTTTAGGATCTTCTTCTAACATGTAAGTAAACATCCAGGCCCTAGATCTTTTTCAATTCTTCGTCTTTTACTTCTTCTAGTTCATTTGGCTCTTCTATATCTTGTTCATTTCTAGGTTATCTAGAAGATGAAGGACGGATGCTAGATGAGGACTAGAAGTTGAAGGGACGGACACTTCTAATTCTATGTTCAACTCCTTTTCTAATTCATGTTTATCCGCATCCTTAATAGTCAAGTTTTCAAATAAATTGCATTAGCCGCTTCAAGAACACTATTAGAACTTAGATTTAAAATCTACAAACCTTGCTTCCTTTAGCATAACCAATAAAAATAGATTTAGTAGCTTACTACCGAGCTTGGTCTCTTTAAAGTTGCATCTAAAACATAGCAATACATCCCCAAACTTAAAATGACTAATATTTGGTTTTCTCTTTCTCCAAAACTCATATGGTGTTTTATCTTGTTTAGAATGAATAATTCTATTAGAGATATAACAAGCGGTATATAAAGCTTCTCCCCAAAAACTATAAGGCATTTTAGAATGAATCAACATCGCACTAACCATTTCTAAAAGACTTCTATTTTTCCTTTCCGCTACTCCATTTTGAGGTGGGGTATTAGGAGTGGACTTTTCCATTGTTATTCTATTTTCTTCACAATATTTAATAAACTTATATTCTCCGCCTCTATCGGATCTAAGTCTTTTAATTTTATTCCATGTAAATTTTCAACATCTTCCTTAAAAATTTTAAATTTTTCAAAGCTTCATCTTTTGTTCTTAAAAGATATATATATAAGTGAATTTTGAAAAATCATCTATAAATGTTATAAAATATCTTTTTCCACCTCTAGTTAAAATATCTTTATTATCATAAATATCGGTATGAATTAATTCCAAAAGTGTCGTATTTATAACCACGGATTTATGAGGCTTCTTAGTAATTTTTGCTTGGGCACAACACTCACAATTATTAGTAGTTAGAACAACACTATCCTTAGGGACTAATTCATGGTGAATCATTCTATGCATAGCATTACTACCAATATGTCCTAATCGATAATGCCAAACATAATTCATGGAATCAATCAAGTAAGCAGAAGAAGCAATTTATTCATACTAAGCAAATACAAATTGTTTTTGGCATAGCCTTTTCCAACAAATGATCCCTTCTTAGAAATGATCACTTTTTGAGAATCAAATACAACTCTAAAACCATGATCATCAAGTTTCTTAACGGATACAAGACTCTTCCTCAAACTAGGAATATGATGAACATCTTTAAGGGTAAGAACTTTTCCCGAAGTGAGAGGAAGTTCAACAGTCCCTTTCCCAACAACAGCACTAGTAGATGAATTGCCCATAAACACGGTTTTTTCACCATCAAGGGTTTTATAAGTCTTGAAGGCACTCCTATTTGGAGTCACATGACAAGTAGCACCGGAGTCTACCCACCAACCTTCGTCGACATCAACCATGAGCACTTCAGTGATCATTGCCACCATATCATCATCTTCAACGACATTAGCCTCTTGCTTCTTTGGCCCTTTACGGTGGAAGCATTTGAAAGCTTTATGTCCCTCTTTCCCACAAACATAACAAATAACCTTTTGTTGTCATTGTTATGCTTGGGTTTTTTCTTGTTGTTGTTGTTGTCATCTCCATTCTTCCTTTTATTATTTTTGTTGTTTTTGTTCTTGGAAGATTTTCCTTTAAAAAACTTTTTCTCATGATTTTCCGAGTTAGATGCCGGTTCAATGTTATGAATTTTCTCAATAGATTCATGCTCAATCTGAATGTGTTGAAGGAGTTCATCCAAATTTAGAGACTTCTTTTTATGTTTTAAAGATTTTTGGTAATCCTTCCAAGAAGGAGGAAGTTTACCAATAATTGTAGAAACTTGAAAATTCTCATAAATTGGTTCACCGACATCAGCACATTCAGTAGCAAGTAGCAATATCACAAAGTTCATTTACTTGATCAATAACGGGTTTAGAATCAACCATTTTAAATTCAATGAATTTGTTAACAAGGAAAGATCGATTTCCGGCATCTTCATTAACGTACCTTCTTTGAATGGCGTTCCATAATTCATAAGCCATTTGAAACTTATGAAAAACATTGAAGAGCGCGTTTGTTATCACATTCAAAATTGTATAACGGCATGCATAGTCATCATCAAGCCACTTCCTTTGTCGAACCGTAAGACGCCTTTCTCCATTGGTACTTTCCACATCACTAGAGATTGTTGAAGCGGAGTCTGAAAATGTTTGTCAAAGGCTTACTGAGAACAGATGTTACCTCAAGTGTTAGGTAACACCTCAGGTAACACACGCTGACGGACAGAATACACACACCCGAAAATATAAGAGTTTGCAGCGGAAAAATAAATAGCACAAGAGATATATTTTTCTCAAGTTATATAAATATAACTTGAGATGCCTAAATGGCGAAAACTTTATAATCAATATCAATTACAAAGTCAAAAGGTTCCCTATAGCTAGTACAATATACGATCTATGGAACCAAAAGTAGAACAAAGTACGATGATCCTATCCTAGCCAAAACACACTCAAACCCGAAGTATTTGAGTGTGGAAAAGAGTGTATGGGAGGGAGGATCTAATGAGCCAAGAAGTACTTTGCTCTTTGTGCTATGGATGTGTGTAAAATTTGGCTTCACTTCAATCTTCATCCAAGCATCTATTTATAGCCAACCAAGACTTGGAGGCTACACAAATAACAGCCTTGGGCTGTTTGTGATCGTGTGAGGAGGGTGGAGATCATGTGCAAGCCTTATCTCCACAAAACAAGCTTGACTTGGTCTTCCTTCCTTGATTCTCTCAACCGAATTCTTCATGCCCAAGTCTAAGCTTCACTTTGTGTACTCCTTGCTTCCAACGCCTTGTACTTCATCTATTTGATCAGCAACAAACCTTGGACTTGGTCTTCTCCATATTTAACATATTTAACACATGTTAAATATGTTGTAACTCCTTATTTACTCGGCTTTTATGAGTAATCTTCATTAATTTCTTCTCCATGTTTTAAGCTCCATAAACCAACTTTATTATATCTGAAAATATGGACAAACATCTAGAAAATAATATTAGGACATTAGTATAAAAATTACATTAGAAAGAAATATCAAATTACAAAGAATCTCGTCACAGCACTTAGACTGTCAGGGCAACACCTGAGGTAACACCTCAGTTCTGCACTAACAATCTCCCCTTAATTGAGATTTCTTTCCAATCACCTAAGTGTTGGTACCTGCAAAAACAAGTTAACCATATGCAGTATAACAGAGCATTTCACCAAAGATTAACTCCCCCTTAATCATGGAGTTAACCGAAACAACAAAGATTTACTTAATATACTAATTGTAAAGTAGAACCATGTTTAAAACAATTAGTAGTTTAAAACAAAAAGTAAATCAAAGTTTTAAAATCCACAAAACCACAAGTCATAAACCAAAGCATAACCACCAAAGTATTAAAGTTCTAAATTAAGAACTAAAATACGAATTGTTTTAAAAACCAAACCACCACAAACGAAAATGTTTTTGAAACCATTCAAAAGTACCATAAAAGCCATTGCCCAAGTATAGTGGCAACAACAACCTTTAAACAAGGTTATTCTCCATCTTCTCCATCATCCGGCTCATCACTTGTGCCAGCATCTCCAGCAGCACGATCTGTACCAGCATCACCAACAGCATCAATAGCAGCACTTGTACCTGCACTAGTACCAGCACACCATCTCCCCCTGGTTGGGAAGAAATCAAATTAATGAAGTCGGTGGTTTCTTTTTGGAGGGTTAAGCAGCCGATTTGGAGGAAGAAGGGGCTTTTCTTTTGGGTTTCTTGGTGGCGGTAACAGGTGGTTGAAAGGCAGTCACGGTTGGGGTAGGTTGGACTGAAGTAGCAACCATGGAAGGATCATCAATGGACATGGTCATAGATGAGAGATATTGAAAACCATGTGAGATATGTCCATAGGTGAAGTAACACCCGAGATAACACCCGGTGACTCTCTTGAGGTGCGGATTGGTTAGGGTTTTGGGAAGGTGAAGCCATTGTTGAATTTTGAGAGGTAGAAAAGGAGAATTTTTTTTTGAAGGGTTTTTTATTTTGGGGAAGGTTGCTGAGATAGAGAAAAAGCGATGAAGAGGAGGGAGTATATAGGTGCGTTTGAGAGAGAAAGAGAGAGTAAATAGGGATAGGATTTTAGGAGGTTAAGGAATGTGAATTAGGAGAGGAAATTAATTTAAACTTAACTCTTATTATCTAAATTAACTAAGACCCTATTTTTACACATTTAAACTATCCTAATTAAACCCCCCTATTTACGAGCACACAAAACCAACTCCCTACACATCCGTTTTTTTTTTTTTTTTTTTTTTTTTTTTTTTTTTTTATAAATAAAACGAAAAAAGAAAAGAAAAAAATTAAGACGGTAAAATTAATGATGTAACGATCTCTCAAAAATTTGAAGATAGATTCCTAAATTTTAGGGAAATTGTTACAACTATATTTTACCAAAGTAAAAGATTTGTTTTAGACTTTTCAAAAGACAAAAACTTGTGTGAGAACACTCCAACCCGTCTCATGGGTGGACGGGTCATTTTTTTGACCCATTACCCGACCCACAACCCTGCTCCAGGACCCATGGGGGGGACCCTGCCACGTGGCAGCCCCTCATTGGCCCAAAAAAAAAAAAAATTTTTTTTTTTTTTTTTTTTTTTTTTGCTTTTTTAAAAATTTTTATATTTTTTATTTTTGGTTTTTTTTCGGTTTGTGAAAAGTAATAGTTACCATCTCTTAAAGTAATAGTTACCATCTCTTAAAGTAATAGTGTTATTCCTATGTTTTCTTCGTTTGCCAAAAGTAATACTTATTATAACTAAAATGTAACAAACGTGTTATTTATATTTAATAGTATTTGTAAATAATTGTAATACATATGTATAGATATCTATTTCTTTTCAAACAATAAGTTACAATGGGGTCAAATTTATCATGATACATGTAAAAGTATTACATTATCTATAGAAATCTGTTACAATTTCGTCAATCAAAGTGTTACATTTATTTGTATAAATTACTATTACATTCATATACATAAGTTATTACTTTTCAAATGGGTAAAAACGAGCTTTTGTTTTTTAAAACAAGTATTACGTTTACTTATGAACAATGTTACTTTAAGAGATGGTAACTATTATTTTTTGCTAAACCACTGAAAAGCCGAAAAAAAATATAAAAACTCAAAAAAAAACCAAAAAAAAAAAAAAAAAAAAAAAAAAAAAAAATCGGCCAATGGTGGTTGCCACGTGGCGGGTTCGGACCATGGGTCATGGGGCGACCCGTCTCATGCATGAGACGGATCCCCTTGTTCTCATGGGAGACCACCTCTTTTCAAAATTATAAACTCCTTTTCTTTAAATAAAAAGACTTTCAAACTTTGAAAATTTAAAAAACAATTCTGAAAATAAAATAAAAAAAACGAATGTAGCACACACTAATGTGTTGATGGCAATGATGGTAACACTTAAGATAACATTCGTGATAAACATCCCTTATTGAATTTATATTAAGGCAATTAAAGCGAGATGGACCTCATTTTTGAACACATGAGGCAGAAATATGCTTCTATAATAAGCATTTGAGGTGAAACAAGCTTGCCAAAATAAAATACTTTAGGCAAAACAAATCTAGTAATTTAGATATTAAAAGCTTGTTCTTCATCTTTAAGCACTTTAAAAAATAAACATAATTCACACTTCTTTATCTACAAGGAAGCATCGTAGTAGCGAGCTCCGTGCCCCGAGTCCTTATAAGTGTAAAACATGTTTTAGAGATTTGTACCGTTCAAGTAGGATACACTGTAGTAGCGAACTCCATGTTCCTAATACTTAGTACAAAATCACTAGATAATATCTCCCTTTGGTAAGAGTGCATCGTCGCAGCGAACGCCGTGCCCCGAGCTACTAAGGAAATACTATAAGTGCTTTTTAGCCTTTTGGATTGAAAAAGAATAGTGACTTTGTCACTTTTGAGTTTATAGGGAATGTTATCAATAATGTTTCCTTGCATGTTATCCTACCATAACAAAAAGGTCAGTATGTGCCACCGTCAATGGATAGAAAAAGCTACCTACTGACAGATTTAAAACAGAGAAAAATAAAAAAATTGATTTTTTTTTAATAAAAAATAAAATATTATACAACAACAAAGATGATCAAGGGGTTTAAACAAGACACGGAACAAGAGACTTCTTCAAGTTAGAAAATCTCTTATGGTTAAAAACTTGAATTAAATATTCATCTTTCAAAAAAATATTTTTTGAATCAAGCATAGAAAGAAAACATGAATGGTTTACCATGTCTCGATAATTAACCGGTTCCTTACCTCTAGTTTGTATCCCTTCGTCTAATCTCCCTATCACTTGGGATATAGGATGATTCTTTTGAATCTTCAACGGGGGAACTCTTCTGACGGGATCATCAACTCTATGGAGTCCTCATTATTTTTATTTTTCAGCAACTGGACTGACTTCTGATGTTATCTCTGGTGTTGCCTCAGGTGCGGTAACACTGGGGCCAACATCTGGTCCAGCACTTATGACAACATCTGGTCCAACATAAATTTCAAATTCACTTTGAGGTTGTTCCATCTGTATCATGAGAGGATAATCACCTGGTTTATCTGTAACACTTAACAGATCGTCAAAAACAATGTTCACAGATTCTTGAATAGTTCCCAAGCTTAAATTATATACTCGATATGCATGATTGTCTTGAGAATATCCAAGAAAAATGCCTTTATCACTCTTAGAGTAAAACTTAGCTAAGTAATCCCGGTCTTTTAATATGAAACATACACACCCAAACACATGGAAGTAATGTACATGTGGTTTCTTCCCATTCAAAATCTCATAGGGTGTCATTGTTAAACCAGGTCTTAGAAAGACTCTATTTGAAATGTGACAAGCCGTGCTCAAAGCTTCAGCCCAAAATCTTTTTGAAATCCGTTTTGAAAATAACATGACACGGGCCATATCAAACAATGTCCTATTTTTCTTTTCGGCCACCCCATTCCGTTGATGTGATTTTGATACCGAAAAATCATAGTTTATCCCCTTTTTCTTACAAAAAGTATAAAAGGAAACATTTGCAAATTCTTTTCCATGATTAGATCTTATACGAAAAATAGGTGAGCAAAACATGTTTTTGATTTTGGAGTGTAAGAGTTTAAATTTATCTAAAGTTTCAGATTTTTCTCTTAGGAAATATACCCATGAAAACTAGAGAAATCATCAACTATAACAAAAATATACCTCTTACCTCCCAGGCTTTGTACCTCGATTGGACCCATCAAGTCCATGTGCAAAAGCTGAAAACAATATGTTGTCCCGAAGTGTTGCTCTTGGTGTTGGGCAGCACACTGGGTAACACGAGTCTCCTCATTTTTAAGGCAGTCTCCACAAACCATTTGTTATTAAGATTCTGTTTGGGGACTCCTTTGACAGCCTCATACTTGATAATGTTCTTCAAGTTTCGATAATGGGCATGTCCAAACTTTTGATGCCACAATGTTGCAACATCTATTTTTGCCAAATGGCACACCTGTTTGTCTTCAACAAGATAACAATTGTCACTTGATCTAATTCCTGTCATCACACAATTGTTAGTACAATCAAAGACTTCACAAGTGTTTTTATTGAATTTCACCTCTAAGTTGTCATCACAAAGTTGGCTAATACTAATTAAATTAGCTACAAGCCCATCTACATGTAAGACATTCTTTAAGGCAGGAAAACCAGTCACATTTAGTGTCCCTTTTCCTATTATATTGCTTTTACTTCCACCACCATAAGTTACACTACCTCCTTGAAAAGATTCATAGTCTTTCAAAAACAACTTTGTTCCCGTCATGTGATGTGAACATCCACTATCAAAGTACCATGATCCTTCAATATTTGTTTTTAAGGAAGTGTAAACAACATCGCATCTCAAATTAGACTTAGGTTTCCATGTCTTCTTTTTTGTGTTTTTGACCTTCTGACAGAATGTGTTATCTGGAGTGCTAGGTAACACTTCAGGTAACACAGAATAACTGGACTGTTTCTTTGAAAGAGTATTACACTTATTTTAAAATGTCCAGAGGTGTGACAGTATTGACACACTTTTCTTTTGTCAGAAGAGTCATTAGAGAAAGAATTTTGATCAAAAGCACGTTCTTTCACAAAACATATTTCATGTTCATCACAACTCAAAGAAGAAATAATTTTATCTAATGATTCTCGAAAACCAATACCTGCTTTGAGAGGCTTACTCAAATTGAGAATCTCATCCAGTTTGGATGATCCGGTGTTGATTTTCTTCAAGGTGGTTTCGGCTAAAGTCAATTTAGCCTTGACTTTCTCTAGCTCGGCATCTCTCTTGGATGCTTGAACTTCCAAACGAGTTAAGTAGGCCTTGAGTCCATCGTTCATCTTGGTTAAATTTTTAACCATTTTGTTCTCTTTCTTCCATTCCTTGAGCAAAACATCACAAAGGTTTTTTAAACCATCAATGAGCTCATCTTTGCTCAGCTCATCCTCTTTTGAACTTCCTGCATCAAGGTTAGTGGAAACCACGAAACAAACATCGTTAGTTAAACTGAAATTGTTATACCTGACGGGTGTGGTCTCAGATGCTATCTCAGTGTGTATAACATCTGTGGTAACATGTTCAGTCTCCGAGTCACTTATTGTGACAAACATGTTTGTTTGATCAGGTTCTCCCTCCTGGAGATCGAAAGCCATGACAAAGGACCGAACCACTTAGTAACGTCAAGTGACCGGGCTCTGATACCAATTGAAAATGTTTGTCAAAGGCTTACTGAGAACAGATGTTACCTCAAGTGTTAGGTAACACCCCAGGTAACACACGCTGACGGGCAGAATACACACACCCGAAAATATAAGAGTTTTGCAGCGGAAAAATAAATAGCACAAGAGATATATTTTTCTCAAGTTATATAAATATAACTTGAGATGCCTAAATGGCGAAAACTTTATAATCAATATCAATTACAAAGTCAAAAGGTTCCCTATAGCTAGTACAATATACGATCTATGGAACCAAAAGTAGAACAAAGTACGATGATCCTATCCTAGCCAAAACACACTCAAACCCGAAGTATTTGAGTGTGGAAAAGAGTGTATGGGAGGGAGGATCTAATGAGCCAAGAAGTACTTTGCTCTTTGTGCTATGGATGTGTGTAAAATTTGGCTTCACTTCAATCTTCATCCAAGCATCTATTTATAGCCAACCAAGACTTGGAGGCTACACAAATAACAGCCTTGGGCTGTTTGTGATCGTGTGAGAGGGTGGAGATCATGTGCAAGCCTTATCTCCACAAAACAAGCTTGACTTGGTCTTCCTTCCTTGATTCTCTCAACCGAATTCTTCATGCCCAAGTCTAAGCTTCACTTTGTTGTACTCCTTGCTTCCAACGACTTGTACTTCATCTATTTGATCAGCAACAAACCTTGGACTTGGTCTTCTCCATATTTAACATATTTAACACATGTTAAATATGTTTGTAACTCCCTTATTTACTCGGCTTTTATGAGTAATTCTTCATTAATTTCTTCTCCATGTTTTAAGCTCCATAAACCAACTTTATTATATCTGAAAATATGGACCAACATCTAGAAAATAATATTAGGACATTAGTATAAAAAATTACATTAGAAAGAAATATCAAATTACAAAGAATCTCGTCACAGCACTTAGACTGTCAGGGCAACACCTAAGGTAACACCTCAGTTCTGCACTAACAGAGTCTTCATGTGGGTAACCCTCGGAGAGAACATAAGCAAGCTTTGTCACGGTCAACACAAAGTAAATCTTCATGCTCCATCTTTTGTAGTTCAATCCATTGAATGTTCAAGCCTTTCTACTTCATGAATTTAAGACTTTACAACCAAGTTCTCCATTAGAGAATAATATTATCTTGTAATTGTTGAGATTGTAGTTTATGAATTAGGATGGATAGACTCAAAAATAATCAAGACAGAAAATAGGACGGAGTAAAATCGGGACGGAGATTTTATAGGCTATCTACAAAATAATATTTTCCCCGTTATAATTTGCAGTCGGCTACACGGAATGTAGCGACCCCAAATCCGGGCTCTAATTTTGTTATAAATTGGTTATTTTGTGTTCATTTGAATTTCATGCTTAGAATTATTAATTGAAATTATGTGTGCATTTTGGTGTTGCAAATAATTTTCTTGCATAATTTAATAACTGTTAAGTGTAATAACATTAAATTAGTAAGAATTGGTTTTATGTGTTAGTAAAACTTTGGGGGCTTTAGTGAGAAATTAAATTAAGGGGTTTAGGTGTTCATGTCTTAAGTAGAAGGGTTTAGTTGTCAAAAGAAAAATTGGAATTGGGTTAGTTATCCTCTTCTTCCCCAGCACATTCACCACTTCACCCATTTCACTTCACTCTCAAAAAAATATCCTTTCTTTTTCTCTTCATCTTTGACTCCAAGATTTCATCTTCATTTCTTACACAAATCAAAGAATAATGGTAGCTAGTTGTTCCTTGTGAAGAGTAGATCATTTCTAGTTAAGCAAAGTTCATCTTCTTCCTCATTCTCTTGCAAGAACAAGAAGCCATGGTAAGGTTCTTGCATGTATCATCTTCTTCCCTAATTTCTTCTATGTCCTAGCAATTAACTTCATTAAGATGCTTAGGTTGTTGAGATGATCAATTTGGGCTAGGTAGAAGCCATTTTGGTGCACAATCAATCATCTTCATATTTGCAAGGGTTCTAGAGAGAAAAAGAGAGAGTTCTTGCAATTTCTACCCATATTGCCCAATTTCTTCATCAATTGGCTTTGATTCAGGTAAGTTACTTTCCCCTTTTTCCCTTTAGGATTGTTCATGCATTCTTAATGTGGTGTTCTTGAAAGTTGAATGTTGTTTTATGTTAATTTTGGTGATTGCATGTTAGTTTTGGGCTACCCAAGTTGTAGGTTGTTGCTTTGTAAGAGAATTGGTGATTTTGAGAGTTTGGGTTAGGTTGTGTTTAGAAATTTGGGAAATCTCATGCTCTATGTGGAATTGGGTTTAATTGGTCATGTTTATGTTGGTTGTGATGATTCTGGAACCATTTGATGGTATTGTGTTGATATGAAAAGGAATGTGTTGTGGGATTTGATCTTTGTATTGCTAGTTTTTTTTTTTTGTAATGCTAGTAATGTTCGTACCTTAGGCTTAGGATGTAAGTACCCTCATTCACAAACCCAGGAAATCTGTAAAATGGCTTAATCACGCAAGGAGGCGCGCGCACCCTTTTGGGAGGGGGCGTGCGCACCCTTATGTCCTCTTTTGGCACTCTACCTTCTGATCTAAGGGGGCGCGCGCACCCTTTTGGGAGGAGGCGCGCGCACCCTCTTCTTTTGCAATTTGTCTGTTTTACGTTCAATCTTCCGGAGACCATAACTTCTTCGTTCGGACTCCGTTTTAGGCGTATAAAATATCGTTGGAAAGCTCTTTTCGAATACAATGCAATGGTTTCGTTGGATGTATAATTATCTAGAAATATAAAATGGTTCTGTTCGACTTGATTAGATTCAATGCGTGGCTAGGCTTCGGGTTTTACCTTTTGGCATTCCGATAGATGTTTGAGGGCACGAAGGTAGTGGAATGGTCCGTTTGTGATCAAGTTGAGATTGTGTAACCTTTTAGGTTCATTTTGATGTTGTTTCATCCCTATGATGTATTTGTGGGATTTCCTACTTTGAAATCCTTTTGTTTGATTAATTATTGCACAATGTTGTTGAACTCTTCATGAGAAATTTTATCATCTTTCTGATGTGTTTGGCATGATTCCATCTTGTGAAATTATGTACCGTTTGTGCAATAGTTTAGAAAGGGTCCAGCTGGTCTTACTTCGTTGAGTCGGGCAGTGGAGGGTGATTATAATGGCACACGAGCCAAGTACATTATAACGTCTCCACTGGTAACCCTGGTTTTCCCCTTCCAGTTGGCCATTGGTTGGGATGAGATAGCTCCCTTTGGTGAGCATTATAGCTACTTGTTTTGGGGTGTGACTTTGTGTCACTTACTCCTTGTTATTGTTTGGTTGTTGTTGGTTCCGGAACCCCTGCTACAAATGTTGATGCGGTTTGTTGAAGCTTCAGAGATTATATCCTTACGAGAACCTTGGCTCAGTATCCTTTATAATGTGTTTAATTCCACTGCGGGTCTATGTGCTACTTCTTTTTTTTTTTTTTATCTTTTATGTTGTTATGCATATTGCCATGCCATGTAGTTGCATTAGTAACTTACTGAGATTTATTCTCACCCCCTTTCCTTTCAAACTTGTTTTTCCTTAACCCCCCCCCCCCCCAGGAAGCAAGTGATAGCTCGTTGTGCGATCGTATGCGGTGAGATTCTTTGAACATGTTGTCTACTTTTGGGGTAGTTGCTCTACGGAGCTTTTGTATATTTTTGTAGTGAGATTTTGTATAGTACTATTGGATTTATTTATGGAAATAGGACTTTGTCTCGTGACCCGGACGTGGGACTTGTGTTTATTTTTGTGATGAGGCTTTGTATAGTAGTTTGGATATGCATAGGTAATATTTTGATTATTTTTGGTATTGAGAAAATTCGGGTCTCCACAGTTGGTATCAGAGCAATGGTTTTAGATCTTGAAAGGGAATAGGAACTCTGATATTGAATAAGTTTGGATACTAATATATTATGATTTTGAGCGAATAGAGAAAACTAAGTTTTCTTTGAGGATAACTAGTTGCATTGGGTATTGAGGATTTGTTTTGGGTATTGAGGATTTGTGGAACAGGATGCTAGGGAATTTTGAAAGATTAAGTTAAAGATATAATTCGAGAATGAATTCATTTTAGAGGGAAGAAAAGGTAAGACCTCGAAAAAATTACGAAATCCATTCTTGGGGTTTAGTTACATGTTTGGATCGTTAGTTATCATTCAGTAAGAAAAAAAATTGTTTTATTTTGGGATTTATTACTATAAGGTTATTGGTCAGTCAAGGAAGTGCAATTTGAATTGGGTTTATATTGTATGAGATGTAGAAATGAGCGGTTGTATCAGGGATTGTGGAGATAACAATTACTTTATGTATATAAATTTGCATATTTGGGATAAGAATGTAGTGATAGTGTGATATCGAAGTTGAGCGTTCTTACTCTTGTGATATACGCGACTAGTATTAAAAGTATTGATTCCATTGGAGTTAGTTGGTTTGAGAATTGAGGGTGCGAGTTTTGAAGACTTAGGTGTATTTATTTCGTGAAGTAGACAATGTTTCGAGGTATAAAAGCATCTTTGTCCTCATTCTTGGATTTATATTGAGGTGTATTTTCTAATACGAGACTATGTAATTACCACCTTATATAGAGGAATATCCTAGAAGAAAGTAGATTGAGGGGCATAACAAAGGATAAGAAAACAAAATCAATAAAGCCGAGTTTAAGTATTTCAGAACCAGATTTTAAAGTCAATTTTCGGAGAATAAACTGTTCTGATCTAGAAGGTTTCAGGAGGCGTGTAAACATTCGTTAGATAGATCTACGTGTCTACTTTAATAGGGAAAAATCGGTTTATCGTTTCGAGCTCTGGAATGGGAGAAAATGAGTTTTTGGTACAGATTGTATAATCTGCCAGCATGACGGGTTTTAGCAACTTTTTGTTTCTTAGTTCATGTATTGTCCCTATTCATGTATTGTCTATGGAATTGAGGAATGTCCCATTTAACCTATATAAACTCAATTGTGATCACGAAAAACTCAGATCTTGGAGTTTGTTTTAAATCTTTGGCGTTTAATAAACGATGAATTTCTTCTTTGGTTGTGTTATAACCCCGGGTGAGTTTTGAAGAGTGTTGGGTGTTTATCCCATTTAAAACACTCCACTTGTGTTTCTCCTTCTCAATTTTCATGTTTCGGTATCACTATCGGTATATATAAGAAACCCGATAGGACTGTGGGCTCTAATATCCTAAAGGTTATAAGTAGATTGAGTGATGTTCTCTATACGAGATATTGGGGTGATAATTGATAAGTGGTATGTTATAGTCTTTGTGTGTCACGAATTTCAGGGTTGTTAGTGATTGGTGGTGAATATCTCTATACTAGTCTGTATAACTTTGCGTAGAAGCATAATGGTTGTATATATAACATTCCCATTCCGTATTGGGAATCAGGAAACAATTCGCACAAGGTTGTGTTGGGGGTTTAGCTTATTTAGTTGACGATAGAGCGTCTACACCAAAACTGGGAGATGTGCATTAATTGTGAAATCTTGGGTATATGTTATATTGGGGTAACATGTCGCTTGATCGATAGAGAACTAGTACATGATAAGTTGAAGATAGGTATGAGTGAAGTGATTCAATCCCTGTGTAGTTTCGGGAACTTGATTAGATTGTGATCTGTCATAACTTATTTATTTTAAATCGGATTTAAGTGATTTGTGAACCTAAACCGATTAACTTTTCAAGAGCTTTCCATTTGAGTGATTCTTGGGTCTAAATTGGATATTTTCAAAGAGTTCAACTAGGTAACTATGACGGATTATTACTTATTATTTTATTGTGGTGACTTATTCCATCTCTGAAGTTGATCAGTGGTTTAGTCGGTGCTAATTGATAAGTTGCTATTATTGATTGAAGGGCAAATATGAGGAAATATCGAAAGCAAATTTTTCATATTAGGTATGCATTATGAATTTGGGTTATGTCTTTTAGATGGAAATGGTTTGATGGTATTGAGGAATGAGATTTTCCAACCATAATTTGATTTTGGGGGTGAATGGCTTGAAAGAAACAAAGGTTTGCAACATCTAGCTAGAGTTAGACTATGTTTCATTTTGAAGCGGGTTTCTTTAGGCATCTTTAGTGTTTCTACGAGTAGAAGCAACATATATAAAATGGGATATGCATATTCTTGGGATTTTCTTGACTTTAGTAAGGATGAATAACTGTGAAATTAGTTTCGAATATTGAATTGGTGATTGATGATAATTTCAGTATTGATATTGTTTGTAGATTTAGCTAGTTTTACGGTTATCTTAAAAGGTATGACCAGTGTTAGTGTTTTCTTGGTTAGTGATGCTTCTAATTAGAGATTGAGGTATGTAGCGATTCAGGGTGTTAAAGTATTTATAAATGCTTCGAGAGCTAACTCCTGACAAATGGAATTATTGATGACTTGGGATTGATTGCAATTTTATTAAAATTCCTTTAGTAGATTATAATTGTTTATAGGATCAGGTTCGAAATGTTATGTTAATGAAATATCAATATTTGTTGGATATTACTGAATGAGATGATGTATAGATTGTTAAAATGTAATGATAAACCATAAAGTAAGCTTATGGGTGTTATTGATTTAAGGGTTGATTCGGAGTATAAAGTTAATCAGAAATAGATCAATTATGATTCAGAATTTGTATACATGTAATGTTGATAACCGAAATCGAGATCTTAAGGTTAAGTGAAGAATTTAGTTTTTGAAGGAATTGCCTAAGAGTAACAATCATGAACTGAAACAAAGGAGTAATGTATGCTTGAGTTGGAGTCTACTTCATTATAACTTGATTTAGCTGTGAGAAATTATTTGTAAAGAATAGTTGACTCCAAGGAACAAGTTTTGGGTATAGTTATCTCTTGTGAAAAGTACTAAAGGAAATTATGGAATTGATGTGATTATGTAACGAACTGACAAGAAGCGAGAAACTAAACATCACAGTGGTTGATGGATTTTATGAATTTTCCTTTGGGTATTCCTATTTATTGTTCTGCTGATGTAGAGTATACGTATGATTATGTGTTGTAATGTTGGTAAGAATGCTTAAATTTCGGGACGAAATTTCTTTAAGGGGGAGTGAGTGTAGCGACCCCAAATCCGGGCTCTAATTTTGTTATAAATTGGTTATTTTGTGTTCATTTGATTTCATGCTTAGAATTATTAATTGAAATTATGTGTGCATATTGGTGTTGCAAATAATTTTCTTGCATAATTATTTTAATAAGTGTTAAGTGTAATAACATTAAATTAGTAAGAATTGGTTTTATGTGTTAGTAAAACTTTGGGGGCTTTAGTGAGAAATTAAATTAAGGGGTTTAGGTGTTCATGGCTTAAGTAGAAGGGTTTAGTTGTCAAAAAGAAAATTAGAATTGGGTTAGTTATCCCTCTTCTTCCCCAGCACATTCACCACTTCACCCATTTCACTTCACTCTCAAAAAGATATCCTTTCTTTTCTCTTCATCTTTGACTCCAAGATTTCATCTTCATTTCTTACACAAATCAAAGAATAATGGTAGCTAGTTGTTCCTTGTGAAGAGTAGATCATTTCTAGTTAAGCAAAGTTCATCTTCTTCCTCATTCTCTTGCAAGAACAAGAAGCCTTGGTAAGGTTCTTGCATGTGTCATCTTCTTCCCTAATTTCTTCTATGTCCTAGCAATTAACTTCATTAAGATGCTTAGGTTGTTGAGATGATCAATTTGGGCTAGGTAGAAGCCATTTTGGTGCACAATCAATCATCTTCATATTTGCAAGGGTTCTAGAGAGAGATTCTTGCAATTTGTACCCATATTGCCCAATTTCTTCATCAATTGGCTTTGATTCAGGTAAGTTACTTTCCCATTTTTCCCTTTAGGATTGTTCATGCATTCTTAATGTGGTGTTCTTGAAAGTTGAATGTTGTTTTATGTTAATTTGGTGATTGCATGTTAGTTTTGGGCTACCCAAGTTGTAGTGGTTGTTGCTTTGTAAGAGAATTGGTGATTTTGAGAGTTTGGGTTAGGTTGTGTTTAGAAATTTGGAAAATCTCATGCTATATGTGGAATTGGGTTTAATTGGTCATGTTTATGTTGGTTGTGATGATTCTTGAACTATTTGATGGTATTGTGTTGATATGAAAAGGAATGTGTTGTGGGATTTGATCTTTGTATTGCTGTTTTTTTTTTTTGTAATGCTAGTAATGTTCGTACCTTAGGCTTAGGATGTAACTACCCTCATTCACAAACCCAAGAAATCTGCAAAATGGCTTAATCGCACAAGGAGGCGCGCGCACCCTTTTGGGAGGGGCGTGCGCACCCTTATGTCCCCTTTTGGAACTCTACCTTCTTATCTAAGGGGGCGCGCACACCCTTTTGGGAGGAGGCGCGCGCACCCTCTTCTTTTGCAATTTATCCGTTTTACGTTCAATCTTCCGGAGATCATAACTTCTTCGTCCGGACTCCGTTTTAGGCGTATAAACTATCGTTGGAAAGCTCTTTTCGAATACTATGCAATGGTTTTATTGGATGTATAATTATATAGAAATATAAAATGGTTCTGTTCGACTTGATTAGATTCAATGCGTGGCTAGGCTTCGGGTTTTACCTTTTGGCATTCCGATAGATGTTTGAGGGCACGAAGGTAGTGGAATGGTCCGTTTGTGATCAAGTTGAGATTGTGTAACCTTTTAGGTTCATTTTGATGTTGTTTCATCACTATGATGTATTTGTGGGATTTCCTACTTTGAAATCCTTTTGTTTGATTAATTATTGCACAATGTTGTTGAACTCTTCATGAGAAATTTTATCATCTTTCTGATGTGTTTGGCATGATTCCCTCTTGTGAATTATGTACCGTTTGTGCAATAGTTTAGAAAGGGTCCAGCTGGTCTTACTTCGTTGAGTCGGGCAGTGGAGGGTGATTATAATGGCACACGAGCCAAGTACATTATAACGTCTCCACTGGTAACCCTGGTTTTCCCCTTCCAGTTGGCCATTGGTTGGGATGAGCTACCTCCCTTTGGTGAGCATTATAGTTACTTGTTTTGGGGTGTGACTTTGTGTCACTTACTCCTTGTTATTGTTTGGTTGTTGTTGGTTCCGGAACCCCTGCTACAAATGTTGATGTGGTTTGTTGAAGCTTCAGAGATTATATCATTACGAGAACCTTGGCTCAGTATCCTTTGTAATGTGTTTAATTCCGCTGCAGGTCTATGTGCTACTTCTTTTTTTATCTTTTATGTTGTTATGCATATTGCCATGCCATGTAGTTGCATTAGTAACTTACTGAGATTTATTCTCACCCCCTTTCCTTTCAAACTTGTTTTTCCTTAACCCCCCCCCCCAGGAAGCAAGTGATAGCTCGTTGTGCGATCGTATGCGGCTGAGATTCTTTGAACAGGTTGTCTACTTTTAGGGTAGTTACTCTACGGAGCTTTTGCATATTTTTGTAGTGAGATTTTGTATAGTACGATTGGATTTATTTATGAAAATAGGACTTTGTCTCGTGACCCAGACGTGGGACTTGTGTTTATTTTTGTGATGAGGCTTTGTATAGTAGTTTGGATATGTATAGGTAATATTTTGATTATTTTTGGTATTGAGAAAATTCGGGTGTCCACACTGAAAAACTATCTTGGGGATGTAATGCCATCACAATAAGAACATACACACTGCAATTGTGTTGTTCTTGGAACCAAGAACTCAAGCCCAAGAACTTTTACGAAACTGAAATTAAGGAAGCAAAATACAGAAAGAATGGGGAGGTCAGAATAGACAAAAAGAGAGAGAGGGGAAAATTAATTCTTTTCGGTGTATCTACCCAGGAGTACTTGATTAGTATTTAAACACAACCAATTGACATGGAGTGGCTGTTGGAGCAGGCACCAACAATTCTAGAGGAGGCGCCAAACATTGAAGAGGCACAAATCATTATTTGTGTCTGTTTAAAAACAAACGGTAATAACCGGCTATAATTTTCAAAAACCAGTTTTTTTTTAACAAAATAAAATGACCCATATATTAGAAATATTACAACACTAAGAATCTTAGTCTGGGACAACCCAAAAAGGAAAGTAAGAACCTTAGTCTGGGACGGAGGAGTATAACTTTTCTTAAGCATCTACTCTCTTCGTCTCATTTTATATTTCAAAAATTAAGGAAATATTTGTTATAATAAAATATAAAGAGTGAGGTAGAGTGTTATGAGGAAAAAAAAGTGGGTAGGAAAGAAAAATTGGGCTTAGGTATTGTTAATGAATAATTGTTGTGAGTATAACATGTGCAATCCATCAAATAAAGAAGCAAAAATAAACTTTATTTTTTGCGCTTTTGAAGTATAAAATGGGACGGAATGAGTATATCGTATTCCACTTTAAAAGAGTCCTCCCTCCTCATCATTTTACTTTCACTCTCCAACCACCGCAACCTTTGACCACCCATCCACTAACTCCGGCGACCAACTCTAGTAGTGGCCAACAACCTGTTCGGCGACCAACTCCAGCAATCAAAAACTGAGAACTTCTCAGTCATTCACTGATCTTAGTTGTCAATTGAGAAGACGGTCATCTCCGTCCGGCAACCAAAAACCTGAGAAGTTCACAATTGCTCCAAAAAAACAATTAAGAAGTCAGTGATCAACAACAGAGGTATTCACGGTTGTCGTATAAAGAACTGAGAAATTCAAAATTGTTCTACAAAACAATAAAGAAGTCGGCGACCTACTCCGGTTGGTGACCAACAATTGAGAAGTTCACAGTTGTCCCAATAAACAACTACAACTGCTGCAAGAAACAACTGGGAAGTTCACAGTTTTCCAAGAAACAATTGAGATGTTGTCGACCAACTGCAATCGACGACCAACAATTTAGAAGTTCACAGTTGTCGTTAGAAACAACTGAGAAGTTCACATTTCTTAAAAATATTGTTACATTTTCCTAAAAATATTATTAGATTTTTTTTTGTATGCTTGATAATAAACTAACTAATATTTTTAGAAACTAACTTAATTTGTTAATTTTTCTAACTAATTTGGCTAGAAAAAATCAAATCAGTTAGTTTTTCAACTGTTTTAACTCGGATCAGTTAGTTTTCTAACGGATTTGGACTAAACTGCAAAAAAAAAAGGTTAGCTGGTGAAGGAACCGGATGGAACCGGTGGAAACGAAACCGAAACCGGCGAATAGAACCTGGAACCGAGAATCGGATTAAGATGGTTCGAATACTGTTTGGGCATGTCTACCAAACACCACCAACTTCGGTCATCCAACAAGTCAGGTCGGCCACCAAGCCCGCGGCCAACAACTGAGAAGTTCTCGGTTGTTTACTGAACTACTAAGAACTTCACAGTTCTTCTCAGTTGTGAACTTTGAAGGCGAGAATGATGAGCTGGATTAGGATGGTGGACTAAGTGATAATAATGTCATAAATATATCCTCCCAAAAACAAGATCCAAAATAATGTGGAGAGAGAAATGCGATTTTCACAAACATCTAAGAATTTATCTTTAAACGTACAATGATTGTTTATAAATAATCAATAATTATATTAAAATGAGACATCTTTTTAAAATTTAAATTATTTTTCTCAATATAAAAATACAATTTAATTACAAGTTAAATATTAACTTAGTTATTTGCTTATTTGTTATGGTGGAAAATGCACAAGCATATCCACATGTTAATTTTTATATTGCCAATATTAATACATCTTCTTATTTCATTTAATAAATGCACATGTTGTATTTTCAATAATTAAAATTAATAATCTGTCAAAAAATGAAAATTATTGTTTTTAATAGTATACCTCTTCTGTTTTTCATTTTATGCTTAAAAAAATTGACCACAAGTATAAAAAGTGAAGTAGAGTGTTGTGAGTATAAAAATTGAGTAAGCAAAAGAACATGTGTACGAAATAATTTTTGAGTAAATATATATGAATAAAAAATTATAACATTCTTTTTTAGAGTTTTGAAGTATAAAGTTGGAGTGTTGGACACCCAAAAGCCCAAAAGGGAAGTTTTGAAGTAAAAATGGGATTTTGAGCAAGAGCAATGATATCATTTCTCCTTCCGTCTCAAAAAAATAGTCTAGTTTTTCGTTGTTTGTTTAAATAAAATTTAAACAATAATTTAAATTATTATAATTATCTTTGTGAAAGTTTAAAACTTATTATTTATATAAGTGTTATCAATAACTATTTATAGAGACTCAATAAATAATTTAAAATAACATAAATTATTGCTCAAAACTGGTTAAAACTAGCAATCAATGAGAACAACTGGACTAATTTTCCAAGATGAGGAGAATATATTTTAATTGTTCATTACTTTGAATTGTTAATAGTCAATGGGATTTATTTATAATACACTGAGACACAAATAACATGTGGTATGGTGACTACGGTCAGTAGCATCGATGTCATCCTTTTTTTTTTCATTGTTTTACATTTTTTCGAGAGATTCCATTGTTTTGTTAGAATTTATTTGGGCTTACCATTAATTGTGGATTTATTTTTTTTAATTATTTTAATAAAATTTTATAACTTGTAATAATACACTATTGTAAATTTTATCAATATTAAAGTTTTTGATGCTCATTAACATAACTAACTACAAATAACTTTACTCAAGATGTGGTAACAACTACTCCTTGATTCCCTAAATGAGTGTCCAAATTTCATTTTAAGGGACATCTGAAAATCTCAACTATTTGTACAATTTGGTGGTGAAGTAGGGCTGAGCTCGGTACGGTTTGGTTCGGTATTTGGCCAAAACCGGTACCGAGCCGAACATATCGGTTTTAAGTGAAAGCGAAACCGTTACCGTCGGTTTTAATCGGTATCGGTGTGATCGGTTTACGGTTCGGTTATGGTCGGTTTCGGTACCATTTCGGTTCTCACCGCAAAGATAGATGAGGGTAGAGAAACACAAATATATTGATGCAATACTAGAAGAATCGAAGGCCAATTTTGAAAACAAAAGGCTTACCCAGACCATATAGAGAAACTGAGAGAGAAAAGAAAAACTCACCTGATTAGAACTCAGTTGCCGTGAACAAGACAACACCACCACCACCATAGCTATCAATTCTCAAATTTACAGAGTACTTGAAATCAACCCAATTGACCGTTCAATTCACCTTGCCGGCGAACTGGAACTGGAGAGTGAAGATCGAAATCAGAGAGTGAGATTGAAGAAGAATGGAAAGCGCGAGAAGCAAGGGAGTCTTACCGGTGGTTGCCGCTGCCGGCGACGAGAAAGGGCAGGTGAAGAAGCGGCGGCGCAAGGCTAGGGTAGGACAAGAAGATATCGCGTTTGAAGAAATTAAGAAAGTGAGGCGGAGGGTTCAGAGGTCGGAAGGAAGGAGTATATATCCAAAACACAAAACGACGACGTTGTGTTTATCGGTTCGGTTCGGTATTAATTGTCGGGAGCCATATCCACAACCGAAGCCGAACCGCTTAGTTCGGTTTTCAGAATTCCATGAACCGTGCCATACCATTATGCTATTGGTTCGGTTTTTCGGTTTCGGTTTTTTCAGGTTTTTCGGTATTTTCGGTTTTTGTCGGTTTTTTTGCTCACCCCTATGGTGAAGATTCATATATAATCTTGTAATCTCATTCCCAAATATTTAGTTTTGCACGTATAAAGAGAACGGTGAAAAAAAAAACGAAAAAAATAATATTTAAGGACAAAGTTATGTTAAAAAAAGACACTCATTTTGGGACTTTGAAAATTGACACTCATTTAGGGACAGAGGGAAAGAAAGACTTACTAAGACGGATAATAAGATACTAGTAGTAGTATTTATCTACTAAGAAAACGTGGATTTTTTGTTTGTTTTTTGACAATGTTCACGCTATAAGGGGGCGAGGAGGGGAATTGAACTCTAGCGATCACCGAGGGTGATGTCTTGTTTGACTAGGAGTATTTGGTCTTTAATTACTCTTGGTGACGATTGACCATTACAACTTGTTTTATCGGTGCAGCCTAAACAAAAGGATCTGGTCAAATTAAATACCCCTACAACTGCAAATGTCTTGGGTGTTATAATATATTATTATGTGGATGTCCTTTGAACCAGAAGTGCACAAGAGAAGCTTTGCAAGATTATCTTTCGCGAAGCTTACTAAGAAAGCTTTGTAAATATCTTCAGTGAAGCTTACTAGGGAAGCTTGGTAAATATCTTCAGAGAAGCTTACTAAGGAAGCCTTACTAAAGGATAGTGTTTATCCTTATGGAAGCTTATAGAGGAAGCCAATTTCCACCTATAAATAGTAGGCTCTAGTTTTCATTTCAATAGACTTCAGAAGTTCTTAACTTCTATCTTTCTCTCTTGTACACTCTCTCTATAATAGTCTTGAAATAAAATGTTATATATTGAGATTATGCTCTTGGTTCTCCAGTTTTATTACACGTTATCAGCACGACTTCGTTCTAGTTCAAGATCCTGAGCTATAGTCACAGAAGTAGGTACGGTATCGGTAAGATCTACCTATTCTCTTTTCAAGTTATTTCAAAATTATATCTTATATATGTTTGCAAGATTTTAAAATAATATGTGAATATAATTCTATGATGTTTAAAATTACATCACAGTTAAAACAATGTGGAGAAAGAATAACTGATAACGATATGCTAGAGAAAATTTTCTCCATATTCCTTCTTTGATTTGCTCCTGCAGTAGCAATATTGAGAAAGGTTTTAAAAGATATTCTGAATTGATCTCAAATGGCTGAGCAAAATAGATCTTATTAAAAAACCACGAAGCCCGCCTCACTAGCTCTACTCCGTTCCCTGAAGTGAACGCGAGTATATATGATAATACTGAGCGAGGCCGAGAACATGGTCGTGGACGTGGACGTGGACGTAATCGCGGACGTGGTCGGGGGAGATTTTATAATCGGTATCATAATGACAATCACCCTAATAATGATGGAAATATTTCTCGCCACCAGAAGTGGAATTGAGAAGGTAAGAATGAAATATCATCGACTAGACAAATTGAGCAACCGGTACAAATTGAGAATTTATGTTATCGGTGCAGAATGAAAGGCCATTGAGCTCGTACATGTCGTACGCCTAAACATCTTGTTAAGTTGTATCAAGCATCAATGCTGAATAAAGGGAAATATGTTGAAACAAATTTGTCTATGAAAAACAATGATGTGAATCAAGATCCATCTACAAGTACACATCTGGATATATCATATTTTCTCAATCCAGATGTAAATGATTACATGAAGAAACTCAAACTAACTAAAGTATCTGACTCATTATAATTTACTTTAGTGTGTTCTATTATTTCAGTGTGTGTGTGTGTTCTAACATATTTGACTTTTACTTATAAGTATATTTTATTGTAAATGATGTTAATATTAGTACAATATGTGGTAGTACAAAGATAATTGATGGCTCCAGAAGAGCTAACATAGTACTACTAATAGGAATAAAAAATTAGTATAAAAATGCATTACTTTCATTTATGTCTCAAAGAAATTTACTATGCTTTAAAGATATTCGTGAAAATGAATATCATATTGAGACAAGTAATGAAGGAGAGATGAAATATTTATGCATTACAAAGACTGAATCATGTAACAAATATGTGGTAGAAAAGTTACCTGTATTTTTCTCTAAAGTATGCTACACAAAGATTAGCATAATTGAAGTACAAATGACAGTAAACCAGAAGTTTACTGATATAAATGGTCTTACCAGTAAACCATAAGTTTACTAATATAAATGGTTTTAACAGTAAACCAGAAGTTTACTAATATAAATGGTTTTACCAGTAAACCAGAAGTTTACTGATATAAATGGTTCTACTATATTGCATGACCGGTTGGGGCTTCCCGGTTCTAATATGATGCGAAGAATTATGGAAAATTCACATGGGCTTCCATTGAAAACCAGAAGATTTTTCAATATAATAAATTCTCATGTGCAGCTTGCTCTCAAGGCAAATTGATAATTAAGCCATCAACAGCAAAAGTTGGAGTTGAATCTCCAAAATTTTTAGAGCGAATTTAAGGTGATATATGTTGACCGATTGATCCACCGTGTGGACCATTTAGATATTTTATATTTTTAGTAGATGCATCTACTAAATGGTTACACGTAAGTTTATTATCAACTCGCAACCTGGTGTTTGTGAGAAATTCGATTACGATCACAATTTCCATATTATGTGATCAAGACAATTCGCCTTGATAATTATGGTGAATTTACATCAGAACCTTTTAATAACTATTGTACATCTATTGGAATATATGTTGAACATCTAGTTGCTTATGTTCACACACAAAATGGTTTAGCTGAAGCATTTATTAAACGAATTCAGTTAATAGCTAGATCGTTGCTTATGAGAGCAAAGCTACCTGTCGTAGCTTGGGAACATGCTGTTTTTACATGCCGCAGCACTTATACGCATCATGCCATCGAGTTATCATAAGTTCTCCCCATTAGAATTGGCTTATGGTCAGGAGCCAAATATTTCTCATCTAAGAATTTTTTGGTGTGCGGTATATGTTCCAATTGCTCCACCATAACGCACCAAGATGGGACCCCAATGGAGATTGGGGATATATGTTGGGTATGATTCTTCTTCTATTATAAGATATCTTGAACCATTAATAGGAGATCTATTTGCGGCACATATTGCCGTTTGTTATTTTGATGAAAAATATTCCCAACATTAGGGGGAGAAAGTAATAAGCTGGAAAAGGAAATCAAGTGAAATATATAGCAATATTATCTTGATCCTCGTACAAAGCAATGTGAACCAGAAGTTCAAAAGATAATCCACTTGCAAGAGATAGCGAATCAATTGCCAGACGCATTTACTAAGCTAAAAAGAGTGACAAAGTCACATGTTCCAGCTGTAAATGCTCTTATACGGATTGATGTCCCGATTGGGCAATCTGCTAATGAATCTAAACCATGCCTAAAGCGTGGAAGGCCTATCGGTTCCAAAGACAAAAATCCTCGACAGAGAAAATGAGCAAATTATGAGAAAAGCCCCGTCGAGGTAAATGAATCTCCTGAAGAGATACATGAAAAATCTGATCAAATACTTTCAGAAGAAGTTCAGGTACCCGTAATCATTAAGTATGGTGAGATCCCGATCAGTTATGTCAGTACAGGAAAAAGATGGAACCAAGAGGAAACAATTGTCGACAATATTTTTGCATAAAATATAGCGCTTAATGTTATGAAAAATAACGAGGATCATGAACCTAGGTGTATCGACGAGTATCGATATTGAAATAATTGGCCAAAGAAGAAAGACGCAATTCAAGCAGAATTCAACTCACTTGAGAAGCGTGAGTTTTCCGGACCTATAGTCCATACACCTGAAGGTGTAAAACTAGTAGAGTAAAAATGGGTCTTTGTGCAAAAACAAGAATAAAGCATGTCTTGTTGCACAAGGTTTTTCGCAAAGACCTGGAATTGATTATGAGGAGACATATTCTCCTGTGGTGGATGCAATTACATTTCGCTATCTCATTAGTCTCGCAATACATGAAAAGCTTGATATGCGTTTAATGGATGTTGTCACTGCATATTTGTATGGCAGACTTGACAATGATATTTATATAAGAATCCCAGAAAGATTTAAGAGAATCCCAGAAGGATTCAAGATGTATGATGCATGCAATTCAAATTCCCGAGAAAATTGTTAAATTAAATTACAAAGATCTTTGTGTGGATTAAAACGATCTGGACGGATGTGGTATAACCGTCTCAGTAAATACTTGGTGAAAGAAGGATGCAAGAATGATCCTATTTGCCCATGTATTTTTCGTTAGAAAATCTGTTTCAGGGTTTGTTATAACAGCTATTTATGTTAATAAATCTAAATGTTATTGGAAGTCCAGAAGAACTTTCAATAGCTGTTAAGCTGCAAATGTGCCTACAAGGATAGAACTCCCAGAAGGAGTATTATCAGGAAGGCCAGTGATCTCACCTAACAAAATACATACTCCTGCCCAGAATAGAGGGAGGCTAATTGGTTCCAAAGATTCGTATCCCCGTAAATGGGTGAGTGCACAAAAGTCGAATCCCGTTAGTGATAGTAAAATTGGAATCTCATCTGATCTATCTCATGATATTGTTCCAGATTATGGATTCATTTTGAAAACGAAGTCGGGGGACGCCTCGACATTGACATCCATTTCTGAGAATAAAGAAATATCAGTTAGTCATGCATGCATATATGAGATATATAATCGGGATGAAACAATTATCAACGATGTACATTAGCGATTGAGATTATATGTGGTGATGATATTGAACCTCGTTCCGTAAATGAGTGTAAACAAAGAATTGATTGGCCTAAATGAGAGAAAGTAATCCAGTCAAAGTTCCATTCCTTAAAGAAAAAATGAGTGTTTGGACCAGTAGTTCCTACACCTCTTAAGGTTATACCCGTGGGATATAAATGGGTATTTACGAGAAAAAGGAATGAGAGAAATGACATTACGAGATATAAAACTCGCCTTGTGGTACAAGGTTTCTCTCAACGGCTTGGGATTGACTTTGATAAGACATACTCTCACGTTATGGAAGTTATTAGATTCTGATATTTTGTCAGATAATGATCCAACAGATCAGATGTCAAGACAACTACGGTGACTGATTCATGAAGTCACTACCTAAAGCCATTTTTGAGAAGTATGTGAAAACAATTGGCTTATGCATATTGTTAGAGCTTCCACCCTTGTAGTTTTCAGGGGGAGTATCCAGACGATACTCAAATTTCATTGTACTCTTTTTCCTTCGCGCGGGGTTATTTTTTCCACCGGGTTTTGTTACCCGCCAAGGTTTTAACGAGGCAATGAGCGTTTATTGAAAAGATTGTGAGTTGTACTCTTTTCCTTCGAGATTATTTTTCCCAAAGGGTTTTTGCTCGAAAGGTTTTTAATGAGGAAACACGTACGACACAATTATCATTCAAAAGGAATCTCCAAGGAGGAGCAGGCGACTAAGAGATCGCGAGTAATGTTTTGTTCAAGGGGAGCATAATGAAGCTAAGAAATCGTGTACTCTTTTTCCTTCACTAGAGTTTTTATCCGACAGGGTTTTTCTCTGGTAAGGTTTTAATGAGGCATGCTACTTAGATGTGGACATCCAAGTGGGAGTGTTATAATATTATTATGTGGGTGTCCTTTGAACCAGAAGTGTACAAGAGAAGCTTTGCAAGATTATCTTTCGCGAAGCTTACTAAGAAAGCTTGGTAAATATCTTCAGTGAAGCTTACTAGGGAAGCTTGGTAAATATCTTCAGAGAAGCTTACTAAGGAAGCCTTACTAAAGGATAGTGTTTATCCTTATGAAAATTTATAGAGGAAGCCAATTTCCACCTATAAATAGTAGGCTCTAGTTTTCATTTCAATAGACTTCAGAAGTTCTTAACTTCTATCATTCTCTCTTGTGCACTCTCTCTATAATAGTCTTGAAATAAAATGTTATATATTGAGATTATGCTCTTGGTTCTCTAGTTTTATAACATTGGGCTATTTTTAGAAATAAATTAAGCTATTGCACTACACATTCAACTGTTTTATACTTAGGCTGGGGAGCTAACTTGGACTAGCCTTTTAATTGTTATGGCTGCAAACACTCAATAGCATAAACAAATTTCAAGATGTTCTTCCGTTCCTTGTTTGACTTTGAAGATGGGAAATTCTATTAAATATTTTTAAAGGGTTAATTATAAATTAGGGCCTAACATTTTATATGAGGTCCCCAAACGGGTCTGACTTTTTAATTTTAGCGAATTAGGGCCTGAATTAACGTTTTTTGCTCAAATAAGGGCTTTTTGACGATTTACATCCAAAAAAAAAAAAGTGGGAACATATTTCTGGGATGGTGAGGGGGTATACTTTATCATATCTCAAGAAACACTACCTGGTGCATCAAGATGAAGAGATTCTCTAATTAGATAGTCTCTAATACTTCTATAAGAAGAAACAAAATTGATTAAAATTTAAAACCAAAAAAGGATAATACATAGCTTCAGATATCATTGTTTAGGACCTTTTCAATTCAATTGTTAAAATTAATTCAATGAAGTTTCTTTACACACCTGACACCAATGGGAGAAGATTAAAAAAAATTAAAAAAAAAATCAGGAACCCGACAGAGAAAAGAAGGAAAGAAAATTGATCATGAGTAGTAACACACACACACACACATATATTCTCCCTCCGTCCCAAAATGATCTTTTCACACTTTTTTTAACATTATTACAAAGAAACTTTGAGCAATGATTTTTGATTGATTTAACCATCCTAATGAAAATATAAAACTTGTTATTTATAGTATTGTTGATGGTGTGTCAATAACAAGTTTTAGATTTTCATTAGTACAATTAGGTGTTGGAGTAGAGATCCCTCAAAGGAACAAGGAGAAGAAAATCTGGAGCAGTGTTCCAGGCGGGCGCCTGGTATTGACCAGGCGGGCGCCCGGTTTGGACAGAAGGTCCGGTTCCTGGAATTGGTATGTAAGCGGGCGCCTGGTCCCCTTCAAGCGGGCGCCTGGAATGCCGAGAAAGTGCAGATTTTCAGGATTTCTCTTATGTTTAGGTTTAGGTCTTACTCTTGGTTTGCTATATAAACAATGTTCCGCCCCCATACTCATTGTAACTCAGATTTAACATATTATAGTGCAAGATCCTGGCTTGGTAGTGCCCCCAGACGTAGTCAAACATATTGACGAACTGGGTAAACAATTTCTGTGTCTTTTCTTGCTTTGATTTCTTGTGCTTTGTTTGTGTGCTCTTATTGTTCTTGTGGGTTTGCTTGGGTAGTGGAGGGCAATATCCACAACAACTGGTATCAGAGCTCTGGTTGGAGATCAGGGTTAATCGTAAGATTGGTTTATCAAGCGATTGGGTGTTGTCAAGCAATCAAGAATGGGCAAGGACAAACAGGCGGTTGAGAAATTTGATGGTTCTGACTACGGGTTTTGGAGGATGCAAATAGAGGATCTCTTGTACAACAAAGATCTCTATAAGCCTCTAAAGGGTGTCAAACCGGAAGGAGAAAAGCAAGAAGATTGGGATCTCATGGATCGGAAGGCCCTAGGGGTGGTTAGATCTACTTTGTCAAAGTGGATCGCGAAGACTACCAAGAAGGCGAAAACCACAAAGGAGCTATTGGATTATCTTACTGAGAGATTTGAAACTCCATCTGCTGCAAACAAAGTTGATTTGATACGCAAGATGGGTAGTCTCAAGATGGAAGAGGGAGGATCCTTAGCTAAGCACATCGATGAGTTTATGGATGTTATAGACTCATTGACTGCGCTGGATATTACGTTTGATGATGAGGTTCATGCGTGCTTGTTGCTAGCGTCTTTACCAGGAAGTTGGAGCGGAACGGTGACAGCGATCAATGCTTCAGCGGGTAAGAACAAGTTGAAGTATGATGATGTTAAGGATTTCTTGTTGGGCGAGGAAAATCGTTTGAAGAAGTTGGGGACATCGTCTACTTCGGGATCGGCCTTAGCTACTACTAGCATGGGAAGGCCGGGTACTAGCAATAAGGGGAGAACTGAATCAAGGGAAAACGTATTGGGTGGTAAGGGCAAGGCCGTGGAGATCAGAGATAAACCAAGGGTTGCGAAAGGATCGGTGCAGTGTTATCATTGCAAGGAGTTAGGACACTACAAAAAGGATTGTCCCAATCGTGGGGGCAATTCGGTGAATGTGACAGTCGAAGGTGATGATGTACTGGTTCTGAGTGTTAGTAGTGCACTAGAATCATGGGTGCTGGATTCGGGGGCATCATTCCACTCTTGCGGGCATGCAGAAGAGATGGAAAATTATACTTCCGGTGATTTCGGTAAGGTCTATCTGGCGGATGGCGAGCCTTTGGAAATCAAGGGGAAGGGGGATGTCAGAATAGGAGCATCGGACGGGAAGGTCTTACATCTGAACGGGGTCAAGCACATTCCGGGTTTGAAAAAGAACCTATTATCAGTTGGGCAGTTGGACGAAGAAGGTTACAAGGTAACATTCGGCTGCAGGAACTGGTTTATTACCAAGGAGGATCGTGAGATCGCCCGGGGTGATAAGGAGGGGACACTGTATTTGGCGAATAACACCAAGGATAGTATCGCGGTGGCGTCAGCCAAGGGTGATACTGATTTGTGGCACTGTCGATTGGGTCACATGAGTGAGAAGGGGATGAAGATACTTTGTTCAAAGGGACTACTACCGGGTTTGAAGACAGTCGACGTGGGGATCTGCGAAGATGTGTGTTTGGCAAACAGGCGAGAAGTAATTTCTCGAGGACAGGTAGGGCTTTGAGGGAAGCAAAGTTAGAACTGGTTCACACGGATTTGTGGGGACCATCTCCGGTAACTTCTCTGGGTGGTGCGTCATATTACATGACCTTCATTGATGATTCAACAAGGAAGGTCTGGGTTTATTTCTTGAAACACAAAGATGAGGCATTCGAGGTGTTTAAGAAATGGAGGGCCTTGGTGGAGAATCAGACGGGACTTAAGCTTAAGTGCTTGAGGTCAGATAACGGAGGGGAGTATGAGCTCGGGGAGTTCAAGGAATATTGTGCATCGAATGGCATTCGCATGGAGAAGACTCCAAAGGGCACACCACAACACAACGGGGTTGCAGAGAGGATGAACAGGACATTGAACGAGCGGGCTAGAAGTATGAGGTTGAAGTGTGGACTTCCGAAGACATTTTGGGCATATGCAGTTGACACGGCGGCTTTCTTGATCAATAGGGGACCATCGGTACCATTGGGGAATGGAATTCCAGAGGAAGCATGGAGTGGCAAGCAGGTAAATCTGTCCTTTCTTCGCATATTTGGCTGCGTTTCATATGTTCATATTGATTCTGCTGATAGAACTAAGTTAGATGCAAAATCTGTAAAATGTACGTTTATTGGGTATGGTGGGGATGACTTCGGGTATAAGTTTTGGGATGACCAAAACCATAAAATTATTCGTAGTCGAGATGTGGTATTCAATGAACAGGTTTTGTACAAGGACAGAAAGGGGGCATCTGATGATATTAGTTCGGAACCGGAGGTTGTAGAGGTGGATATTCCAGACTCGGGTGGGAGCAGGACGGTTCATGATGACCAAGGTCAGGGGGTCACTGAAGATGAACCACATACTCCGGAACCGGATATTCCGCTGCATAGATCCAGCAGGTTGCGTGGATCACCTGACAGGTATACTCATTCAAATTACTATTTGTTGTTGACAGATAGTGGGGAACCAGAATGTTATGCGGAGGCTGTTCGTAGTTAACCTTGTGATAAGTGGAAAGCTGCGATGGATGATGAGATGGACTCATTGAAAGCCAACAAAACTTGGAGTTGATTAGACTGCCTAAGGGGAAGAAGGCATTGCATAACAAGTGGGTTTACCGGATCAAGGAGGAGGCAAATGGCAGTAAACGTTACAAGGCAAGATTGGTTGTAAAGGGCTTTCAGCAAAAGTACGGTATTGACTACACCGAGGTATTCACTCCTGTTGTGAAGATGACCACTATCAGAATGGTTCTAGGGATAGTAGTGGCGGATAACTTGTTGCTGGAACAGATGGATGTAAAAACGGCCTTTCTTCATGGTGATTTGGAGGAAGAAATTTACATGGTACAACCAGAGGGTTACTTGTCTAAGGGTAACGAGGAACTGGTTTGCAGGTTGACTAAGAGCTTGTATGGCCTTAAACAAGCTCCTAGGCAGTGGTACAGGATGTTCGATGGATTCATGCACGATATTGATTTATCAGATGTGAGGCGGATCATTGTTGCTACTTCAAGAACACGGACAATGGGTATATAATCTTGCTGTTATATGTGGATGACATGCTAATAGCGGGCTCTAGCAGTAGAGAGGTAAACAGATTGAAGGCTCAGTTGTCAGAACGGTTCGAGATGAAGGATTTGGGGGAGGCCAGAAAAATCTTGGGCATGCGAATTGACCGGAATAGGGAGTTGGGTAAGTTGGTTCTTTCACAAGCAGAATACGTTGAGAAAGTCTTGGCAAGGTTTTGCATGGAAGAGGCGAAGCCAACAGGGACACCATTGGGTATGCACTTCAAGCTATCCGAAAATGACTCACCTAAGGGCAAGGAAGAGCGTGACAAGATGGAGAGGACTCCATATGCTTCGGCAGTGGGGAGTTTAATGTATGCAATGGTGTGTACAAGGCCGGATATTGCACATGCGGTGGGAGTAGTCAGCCGGTACATGGGCAATCCTGGGAAGCAACATTGGGAAGCGGTTAAATGGATCCTGCGCTACTTAAAGGGTACTGCTGGTAAGGCTCTATGTTTCTCAAGCAAGGAGGTCGTGTTAGCGGGTTATGTGGATGCGGATTTGGCATCAAGTGATCTTGATAAGAGGAGGAGTACCACGGGTTATGTTTTCACATGGGTGGTACGGCTATCTCCTGGGCTTCTAAATTGCAGAAGATCGTGGCTCAGTCGACTGCGGAAGCAGAATATGTGGCAGTGACAGAGGCAAGCAAAGAGATGGTATGGTTGCAGAACTTCTTGGGTGAACTTGGGAAGACGCGAAGTGGTAATGCTCTCTACAGTGACAGTCAGAGTGCAATACATTTGGCTAGGAATCCGGCGTTTCATTCTAGGACGAAGCACATTGAGCTGAGGTTTCACTACATCAGGCATCTCTTGGAGAGGAAGATCTTAAGGCTGGAGAAGATTTTGGGATCGGAGAACCCGGCTGACATGTTGACCAAGGTGGTAAACCTTGAAAAGTTGAAGCTATGCATAGCTTCAATTGGGCTTGGAGAATAAGAGAGGAGGAAGGCACTACCATGATCGAGGTGAGCACTAGGAAGACACCAAGGATGAGTTGAAGACGGATACGGGGTTTGTATATGCGGTTGATCTCTAGGTGGGAGATTGTTGGAGTAGAGATCCCTCAAAGGAACAAGGAGAAGAAAATCTGGAGCAGTGTTCCAGGCGGGCGCCTGGTATTGACCAGGCGGGCGCCCGGTTTGGACAGAAGGTCCGGTTCCTGGAATTGGTATGTAAGCGGGCGCCTGGTCCCCTTCAAGCGGGCGCCTGGAATGCCGAGAAAGTGCAGATTTTCAGGATTTCTCTTATGTTTAGGTTTAGGTCTTACTCTTGGTTTGCTATATAAACAATGTTCCGCCCCCATACTCATTGTAACTCAGATTTAACATATTGTAGTGCAAGATCCTGGCTTGGTAGTGCCCCCAGACATAGTCAAACATATTGACGAACTGGGTAAACAATTTCTGTGTCTTTTCTTGCTTTGATTTCTTGTGCTTTGTTTGTGTGCTCTTATTGTTCTTGTGGGTTTGCTTGGGTAGTGGAGGGCAATATCCACAACATTAGGAGTGGCAAAATGGGTGTCCCGGTTACCATTGGATAAAACTCATATTTATCCATTAACTAACGGATAAAATTGGGTATTATCCATTAATACCCATTACCATTAATGGGTACTAATGGATAATGCCCAATTTTATCCGTTAGTTAATGGATAATACCCGGATGATCCATTGTAAATTTGAGATTAAGCGAAAAGAATGCTAAAAGACTTGAAAGTAGTTTCTCAGTAATGGTATTATTTAAGCTGTTTCACGTTTTGTTTCTAGAGATTTGATACTATCTCATTATCTTTTTAAATCATATTTGACTGATTTTTGTTAAATATTTAACGAGATCAGTTTTTTTAATTTCAAATATACAAGCTGTCCTAATTCATGTTTCAACTTTTTATTAAATATCCTCACTCCATTGACAAAATTGTTAAATATTTATCTTTATAAATCATATTTTACTGATTTTCGTTAAATATTTATCTTTTTAAATCATATTTGACTGATTTTTGTTAAATATTTAACGAGATCAGTTTTTTTAATTTCAAATGTACAAGCTGTCCTCGTTCCTGTTTCAACTTTTATTAAATATCCTCACTCCATTGACAAAATTGTTAAATATTTATCTTTTTAAATCATATTTGACTGGTTTTCGTTAAATATTTAACGAGATCAGTTTTTTTTTTTTTAATTTCAAATGTACAACCTGTCCTCATTCATGTTTCAACTTTTTATTAAATATCATCACTCCATTGACAAAATTGTTAAATATTTATCTTTTTAAATCATATTTGACTGATTTTCGTTAAATATTTAACGAGATGAGTTTTTTTTATATTTCAAATGTATAAGCTGTCCTCATTCCTGTTTCAACTTTTTATTAAATATCCTCACTCCATTGACAAAATTGTTAAATATTTATCTTTTTATATCATATTTGACTGATTTTCATTAAATATTTAACGAGAACAGTTTTTTTTTTAATTTCAGATGTACAAGATGTCCTCATTCCTGTTTCAAATTTTATTAAATATCCTCACTACATTGACAAAATTGTTAAATATTTATCTTTTTAAATCATATTTGACTGATTTTTGTTAAATATTTAATGAGATCAGTTTTTTTTTATTTCAAATGTACAAGCTGTCCTCATTCCTGTTTCAACTTTTTATTAAATATCCTTACTCCACTTACAAAATTGTTAAATATTTATCTTTTTAAATCATATTTGACTGATTTTCGTTAAATATTTAACGAGATCGGTTTTTTTTTTTTATTATTTCAAATGTACAACCTGTCCTCATTCCTGTTTAAACTTTTATTAAATATCCTTACTCCACTGACAAAATTGTTAAATATTTATCTTTTTAAATCATATTTGACTGATTTCGTAAAATATTTAACGAGATCGGTTTTTTTTTTTTATTTCAAATGTACAACCTGTCCTCATTCCTGTTTCAACTTTTTATTAAATATCCTCACTCCATTGACAAAATTTTTAAATATTTATCTTTTTAAATCATATTTGACTGATTTTCATTAAATATTTAATGAGAACAGTTTATTTTTAATTTCAAATGTACAAGATGTCCTCATTCCTGTTTCAAATTTTTATTAAAATCCTCACTACATTGACAAAATTGTTAAATATTTATCTTTTTAAATCATATTTGACTGATTTTTGTTAATATTTAATGAGATCAGTTTTTTTTTTTTTATTTCAAATGTACAAGCTGTCCTCATTCCTGTTTCAACTTTTTATTAAATATCCTTACTCCACTGACAAAATTGTTAAATATTTATCTTTTTAAATCATATTTGACTGATTTTCGTTAAATATTTAACGAGATCGGTTTTTTTTTTATTTATTTCAAATGTACAACCTGTCCTCATTTCTGTTTCAACTTTTTATTAATATCCTTACTACACTGACAAATTGTTAAATATTTATCTTTTTAAATCATATTTGACTGATTTTCGTTAAATATTTAACGAGATCGGTTTTTTTTTTTATTTCAAATGTACAACCTGTCCTCATTCCTGTTTCAACTTTTATTAAATATCCTTACTCCACTGACAAAATTGTTAAATATTTATCTTTTTAAATCATAAATGACTGATTTTCGTTAAATATTTAACGAGATCGGTTTTTTTTTTTTTATTTCAAATGTACAACCTGTCCTCATTCCTGTTTCAACTTTTTATTAATATCCTCACTCCATTGACAAAATTGTTAAATATTTATCTTTTTAATCATATTTGACTGATTTTTGTTAAATATTTAACGAGATCAGTTTTTTTTTTATTATTTCAAATGTACAAGCTGTCCTCATTCCTGTTTCAACTTTTAAATATCCTCACTCCAATGACAAAATTGTTAAATATTTATCTTTTTAAATCATATTTGACTGATTTTCATTAAATATTTAACGAGCTCAGTTTTTTTAAATTTCAAATGTACAAGCTGTCCTCATTCCAGTTTCAAATTTTTATTAAATATCCTCACTCCATTGACAAAATTGTTAAATAAATCATATTTGACTGATTTTCGTTAAATATTTAACGAGATCAGTTTTTTTTTTTATTTCAAATGTACAATCTGTCCTCATTCCTGTTTCAACTTTTTATTAAATATCCTCACTCCATTGACAAAATTGTTAAATATTTATCTTTTTAAATCATATATGACTGATTTTCGTTAAATATTTAACGAGATCAGATTTTTTAATTTCAAATGTACCACCTGTCCTCATTCCCGTTTCAAATTTTTATTAAATATCCTCACTCCTTGACAAAATTGTTAAATATTTATCTTTTTAAATCATATTTGACTGATTTTCGTTAAATATTTAACGAGATTATTTTTTTTTATTTCAAATGTACAAGGTGTCCTCATTCCTGTTTCAACTTTTTTATTAAATAATGTCACTCCATTGACAAAATTGTCAAATATTTATCTTTTTAATCATATTTGACTGATTTTCGTTAAATATTTAACGAGATCAGTTTTTTTGTCACCATTTTTTTTTTATTATTATTATTATTTTCTGAATCCCAAAATGGAATCGTGTGGGGATTGGTGGCTGAGATGGCGGTTGTGGGGTGGACGGCGGAAACAAGGAGGAAGAAAGTATAACAGTATCATGAGCAGTGTGAGTTAGAGATTTTGGGTAAATCCATGGCAACCCGGTTAAAAATCTATATTGGTCCAATTCATTGATGGTTGTTATAGGTCTTTATACATATGAACCAATAATTCTAATGGTACCAAATGGATAAACCCAATAAATCATTTATTAATGGTTAATGGATGGGTTATTGGATATGGATTAAAAATTGCCACCCCTAGGTACAATTGAGTCGACCTAAAATTATTGCGTTTCGTAGTAACGGCGAAAAGTATGAAGATCATTTGGGAACGGGTCGGAGGGAGTATAATGTTGTACAATAGTCTACCATATGTCAAGAAAAGAGAAAGCCACATATAGTGACACAAGTAACGAAATGCCGACAAATTTATCTATAGCAGTAGAGCTTATAGACATAAGAATTCAGTTATGCATAAACTAGGGTGATCTCGGTCCGGTTTGTTTCAGTTTTTGACAAAAAAATCCGAACCAGAACCGAAACCAATATACTGGTTTTATAAAAATTTAGAACCGGAAACCAAACCAATACTTGTGAAAACCAATACACCGGTTCTGGTTCTAATGGTCTGGTCTGGTCCGGTTCTAATCATTTGAAGTTTATTTGTTTTCAAATCTATCAATATTTGGGAGGGAGAGAGGCGACGCAGTTGAAGAGTCGAAAACTAAGGTTCACTCTTTGGGTAAACAAAAAAGAGGATATGAATTATTAAATATAAAAGTTGAAAAGTGAAAATAACTTAATAACGATCAGGAGTCTAGGACTTGGCTTTGACGATTTGGGACCTTGGAGCTTGGGTTTGGCACATAGTTACAAATTATTAAAAGAATCTATTTTTATTTAGCAATTTAAATGGATCTTTAAAAAATTATAATACAAAAGTAAGTATATAATTTTATTTACTATATAATAATACATATAATATATATATATATATATATATATATGCACAACTGGTTCGGTCCGGTTCTAACCGGATTAATTTTACAACTAGGACCGGACCAATATACTGGTTCTATAATATTTTGGAACCAGAACCAAATCATATGTACTGATCTGGTCCGATTTTAACTGGTTTGGTACAGTCCCTTTGGTCCGGTTCGGTTCCAAAAAAATTTCGCTCACCCCTACATAAAACTAGACAATCACTTCCCATATAATGATAAATAGCTTACATATTACTCCTCATTAACTCTCATATTATAGCACATGAGTGCATTCACGATCAAAAATAATTAAGTTGTTGCATCCTAAAATTGCTTAACACCGATCGACCATTGTTGTATATAGAAGATGAGAAGGGTTAGAAGAAGTCATTTACACATGGGAAGAAGGGTTTGATATTGAATGACTCAAGTTTATTATTCACAAATGATAGGTATTTTTATAGTTACAATAAGAGTCTAGGGTCTAGGTACAATGAATCTAAAGTATGGTATGAATATACAATCAACTAAATTAAGAAGATAAATAATATGATATCTACATATGATTTGAATTGATTTAAATTATATCACGAGAGATCTTGATATATATCTCTTATATATGCCCGCGCAAGATGGACGATGACCAATCTTGGATGAGTATGATGTTGTATATATATCTCGATTTGTGGGTAAGGAATTAGTAGGTTAGGCACACCGAAAAAGATGTTATCTTTAAGGTATTTAATTCGTCCCGCACTGGTGTAATGGTTCTCAACGATTTCACCTCCAGGATACAAAACCTACTCAACTCTATTCAAAGTTACACTACTTTGAATAAATATGGAACAAGAACTCGAAGCTTTTAAATTGTATAGAAGAGGGGAGGAAATTTAACAAGAAGAAAGAACTCTGTAATTTTCAGTAATTCAATTCAGTAGAGGCAATCCTATTTATAGTGGTAATGCCTGACTGAACTGGTTTGTTCGTATAAGTGTGTCTCTCAGAACAGTCACAACGGTGCCCATGTCGGAGAGTCCCACCCGAACAAATCAAACTGAACACATCCCCCTTGCTCAAACAAACCGAGTTGTTTGCTTAAATCCCTCCTAACCTCAAATCAGTCGAATTGTCTAAAACATTTAACTAATTAATTAATCTAATAATTAATTTATTTCTTTCTTATATGTATTTATATATATATATATATATATATATATATATATATATATATATATATATATAATATATATATAATACACAAAGTCATACTTGGTATTCTCCCATAATAATGGGAAGCTCAAGCAAGCTACTTAGAACTCTTCAACTTAGCTATGATATAGTAAGTTTAGCTCCAAGCTTTAGATAGGAATCCCATGTGGGATAAAAGAGATACAATGAAAGAAGACAAAGAAGACAAAAAGACTTTTGTATAAAGGATGATCAATAAAGGTTGCTTACAAACTCAATGTGGGAGAAGAGTGTTACATGTGAATACTACTACATATAACAATCCCCAACTTATTTACATATAACACTAGACAGACAATAACAGTTTACAGCTTTTTTACATAATGAATAGCCATTAAGTGGACGAGCCTTAAACTTTATGGTTGAATGTGAAACCTTTAGGGAAACATATCCTTGTCATGTATGATTTCTTGTTCCTTCAATCTTGGCAGCACCTTGTAATTGGGCCTTGTGCTTTAATCCTGGTTTCACAAGTACTCTAGGAATTTTACCGGAGTAATCCATAAGAAGCGGCATCTCACTTCTTTACTTGTATAGGTAGACTTATCAAGAATGTCCACAACGCATTCTATGAAAGCTATAAGTCTATTAAGGATGTTTAATCCAACCTAATCTTGTTGTGGTAATGAAAAGTGCATAGGTCAGATATAAAAACTTTCAAATAGTGACACCCCCACTATTTTTAAGTTATGCACTTGAAATGTGTCCAAGTTTCAATTTCACCAATATCTAATATTGAATTTCCCTTTAACTTTAAACATAAGATGACAAATCCATGACTTGTATCTTAAGATAAAGTTGGATCAATTAAGATATTGTTTAGACCGGTAATAGTCCCATATCTCTCATAACCTTTGTAATTTTATCCCCTGATAAAGATTTTGTTAGTGGATCAGCTAACATTTGATTTGTAGGAAGATACTCAAGTGCTATCTTTCCATTTTTAACTATATCTCTAATATGATTATATCTCATAGAAATGTGTTTGCTATGATTTGATATTCTCTCATTATTTGTATTGTATATGGCAGCTTGATTATCACAATACAAAGTTGTAGCTCCTTTTTTAGAATCAATAAAAGGTATGTGAAAATGTCAATGGCCTTGGGTTTTATAGGAAGTGTTATCAAAGGTGTTGGCAGAACAACGATAACACTTCGGGCAACACTTACACACACGGACAGAAAACAATTTCTGAAAAGAGTTTGCAGCGGAATAAAAACACAAGAATTATTTTTCTCAAGATATATAAATGTATATATCTTAAAGGATGCCTCAAAAGGCGAGACCTTTACTAATAATATGAATTGAAGTACAAGGCCGAGAGTTCCCTATAGCTATTACAATTTAAGCTCAATGGAACGACTAAGTCTATACACCAGACCCTATCCTAGCCAAGACAATTATAATACTCGATTACAAGAATAGAAAAGTGTTTGGGAGTTTAAAGGAACCAAGGAGTGTAAAGACTTTATTGTGAGGAGTGTGTGTTCTTGCTTGTGTTTGCCGTGTCTTGAATCTTCACATCCTCTTGCTTTATATAGGCTTCAAGAACTTGGGGAATACTCCAATAATGCTTTGTGGTTGATAAAAAACGTGGAGAGTGAGTGGAGTGGTGGACGGATTTTGTGAGCCAAAAACTCTAAAATCCCATCTTTTTAGGAACCAATCCTTGATGCCCAAGTTCATGCTTCACTTGCTTGTACTCTTGAGCTGGAAAGACCTTGTACTATCTTGATCAACACTCAGCCCTTTGAATGAGTAATTCCCACGTTTTTCACTTGCTCTTTATCTCCAAGTTATGCGTAAAATCCATCTTTATGCGTAACTTATCTTCTTTCAACTTCCTTGCATAATTCTAGCATAGTATATACCTGAAAATTAGACCAACATAAACACTAAACTTTCATAAATATTAGAAATTAGTACAACAATTATTTATGAAGCAAATATCCAAATATAATCCCAGCAGTCCGTCGGGTATCACTGGGACAGTGTTGGCAGCACTTGTGGTATCACCCACGTTCTGCACTTACAATCTCCCCTTAATTTGATATTTCTTCACAAACTAATAATGCTGTGACCCTGCAAGACAATGTTAGGTACAAATACATAATATACATAAATTCTTTCCGCAAAGATTAACTCTCCCTCAAAGAGGCAAGTCAACTGAAAAACAATGATTTTGAAATAGTATTAAACCAAGTAAACTAAACATGATTAAAAACTAATTATCCAAAAAAAGCCAAAGTTATAAATTCCAAAAACCATGAAGTGTTTAACACACTTCACACAAAATAAACCAACCAAAAACAAATGTAAAACAAATGTTAAGTGCAACCTAATAGTTTTTAAAACAACTAACATAAAAATTGTTTTTAAAAAGCTACCAAGAATAGAAACACACCAACTACCAAACCTGTTTGAGTATCACTAGCCCGCACACGTGCATTAGCAGTTAGATCACTTGTGTTAGCAGAACAACACTTGTGCAGCATGCAGAACATTACTTGTGGCAGCATCAACACTTGTGGCAGCATGCAGCATGCAGAACAGCACTTGTGACAACATTATATCTCCCCCTGTTTGTGAAGAATACTGTGCAAAGAATTTCTACAAGTCTGTATGAATCTGTATCTGGCTTGAAGTCCACATTGATGGAGCTTGGGCAGTCGGTTTGGCGTGAAGAAGATGAGACTTTTGTCTTCTTTTTCTTTTTCTTGATGGTAGTCACTATAGGTTGGGAAGGAGCCGACGTAGGAGGAGCCTGTGCGACCGGAACAGGTGGAGGTCCGGAGACAACAATGGCGAGATTTCCAAGGGCTCATTTGAGGTTTTGGATGGGGAAGCCATTTATAGAGTTTTGAGAATAGAAGAAAAGAATTTTGGAAGAAGGATTTTGAGCGTGAGAGAGACTGAGAGGGAGCGATCGGCGAGAGAGAGATGAAGGTCGGTGAGAGGAATGGAGGGGGTTTAATTTGGATATTTTAGGAAGTATTCAAATGGAAGAGATAAACACTCATTATGATAGGTCTCTTCCTAAACCCTATAAACTCTCAACTCCCCCTATTTCTTAGCTAGATAGTTAAAAACTCAATCACATCACTCACAATTTAATCAAAACAACCGGCCATTATCCCCAAAAGCTTTTTTTTTTTTTTCTTTTTTTTTTTTGTAAATAAATAAAAAAAACTAGGATAATTCGGCATATGTGACCAAATCCACAAATTTTTGAGTTTGATTTGAAATTTTACTCCAAATTTTAGGGATGAAGTTACCTAATTAAATTCACCAAAAATAAAAGGATTTAATAAAAACCTTTTGGAAATCAATAAACTCCACAAAATTAAGGGACTTTCGGACTTCCCAAATTTATTTATTAATTCCAAAATAATAAATAAAAATATATGTGGCACATACTAATGTGCTATTGGTATGATGGTACACTTTAGAAAACACATAAGTCAAATATCCACTTGATAAAAACTTTTTACTTAAAAGTACATAAGGCACAACAATCCTCATTATTAACACTTGAGGTAAATTGTTTAGGCTTCTTTTAAATAAGCATTTGAGGCAAAAACAAGCTTCTCAAATTCAAGCACTTGAGGCATAGCAAGCCTAATTAAGAGTGTTTGAGGTAAAATAAATCTAACAATTAGATAAAATAAGCTTGTTCTTAATCTTTAAGCACTTTAAAATAAGTATAATTTACACTTCAATATCTACAAGATAGCATCGTAGTAACGAGCTCCGTGCTCCGATTCCTTATAAAGTGTAAAAAATACTTTAGTGATTTGCACCTTTCAAGTAGGATACACTGTAGTAGCGAACTCCATGTTCCTAATACTTAGTACGAAATCACTAGATAGTATCTCCCTTTTGCAAGAGTGCATCGTCGCAGCGAACGCCGTGCCCCGAGTTATTTAGGAAATACTATAAGTGCTTTTTGCCTTTTGCCTTTTATTTTATCACAAAAATTAGTGACTTTGTCACTTTAAGTACAAAGGGGATTTGACAAACATGTTAACCAAGTATAAACCTACCAAAACAAAGAGGTCAGCATGTGCCGCCATTAAGGCTTAAAACAAAAAAAACTAAAAAGATTTTTTTTTAAATAAAATTTTGTACAACAACAAAGATGATCCAAGGGGTTTAAACAAGAAATGGAACAGAGACTTCTTCAAGTTAGAAATCTCTTATGGTTAAAAACTTGAATCAAATATTCATCTTTCAAAGTATTTTCAGATTCAAGCTTAGAAAGAAAATATGAATGGTTTACCTTAGCATATCTCACCATGTCTCGATAATTAACCGGTTCCTTATGTCTAGGTTGTATCCCTTCGTCTAATCTCCCTATCACTTGGGATATAGGATGATTCTTTTGAATTCTCAAAGGGGGATCTCTTCTGACGGGATCATCGACTCTAATGGAATCCTCATTATTTTCATTTCTGCAACTGGTCTGACTTCTGGTGTTATCTCTGGTGTTGCCTCAGGTGTGGTAACACTGGGGCCGACTTGTGGTCCAACACTTATGTCAACACTTGGTCCAACATAAATGTCAAAATCACTTTGAGGTTGTTCCAGCAGTATGAAACAAGGATAAACACCTGGTTCATCTGCAACACTTGACAGATCATCAAAAACAATGTTTACAGTTTCTTGAATAGTTCTCATTCTCAAATTATACATTAGATATGCAAGATTGTCATGTGAATATCCAAGAAAAATGGCTTTATCATTCTTAGAGTAAAAATTAGCTAAGCGGTCCTAGTCTTTTAATATATAACATACACACCCAAACACATGGAAGTAATGTACATGAGGTTTCTTCCCATTCAAAATCTCATAGGGTGTCATTGTTAACCATGTCTTAGAAAGACTCTATGGAAATGTGACAAGCCGTGCTCAAGCTTCAGCCCAAAATCTTTTTGAGAATAACATAACACGGGCCATATCAAGCAATGTCCTATTTTTCTTTTCAGCCACACCATGTGGTTTTAGAGATCGAAAAATCATGGTGTATCCCATTTTTCTTACAAAAAGTATAAAAGGAAACATTTGCAAATTCTTTTCCATGATTGGATCTTATACAAAAAATAGGTGAGCAAAACATGTTTTTGATTTTGAAATGCAAGAGTTTAAATTTATCTAAAGTTTCAGATTTTTCTCTTAGGAAACATACCCAAGAAAACCTAGAGAAATCATCAACTATAACAAAAACATACCTCTTACCTCCCAGGCTTTCTACCTCAATTGGACCCATCAAGTTCATGTGCAAAAGCTGAAAACAATGTTTTGTCCCAAAGTGTTGCTCCTGGTGTTGGGTAACACTGCGGGTAACACGAGTCTCCTTACTTTTAAGGCAGTCCCCACACACAATTTTGTTCTTCAGATTCAGATTGGGGACTCCTTTGACAGCCTCAAACTAGAAAATTTTTCTTCAAGTTTCCATAAGGGGCATGTCCCAATTTTGATGCCACAAAATTGTGTCATCCATATTGACTAAATTGCATACTTGTTTATCTTCAACAAGATAGAAATTGTCACTTGATCTAGTTCCTGACATTACACAAGTGTTAGTGTTATCAAAACTTCACAAGTATTTTTATTAAATTTTACCTCCAAGTTGTCATCGCACAATTGGCCAACGCTAATTAAATTAGCAACCAATCCATCAACGTGCAAGACATCCTTTAAAAGGCAGGAAATCCGGAAACATCAAGTGTCCCTTTCCCTATTATATTGCTCTTTCCTCCACCTCCGTATGTCACCGTTTCACCTTGGATAGATTCATAGTCTTTCAAGAACACTTTTGTTCCCGTCATATGATGTGAGCAACCACTATCAAAGTACCATGAACCTGAAACGTTAGTCCTCAAAGAAGCAAATACAACATTGCATTTATGATTGGATTTTAGAAAACAAAATTTCTTTTTAGACTTTTTGATTTTCTGATCACCAGTGTTGTCTTGAGTGTTGGGTAACACTTGAGATAACACATGTGAACTGGATTTTTTCTTTTTGAGAGTAAAACAATCAAATTTATTTTGTCCAGTTGTGTGACAATATTCACACACACACGGTTGATCAGAAATATCACTTGATGAACTACTTTTTACTTTTTCATGTTCTTTTACAAAACATGTTTCATTATTTTTATTCAATAAGGTAGAAGTGATTTTATCAAGAGAGTCTTGAAACCCAATACCTGCTTTGAGTGACTTACTCAAGTCGAGTATTTCATCCAATTTTGAGAACGCATTGTTGAACTTTTTGAAGGTGGTCTCGGCTAGCTTCAACTTGGACTTGACTTTGACAAGTTCAACATCCAACTTTGTGAATTGCACCGCCAACCGAGTCAAAGATTCTTTTAGCTCATGATTTTCCTTGGTTAAGATCGCTACCATCTTGTTCTCTTTCTTCCATTCTTTGAACAACGCCTTGTAGAGATCTTTTAACCCATCAATAAGCTCATTCTTGCTTAAATCCTCCTCATCTGAACTTCCTGCATCAACATTAATTAAACCATGAAAGCAGAAATCATCAGAAAATCTAGAAGGATTATACCTGCTGGGTGTTGAGCTTGGTGTTCTCGCACTCTGGGTAACACCATTGGCAACACTTTCTGAATCTGACTTTGAATGCTCCAAAGCCATGGTCAACATGGTTGATTGATCACGTTCTTTAATGTTTTCTAGCTCTCTTTCCTCACTATTCCTAAGGGAAGTATGATTCGAGCCAAGAAGAATAGAAAGTTTCTCAAGATAAAGATTAGCAAGATTCAAGGCCATAACAACTGGATCGAATACTTAGTATGTCAAGTAACCAGCTCTGATACCAATTGAAAATGTCAATGGCCTTGGGTTTTATAGGAAGTGTTATCAAAGGTGTTGGCAGAGCAACGATAACACTTCGGGCAACACTTACACACACGAGCAAAAAACAATTTCTGAAAAGAGTTTGCAGCGGAATAAAAACACAAGAATTATTTTTCTCAAGATATATAAATGTATATATCTTGAGGATGCCTCAAAAGGAGAGACCTTTACTAATAATATGAATTGAAGTACAAGGCCGAGAGTTCCCTATAGCTATTACAATTTAAGCTCAATGGAACGACTAAGTCTATACATCAGACCCTATCCTAGCCAAGACACTTATAATACTCGATTACAAGAATACAAAAGTGTTTGGGAGTTTAAAGGAACCAAGGAGTGTAAAGACTTTATTGTGAGGAGTGTGTGTTCTTGCTTGTGTTTGCCGTGTCTTGAATCTTCACATCCTCTTGCTTTATATAGGCTTCAAGAACTTGGGGAATACTCCAATAATGCTTTGTGTTTGATCAAAAACGTGGAGAGTGAGTGGAGTGGTGGACGGATTTTGTGAGCCAAAAACTCCAAAATCCCATCTTTTTAGGAACCAATCCTTGATGCCCAAGTTCATGCTTCACTTGCTTGTACTCTTGAGCTGGAAAGACCTTGTACTATCTTGATCAACACTCAGCCCTTTGAATGAGTCAATTCCCACGTTTTTCACTTGCTCTTTATCTCCAAGTTATGCGTAAAATCCATCTTTATGCATAACTTATCTTCTTTCAACTTCCTTGCATAATTCTAGCATAGTATATACCTGAAAATTGGACCAACATAAACACTAAACTTTCATAAATATTAGACATTAGTACAGCAATTATTTATGAAGCAAATATCCAAATATAATCCCAGCAGTCCGTCGGGTATCACTGGGACAGTGTTGGCAGCACTTGTGGTATCACCACGTTCTGCACTTACAGTATGGTTCTTAGAAATCTTCTAAACCATATTAAATCTTTACTAGCCATTGACATGGCTATGTACTCAGATTCCATAGAAGACAAAGCAACACATGTTTGTCTTTTTGAAGACCAAGCAACTATGGAACCTCCAATGGTAAATAACCAACCACTTGTTGATTTGGAGTTAGTTACATCTGATGCCCAATTTGCATCACTATAGCATTCAAGTACAGGTGAATTACACTTGTAATGCAAGCCATAGTTTATTGTGAATTTTAAGTACCTTAGTACTCTTTTTAGTTCCGTCCAATGTTCTTCACTTGGATTGCTTGTAAATCTACTAAGTATGCCAATTGCACATGAAAGATCAGGTCTTGTATGATTAACCACATACATTATGCTATCAATTATCTTGGCATATTCTCCTTGATTTACAGCTTCGCCTTTATTTGGAACTAACTTCATTTGGGGGTCAATAGGACTTTTACTTATTTTGCAATAAAAATAATTAAACTTATTTAATATTTCCTCAATGTAGTGAGATTGAGTTAATATGTAAGTTTTATCCTTTTTAATCACCTTAACTCCTAAAATGACATCCACTGGACCTAAGTCCTTTATGTCAAATACTTGCTTTAAATAGTTCTTTGTTTCATTTATACAATTTATATTAGAACCAAATATTAGCAAGCCATCAACATATAAAGTTATAACAACTTTATAATTAAGAGTAACTTTAGTAAAAACACAACTTTTTACTTTACTACTCTTAAAACCAAACTTTTGAATTTCTTGCTTAAACTTCTTGTACCATTGTAATGGTGCTTGTTTAAGTCCATATAGAGATTTATTTAATTTACATACTTTATGTTCTTCTCCTTTAGAGATATACCCCTCGGGTTGTTGTATGTAAATTTCTTCATCTAAATCTTCATTTAAGAACCCAGTTTTAACATCCATTTGATGAACCCCTAGTCCATAAACGGAAGCTATAGCAAACATTGTTCTAATTGATGTAAATTTAGTAACTGGTGAAAATGTTTCGAAATAGTCAATTTCTTCTTTTTGACTATAACCTTTGGCTACTAATCTTGCATTGTACTTATCAATAGTACCTTCTATTTTGAGTTTCTTTTTCAAAACCCACTTACAGCTAATAGGTTTAGTATTAGGAGGAGGATTTACTAGAGTCCATGTTTGATTATCAAGTATAGACTTGATTTCATCATCCATAGCTCTTTTCCACATGTCTGAATCAGACATAGACATAGCTTCTTGAAAAGTCTTAGGATCCTCTTCTAACATATATGTAAACATGCCAGGACCCAAATTCTTTTCAATTCTTTGTCTTTTGCTTCTCCTTAATTCAACTATTTCATCATTTTCATTGTTGTCTAAATTTTCATGATTTATGATGGTATTACCATTATCATGTGAACTTGATGCATTTTCTACTTCATGTTCATTTGACAATTCACGGTTTATATCTACCTTGTCTACATTTTTTATGTTTAAATGTTCATAAAAAATAGCATGAGTAGCTTCAAACACACGATTGTCATTAATTCTCATAAATCTATATGCTTTGCTTATTGAAGAATAACCAATAAATATAGATTTCACAGCTTTGTTCCCAAGTTTATTTCTTTTCAAAGTTGCATCTAAAACATATGCAATACAACCCATACTTTAAAATGTGAAATGTTAGGCTTACGCCCAATAAATAATATGTATGGAGTTTTCATATGTTTATTCACAATTCTGTTACTAACGTAAACAGAACTTAATAGAGCCTCTCCCCAAAAACTCATTGGTAACTTTGAATGTATTATCATGGCACTAACCATCTCCATTAAGGATCGATTTTTCCTCTCAGCTACTCCATTTTGTGGTGGAGTATTAGGTGCTGAAGATTTTCTAACAATTCTATTTTGTTGACAAAATGAAATAAACTCATTTGGAAAATATTCACCACCTCTATCTGATCTCAATTCTTTTATCCTTAAATTGGTTTTATTTTCAACTTCGGCTTTGAAAATTTTAAACTTGTCAAAAGCTTCACCTTTTGTTCTAAGTAAATACACATAAGTAAACTTAGAAAAATCATCAATAAATGTTATAAAATAACGTTTTCCACCTCTTGTCAAGTGCTCTTTGTTGTCACATATATCGGTATGGATTAACTCAAGTAACCTAGTTGATATTACTACACTTTTAAAAGATGTTTTAGTCAACTTAGATTGAGCGCAACATTCACAATTATTCATAGAATAAATAGTCGAAGATTTTGGAATATATTCATATTTAATCATGCGACTCATTGCATTCATACCAATATGCCCTGATCTAGAATGCCAAAAATCATGTTTTTCAACATTAAAATTAGAATCAACAAAGTAAGCAGAACTGGTAATTTTATTATCATCGCTTAATAAATACATATTGTTTTTAATGTAGCCCTTTCCAACAAAAGTCCCATTTTTAGTGATATTCACTTATTGGGCACGGAAGGTTACTTTAAAGCCATTTTCGTCCATTTTATGGACTGATACAAGATTTTTCCTCATAGAGGAAATATGATACACATTTTGCAAAGTAAGAGTTTTCCCGAAGTAAGGGGGATAATAATAGTCCCTATGCCCAAGACCTCGCTTGTAGAAGCATTTCCCATATAAACAGCCTTCGGTTCTTTTACTTCTTCATATATTTTGAACAAGCTTCGATTTGGAGTTACATGACATGTAGCCCCTGAATCAATCCACCAATCTGAATCGGCATTGCTGACTAGACAGATTTCGGAAAGCACGCTGATGGAGTTGCTCTCAACTACATTTGCTTGTTCATTTTTTTGTTGCCCTTTGCGGTGATAACAGTCTTTAGCCACATGGTTTGTTTTGCCACAAACATAACAAGCACCCTTTGGCTTCTTCTTAGCTTTACCATTTCCATCATTTTTATTGTTGTTCTTCCTTTTGAATTTTCCTTGGTTTCCCTTGGAAGTTCCGGCAACATTTTTATTTTCCACATAGTTTACACCATCAATCTTCTCAGAAATTGAACCATCACGTTTGAGACTTTCAGACTCAATTTGGATGCCTTGAAGAAGTTCATCTAAAGAGATGGCCTTCTTCTTATGCTTCAATTTCTTTTGGTAATCATTCCATGAAGGTGGAAGTTTACCAATGATGGTCGAAACTTGGAAAGTCTCAGAAATGGGTTCACCCGCATCGGAACATTCGGTGGCTATGTCATTGAGTTCGTTAACTTGATCAATGACAGGCCTCGAATCTACCATCTTGTATTCAACAAATTTATTAACCAAAAATGATTTATTACCACCATCTTCATTGATATACCTTCGTTTGATTGCAAACCAAACTTCGAACGCGGTCTTGTGGATATGGAACACATTGAACAACGTGTTATTCAATGCTTGCAGAATAGTGAAACGGCAAATAAAGTCATCCGCCTTCCACTTTTTCACTTTCTCCGAAGCTTCCGTTTTCTGTGCCTTGGTTGCATCTGGATCTTCATTCTCTTTTGGACATATTTCACATAGCACATAGAATACCTTTGCAATGGTTAAAAGGTATTCCATTCTAAAACTCCAACGCTTATAGTTAAGCCCATTCAGCCTCTCCAACTTATCTGCTTCAGGAAGTTGTGCCTTCAACAGAACTGACTCCATCACTCAAAAATTTAAATACCTTAAAATTGTTGTATATATGACTCGATTTGTGGGTAAGGAATCAGTAGGTTAGGCACACCGAAAAAGATGTTATCTTTAAGGTATTTAATTTGTCCCACACTGGTGTAATGGTTCTCAACGAATTTCACCTCCAGGATACAAAACCTACTCAACTCTATTCAAAGTTACACTACTTTGAATAAATATGGAACAAGAACTCGAAGCTTTTAAACTGTATAGAAGAACGGAGGAAATTTAACAAGAAGAAAGAACTCAGTAATTTTCAGTAATTCAATTCAATAGAGGCAATCCTATTTATAGTGGTAATGACTGACTGAACTGGTTTGTTCGGATAAGTGTGTCTCTCAGAACAGTCACAACGGTGAGAGTCACACCCGAACAAATCAAACTGAACACATCCCCCTTGCCTCAAACAAACCGTGATGTTTGCGCACATCCCTCCTGACCTCAAATCAGTCGGATTGTCTAAAAACTTTTAACTAATTAATTAATCTAATAATTAATTTCTTTCTTTCTTGTATGTATTTATATATATATATATATATATAATATATATATATAATACTCAAAGCCATACTCGGTATTCTCCCATAATAATGGGAAGCCCAAGCAAGCTACTTAGAACTCTTCAACTTAGCTATGATATAGTAAGTTTAGCTCCAAGTTTTAGATAGGAATCCCATGTGGGATAAAAGAGATACAATGAAAGAAGACAAAGAAGACAAAAAGACTTTTGTATAAAGGATGATCAATAAAGGTTGCTTACAAACTCAATGTGGGAGAAGAGTGTTACATGTGAATACTACTACATATAACATATGATGTGAACCGGGTTTGGTGAAGAGGTATCCTTTTGTGTGTACATCAATAGCTCTATGTTTGGTTTATCATGTGATATGCTTATTACGTGGTTTGTTTGTAGAATTTAATTTCAGCTATATATCTCATGTTCATTGTTTCGTAACGTCGGAAATGTATTCCTAGAGCTGTTCCATTAAAATTTTCTTCAATATCTTACTCACTGGTACCAAAAAATAAAAAAAGCTAAGTTTATATCAACATTAATCCATTTACACCTAACTCAAATAATTAGTAACCTAATATATCTATCTCTAAGCTATGAAATTTGTCAAGGGAATGAGAAGACCAATACTAACATATTTAGACTTGATTCAAATTACTTATATTTTGAGACTTCAAAATTTTAATTTTTCTTTTCATATAAACTTGTTCGATTTCATTGATCGCACTTTTTGATTGAATTAAGAGCATCCACAATGATACAGCTTTTTTAATCACATACTAAATCAATAAATAAAAAACTCAAAGCTTCTTTCACAATAATTGTTAAAGATACAGTATTTCCTCCTTTTACATTCTCTGATAATCTTATTTTAACATTCGAGAGTTTTGCGTCGAAAAGCACTTTGGATTCCAAAGCCCAAGTATACATTCTCCATCGGGCAATGCTATGGCCACAAAAAGAGTCTACAAAATGATTGATACAAAATGAAGTGGCGATATTTTATTTGATGCATCGAATGTAGACCTGCACACTCTAATTAAAAGCACCAATAAAATCTTGACACGTTATTTTGTGAGCCAAAGTTTGGGACTCCATATCTACCTTGTGTAGCCCGAGCTGACCCATTTAGTAGTCACCAATTTCTAAATGTATTATATTTGAAAAACTTCCACTTATGACCTCCATTTTGACTGCAAAGAAAGGCAAGCAAACATGAATAGAGAGCTCCGTAACTAAATAGATCCAAGCAAAAATAAGTTAAGCTTTGATTAGTTAAAGATATAGTATTTTTCTCTTTTTCAGAAAGTTAGTCCCTCTTTTTTATTATTATTATTATAAATGAGTTTTGAACATAATTTAAGTTACTTTTAATTATTTTAATATGAATCTAAAAGATAGCATTGATAACATTTATAAAAGTATAATAATAATTTTTTTTCATTCAAATAATTAAAAGTAATCATAATTAGTGCTCAAAAATTCATTTATAATAACAATAAAAAAATGGATTAATCTTATGGGACGGAAGGAGTATTAAGAAAATATCTCTAGATTTGCTTATTGATTCTTGACAATAATTGTAAATTATACTCCCTCCGTCCCAGTCTCCCCGCCCCAAAAAGATAGTCCACTTTTTTTCGTTGTTACTACGAGAGAACTTTGAGCAGTTATAAATGCTACTTATAATTATGTTAATGTGAATCTAAAAATGGATATTAATAGTATTTATAATGGTGTATCAAGAACAATTTCAAAAAATTCATTAGAATAATTTAAAATAGCCTTAATTATTACTCAAAGTTCCTTCATAAAACCCATAAAAATAGGGGGACTATCATTTTGAGACAGAGTGAGTATTTATTTGTTTGTGGATTGTCATGCACATGCAAGCAACACACCAACTCCAATTAAGGTTATGTTTTAAATATCTTGTGATCAATTATTAGTTAATAACGCCCTCCAGTGAGGACACTGAAAAGGATTTATTTAAAAAAAAATGAATATGTTTAAATAAATATGGAGTAATTTACTTTTCTTTTTACTTCATGATAACTTAAACATTTAACATACATTCTCTTTTCTCCATGTCTCATAATAATAAATGTTGTATTCTCAATGTTTTAGAGGAAAGAAGATTTATTAATTTGTACAACACTGAATCATAATATTGAATTAAGTTTTTTTTCTTATTTAAAGTCGCGATATTTATTATGTGGGACGGACAAACAAGAAACGATATATTTTCAAGAGAAAATTACCACCTAGTCCTCCATCCTAAGTCAAACTACCACCAAGGACAAGTGAATATTTTTGTTTACCACCTAGTCCAACAGCTGAAAATATGTTACCATAGGGTCCATGCTTACTTTCAAATGACACAACTACCCCTTGACCCAAACAAAACCACCGTCCCCTCCCCTCTCCCCTCATTCGACACATACGCACAGAATCTCACTTTCTCCCTCCCTAATCTCTCCGGCGACCCCCTTACCCAATCTCTCCGGTGACCCACTCTCATCCTTCACATCCGGCAACCGCCTCCAATCCATCACCTCCGGCAACCCCCATGCCATCATCCACCTCTTTGCCGTTGATTCACATGCCCTAGACCGATCTTCAGCTCTTTGTAAGCCGATCGGCCAATATCTGCTCGTCGTAGGTCATCTTTTCCGGTAAACAAACCAGATCTAGTTATCTTTCCCGGCGATCTTCTTTCTCTCTCTTCTCTTCAATCGCCGGCCACCATTCCTCCCCATCCCCACCTTCGGAGACCCAACCCCTCCCCTAACCCCGGCGACCCTTCCCCTAAGCAAACGACTACAACAACGTCCCCAGAGAAGGAGTAAATGTTTTCTGCAGATCTGCTCCTTCTCCGTCACCGGCGCACTGCTCCTTCTCCGTCACCGGTGAGTTTCTTCCTCCAAAGCAACAGCAAAAATTTCCCTTGGATGTTTCTAATCACCACTGCTTTTGCTCTCCGACCGACTCAAACAAAATTCATATATGTGACAATTCCGGCAAAAAAAAAAATTAGATATGTGACAATTCCGGCAATCATTAATGAGAGAAGATTAACATTATTCAGAATGTCGTCTATAATTGTGGGTAAGCACATTAGAAAACATGTCTGCTTCGAGCTTTTTTCTACGTGATTGACTTTGGCAAATCACAATCCTAGTTTTTGGTTATTGTATGATCCATTTCGAAGTTATAAATTCATTTCTTTTTTAGGTTTATAGCTGATCTATGTGTGGTTCGTATAAATTCAATTGTTTTTGGTGTTGGCTTTGAATGTAAATGAGATTTTGTTGTTGATGGATTGATTTGGTTTGCTAAGTTCACAGTTATTGTTGGAACAAGTGCGAGCAATCAGGGAATTTTTCAGTTGTATATTATAACAACTGTGAATTTTTCAGTTGTATATTAGAACAATTGTGAACTTGTTTTTGTATCAACTGTGAACTTGTTCTAGGAACAACTGCAAACTTGATCTTGGAACAAAATGTGAACTTGTTCTTGATAAAAAAAAAACAGTGAACTTGTTCTTGGAACTTGTTTTGGGAACAATTGTGAACTTGTTTTTGAAATAACTGTGAACTTGTTCTTTAAAAAAATGTATTTTTTTTTTTTTTGAAAAATGTGAATTGTTCTTTGGAACTTGTTTTTGGAACAACTGTAAACTTGTTTTGGACCAATTGTGAACTTGTTCCAGGAACAACTGCGAACTTGATCATTGGAACAAAATTGTGAACTTGTTCTTGGGAAAAAAACAGTGAACTTGTTCTTGGAACAATTGTGAACTTGTTCTTTAAAAAAAACTGAAAAAAAAAAATTGAAAAATGTGAATTGTTCTTAGGAACTTGTTTTTGGAACAACTGTAAACTTGTTTTTGGACCAACCGTGAACTTGTTCTAGGAACAACTGCGAACTTGATCTTGGAACAAAATTGTGAACTTGTTCTTGAAAAAAAAACAGTGAACTTGTTCTTGGAACTTGTTATGGGAACAATTGTGAACTTGTTATGGGAGCAATTGTGAACTTGTTCTTTAAAAAAACTGTATTTTTTTTCTTCGAAAAATGTGAATTGTTCTTAGGAACTTGTTTTTTGAACAACTGTGAACTTACTGATTAGTTCACAGTTGTTTGGTCGCCGGAGTTGGTGGTTGCCTGAGTCGATCATGTTCTTAGTAGTTTTGTTGACAACTATGAACTTACTGATTAATTCACAGTTGTTTGGTGGCCGGAGTCGATTGTGTTCTTAGTAGTTTAGTTGACAACTATGAACTTACTGATTAGTTCACAGTTGTTTGGTCGCCGGAGTTGTTTAGTTGACAATTGAGAACTTACTGATAAGTTCTCGGTTGTTTGATCACCGAAGATGATGGTAGTCGGAAAAATAGTCGTCGTATGTGGTCGCTGGAAAATGGTGGCCGGAAAATGGTCGCCGGAGGCGGTCGTCGGAAAATACTCACCGAATGTGGTCGCCAGAAAATAGTCGCCGGAGGTGGTCACCGGGAAATAGCCGCTGGAGGTGGTCACCGGAAAACGGTCGCCGGAAAACGGTCGTCGGAGATGGTCGCCGGAAAATAGTCGCCGGAGATGGTGGGGATTGTGGCCAAAAGTGGTTATGGTGGCTGTGGAGAGAAAGTGAAATGATGTGGAGAGGGGCATTCATGTAATTTCATGTCAATTAGTATGGGCATAAGTGTTCTTCTGACAAACTATGGACTAGGTGGTAAAATCTGAAATTCCTTATCCTTAGTGGTAGTTTCCATTAAGATGAGGGACTATATGGTAGCTGCCCCTATTTTCAAACCAACAAAACATAGCATTTCTTAAAAACATTGATGATTTATGGCAGCATTTAAAGACATTGGAAAATATAGGGAAAAAAATTCAACCACTTAAACTTGATAATTTATCTCTCCAACATTGATGATTTATGGCAGCATTAAAACACATTGGAGTACTCCCTCCGGTCCAAAATAACTGTCTTTTTTTGCATTTGCACAAGTCTTAAGAAATGTAATAATTATCATGACTTAGTGACAAAAGTTTCAACTTTACCCCTATTAAGTGTGCAACTTTCTTACATTAATGTCTCACACTAAGATAATTAATAAAAGAGAACAAGTTTCAATGCAAGGATAAGAGAGACATTTAGCTCAAAAGTGACAATTATTTTGGACCAAAATTTTAGTCCAAAGGTGACAGTTATTTTGGACCGGAGGGAGTATATTACAAGGTTATACTCCCTCGGTCCCGGTGTAAGGTTTTTAGTTTGATTTTTCACGCTTATTAAGGAATCAAGTAAAAGACAAAGAAAAATGAGTCAATAAAGGTCGGGAGGAGAGGATATAATTGTCCAAACACTATTCATAAAGCAAAGGTGTGGAAAGTAAGTTATGTAAGTAATGGTTTTTTTGTAATTAGATGAACTTTTTGGGGGCAAGATTCTACAAAGCACTATTCATCCTTTTCCATTTATGAAATAAAGCAACTAAAAGCCTTAAACTGTGACAGACTAAAAAGGAAAGTAAGAACCTTAAACTTGGACGACGGAGGGAGTACATAATAATAATAAATTAACAATAAAATAGTTGTGACTTGTGATTTACCTAAAGAGTGTTTTACTTATTGACTCGTGTATTATTTGTGAAACGTTATTTGAGGAGTCCAAATCCTTTGTACCACTTTATGTGCCACAAGTGATCTAATGGCCTACAGTTATTGAGATTAGTATTATTGTAATATTATGCAAACATGTGAACGGTTGGATTATAAATGGTACACGGAGTCGCACACAAAAATGGAACAGGAGATGTCAACTCGCAGTTGCATTCGGGATCATGAGCAGTGGTCATGCAATTGCAACATGACCCAAGTTCCATTATTGCAAGGGCCTCCGTTAAGTAATTAATTTTGAATTTTTTGGGGGGAAACTAGTTTCTCTATAAGTTATAAAAAATCTTGTTTTATAGTGGTTAAAGTTTAAGGTTTAAGGTTTAGGGTTTAAAAAGGGTTAAAAAAACAGTACTTTTTATAACTTATGGAGGAACTAGTTTCCCCCAAAACCAACTCATTAATTTTTTCTAGTATCTCTGTTTACTTTACTTATTATTATCGATTGTACACTTACTCCCTCCGTCCCATTTCAAATTGCAAATACTAGGTTGGCACGGGGATCAAGGGAAAAAGTGAAAAAGGTGATGTGTTGTGAGTGTTGATAGTTGAGTGGGAGAGAGAAAGTGGGGTAGAAAATAGTTAGTGGGTTAATGGATGTGAGTGTGCAAGTAGGTTAAAATTTACCATTTTTGGATTTTGCAATTTTAGTTGGGACACCTTTTTTGGGCAAGTTTTGCAATTTGAAATGGGACGGAGAGAGTATTTTACTAGAAAATAATACTCAATGTTCATATAATGAGCTTTAATTTAACTGGCACGGGCACACGGCAAAGGCAGTTGAATAAATAAATAAATAAATAAATAAAAATTGCTAACAGGTCAAATCAAATACAGAATTTGCTATTTGCCCAAATTAATTTGTCAAATGTACAGAAACACGTTAATCACGAGGATTACAAATGGTTGCCTAACCAAAAGATCTATTTATTGCATCTCATTTTTACCAATTCACACTCACTAAAAACTCCCAAAATCACCTCAAAAAATGACCATATTCCCCCTCTTTCTTGCAGCTCTTCCTCTACTCTTCCTTTTCCTTCTTCCTCACAAAACCAAAAATGGCGGCAAAAAACTCCGGCCACCGGGCCCACGTGGACTCCCCTTCGTCGGAAACCTCCACCAACTCGACAACTCAAACTTACACGACCACCTATATAAACTCTCCAAAATATATGGACCGGTCATGTCCCTACGCCTAGGCTCCGTGCCCACAATTATAATATCCTCAGCAAAACTAGCCGAAGAAGTCTTCAAAACACAAGACCTCATTTTTTGCAGTAGGCCATCTTTACTAGGCCAATATGCATTATCTTACAATGGCAAAGATGTTGCCTTCTCGCCATACAATGACTATTGGAGAGAAATGAAGAAAATTTGTACCCTCCATCTCTTTAGCGCGAAAAGGGTACAACACTTTCATCCAATACACGAAGACGAGATCTCGCGCATGGTCAAAGCGATAGGCCAACTCTCTCGCGAGTCAAAGCTCGTGAATGTGAGTGAAATGGCTATGACTTTGACTAGTACTATCATTATTAGGGTTGGGTTTGGGAAGAGATATGAGGAAGAAGGGGAGGAGAAAAGGCGGTTTCATGCGCTTATACATGATACGCAGCTTGTTATGATGAGCTTCTATTTCTCGGATTATTGGCCTTCCATGGGGTGGATTGATCGAGTTAGGGGTCTTTGTGCTCGGCTTGAAAAGACATTTAAAGACATGGATGATTTCTATCAACAACTCATCAATGAACACCTTGACCCGAAAAGGTCTATGGCTGTTAGGGAGGATTTAATCGACATTTTACTACAACTGAAGAAGGATAAGTTGTTGAAATCGTTCGATCTCACCCTTGATCATATTAAAGGGGTACTCATGGTAACTATATATTGATTCACTCTCAGTTTCTGCAATTTAACTGTAACATAATACTCAATACTGCACAATATTATACTTTTGCGACTTTTCTTAGTCGTCCACACACTTGAGATGAGGTTTTCCTGAAGAAGCTGGGCCATGTGCAGTCAAACTGCATGGCAGTTCAGACTTGTATTGTAACATGATTTACATGTTACAGTAAAATGATTTTGCAACTGTTAGTAGTAACTTTTATTTGATGTGATGCAGAATATATTACTAGGCGGAACGGAAACAAGTGCTGCAACATTAGTTTGGGCAATGACAGCACTAATAAAGGATCCAAGAATCATGAACAAAGTTCAACAAGAAATAAGAAACACAGTAGGAAAAAAAGGCCTGGTTGAAATAGAAGACCTTCCAAATCTTCCTTACCTCAAATCAGTAGTAAAAGAATCAATGAGAATGTACCCACCAGTTCCCCTCCTCGTGCCCCGAGAAACAATGGCGAAAGCCGTTTTAGACGGGTACGAAATTCAGCCCAAGACACTAGTTTACGTGAACGCGTGGGCAATCGGACGGGACCCAAAAGTTTGGGAGAATCCGGGAGAGTTTTGGCCGGAGCGGTTTGAGGGGAGTAGTGTTGATTATAAAGGGCAAGATTATGAGTTGGTTCCGTTTGGGGCGGGGCGGAGGGGTTGTCCGGCGGTGAATATGGGGTCCATGACGGTGGAGCTGGCAATGTCTAATTTGCTCTATGCATTTAACTGGGAGTTGCCTGTTGGGATGAAGAAGGAAGAGGTTGACTATGAGATTTTGACGGGTATGGCTATGGTTAAGAAGAATGATCTTTGCTTGATTGCTAATGTCTATGAAGATGCCAAAATAGGTGGCATTTGATGTTTGTAAGTCAGCTCGATTGTGCTTTCTTGTAGTGTATTTGTGTATTTGATTCCAAGTGTTTTTGTGTACTCATTTGTAGCATAATAAAAAGTACATTGTCAATTTTTCATCTCAGACGGTACACGCTCATCATCTAATAAGCCGGTTCGGTTTGTACCAGAACAAACCGGTTCAGCCGGAACAGACCGGTACATACCGGAATTTAGCTCGTTCCGCTCCGACGTGAACAGCGGAATTTATAATTATAATTATGATACCACTAAGTATGGTGCACCATGTGCGTTAGTGATTCAACTGTTGCAAAATATTCATTATAATACTAACTCTATTAATTCATAATTATTCAACTGTTGCAAATTCCTTTAAAAAAAAATGTTGCAAATTATGCATTATTATGATATTAACTCTATTAATTCATAACATCATACGATCATGTAACATGCACCATATCATAAACAAAAATAGTACAAGAAATCTCGTCTCACACAAAACAGTAGCAAATCTTACTAACAAAATCACAAATATGTTATCAACTGGTATTTGATTTACTTAATAATTGAACCACAAAATATACACACTTAAAGGCTTACAATTAGATCTTTATATGACTAATTTATGTCCTTAATATTGCTCGTTTAGTATTACAAGTATGTATAATTTCAATATGTAGAAATCATATTATGTCCATCCCAAAATGAATATTTATTTTTGTTCTTGATTATGAACAAAAATGGGCATTTATTTTGGTGGAGGAATAAAAAACATTTACACAATCAAGCCACAACCAAAAATGGAAATGGGAGTTTTTTTTCCTTTTCATAATGACATTCTTGATACAAGGCTACCTCTTAAACATTGGTTCGTTAGTTTTTAGCTTCCTACGACTTCAAATAAACATTCAACCAGGCCATCTCACCTTTAATTGGCCACAGAAAAATCTCAAAAATACAAGAACATCAGAAAAAATTTTAAACAATAATACACAGTTCTCCCATAAAATTAATCCGCCAAAATTTTACAAACTACGACTTCTTGGGTCTTCCTCTTCCTCTCTTAGCAGGTGCTGCAGCATCTGGTTCCTTTGTTGCAGAAGATTTGCCCCTCCCACGCCCCTCTTCCAGAAGCCTTCCCGCCCCTCGACTTCTTTTTTTCAGCATGTCCGTTCTCCTCATCTTCACTGTACTCGTCACTGTCCATCTCAATCTCCTCATCTTCTGATTCAGATGAGTCTTTGGCTTTTTTCCTCTTGTTTGACTTTTCGGGTGCTTTTGTAGCAGCCTTTTTGGCGGGTTTCTTAGGGGTTGGAGCCTTGATCTCTGGCTCTTCACTCCCTGAACCAAATAGAGTACTAAAAGTTAGTCCCATTTCGAAAACACTGAATTTCCAAAACTTACAATGCAACCTAAAAAGTCAAAGGGGGCTATCAATATGGGACGGAGAGAGTAAATCATACTCCCTCTGCCAAATGGTGAAAGTGATGCAAGTGTTGTGAGTACGAAAAGTGAAGTAGGAGAGAGAAGGTAGGGTAGGGAATAGTAAGTTGATTGGTGTTGTGAGTATAAAAGTAAAGTATAAGAGAGAAATAGTGGGAGGAATAGTAAAGATTCTTTGCTATTTTAGGAAGTGGACACTTACTCTGGGACATACTAAAAGGAAAGGTGGACACTTACTATGGAACGGAGGGAGTACCAAACAAGCACTTGGGAGAAATTTCAAGAAAGTTTAGGAGAATGCAATGCAACAAAATTAACAAAATAATAACGCAAGAGTTTGCGGTACCATACCTTCACCAGCCGCTTTGCCATCATAGACATCAAGCTGTCAAAGTACATAAGTAAATTAAATTCATTGCACAGGCTGAAGAAAAACAAAGAAGAGTGCAGCAAGCATAAAACAGCTGCACTAAGAGATGAGTGATACAGGTACGAAATTACTAAACTGAACACTGAACTTGCATATCCTAAAACTAGTATTTATCCATCTTATCTTCTTGATTCTCATTTAGTAGACTCGGCAATCTCAAATATCTTATTTTCAAGATGCACATATGCCACAGTTCAGGGAAGGGACAAGAGCGACATGTTAAATATACTCAGAGATTTTGGTGAGAGGAAAAGTAGAGAGGGAATAAGTATGTCGTAACATACTTTTGCCCTTCTTATTATTATCATATCCCAAAATTTAAAAAAGCCTACTATCAACGTCGATGGTTGCATATAATGGTTGCATATAAAACAACAAGTAGACGACACGTTTATTATATGCAATCGTGAAAGTTAATTGTAGGTCTTGTTAAATTTTGGGATATGATAGTCAATAAGAAGGGAAAAAGTATGTTAAGGCATACTCCCTCCGTCCCATAACAACTTGCACCAATTTCCTTTTTGGGTGTCCCATTGGTAAGTCCTACTTACCTAAAGTGTCCAACTTTTATTCTTTCTTTATTCACCCTATACTTGTCATACTCACACACTTAAATTATGGGACCACTTTCAAATCATCATGCTCACAACCACTTTTCCACTCACAATGCTTTTGAATATATATACTCTCTCCTTAATTTTTGTGTCGGAGAAAAATGGTGCAAGTTGTTTTGGGACGGAGGGAGTACTTGTGTGTCAAAAATTGATGTCTTGTTACCTGTTCAAGTTGCTCGCCAGCATTTGTTCTGTCAACAACCACCATGGAATGGGCAAATCCACATGCAACACTACAGACAGGGAAAAAGTAAAAGTTTGTAAGCACTAAGCATGTTAAAAGCTTATTTAAGATTAAATGCTTATATGCAAAGAAATGTCAATTATAGCAACCTGATAACATGCATGCCCTCGATCATCTCTACCTTTTTGGGAATTGCAGAGGATCTGCAACACAGTAAACAAGCAAAGTCATAATAAACAAAAGATGATAAGGACAGTGGTAGAATTAATGGATGTTAAAGAGAAAAAATGAACATACTTCTGCCCAGCGGGTCCATAACCAAGTTCACCAGACTGAGCATGTCCCCAACTTATGCAAGAGCTATCGGCGCCAACAAAATGATGCATACTGCCAGAATCCATGCAACGTATGTTCCAGCCACTGTACAATAACAACATAAAGATTGATTGAGCAATGATGAAGACTAATAATGAAACTCAAAATAGCCCATTTTAAGAGCTTGGTTTCAAACATGAGCTTTACAGATTCCAAAAAATATTGACATGCTAAACTGATTATCATGTTTGACACTTTGACCCTTGGCCAAAAAATTCCCAACCCAGAAATCTTCTTTCGCTCTACATGGGCAGGTTCATGCTTGAGGGTTTTGATAACATTAGATTGTAGAACCATTAGGAGACACGATAAGATTAGTAGTAAAATAAAACAGGATCTCATGGTACATGAGCAAGTCCAACTGTCCAACCAATAACATCCTTTGAGAGATAGGGAGAGAAAAGGCAGCTAAAAATCCATTTCACAGTACGAAAAGAAACCAATTGCCATGGGTTCTAAAGTGATGCCCTGATGAGAAATAGACTCCAATCCGCCTGAAAGCTGACCTCAAATGAGATCTTTCAACATATCAAACTACTGGGTTACGAAAAACATTTTCAAAGCATTCTTCAGATCTTGCTTGTTGTTTATTGCGGGGTCTAATTCCTTAATAATCTGATGCATCGAAAAGAATATACCATCTTCTTCAATAAAGGATAATATGCTAAATATATGAGGGTCAGTGACTCACCACTAGATACCCTTCCAGCTCCTCAACCTCAACTAAGAACCTCAGTTACGTGTGCTTGCTCTATTTTGTCCTAATTCCTAAGAGGACAGTATTACATTATTCCCATTGTTTCTTTCTCTCCCCCCCCCCCCCAAAAAAAAAAAAGGTTCCACACTACTAGCAACTATCTAAAAGCCAGCAAATGAAAATTGACCCTGCAGCCTTCAGTGCAAGTTATCGAATGCGATTATCAGCATGGAAAGAAAAGCAAACATCCGCAACAGAAAATTAACAAAAGCAACAATCATGACAAAGCAATAAAAAATCAAAGAGCAACATATAACCATACTACAAAATAGCAGACAAAGCACCTTGGCATCATTGCCAAAGAAACGCAATAAGGGCAACAGATGGATAGGAGAGTAATAAGAGTACACTACCTCAAGTCCATGAGAGGCTTAGGATACATCCAATCATCACCGGTGTTCTTCAGCTTTCCCCACATATAAAGTTGACCTCCACCTTAACAAAGAAAATATGTGATTCTATAATGGATTATATGAAAAAGAATAAACATTGGTTAAAATAACTAAAATCGAGCAGCTCTGGAGCCCAACATTTACTGAGCAACCCTCGTTCACTCCCCTGGCACGCTTATTTTAATCCGATGAAAGTAAGCTGCCTCACTTGTATGACCAATCATTTACTTTACAACATGCACCAGAACAACGTATGTTTATGTAAGCATCAAACTGTAGATATATTATAAACCACTCTTTTGTAGAAAAAGGAATTTAAGAATGCCAGTATGCCAGTAGTATAATTCATAAACAACTTTTACATTTATTGTACTCTAATGAAATGCTCGAATATTAAGCCCCTTTAGCATGGCAATTAAAATATACTGTATCTTGTATTTAAGGGCATGATGGCAAATGCAAGTTATATATATTCCCTCCGTCCTTATTGAAACTACACACTTTGGCTTGGGCACGAGAATTAGGAAAAAGTGCTGGTGGAGTAGGTGTTGTGATTTGTGAACATGAAAAGTGAGACAGGAGTGTGAAAATGGGGTAGGGATTAGTGAGTGGAAAGTTGTTGTGAGTGGAGAAGTGGGTCTCATTAAATAAAGAAGTATTATTAACTCTCCATTTTTGGAAGTGTGCAGTTCGTAATGGGACACCCAAAAGGATAATATGTGTAGATTCAATTAGGACGGAGGGAGTATACTTCTACTGTCAAAAAGGTTATGAAGAAGATGCTAGCTATAGAGAAGGCTGTGAATGAAAACGGTGAGCCAAGTAAAGACTTCCGTGGCTTTGAAGATCAGTAAGAAGGTTAAGAGAACTCAAGGAGTGATGGGGAAGAAGGCTACGGTGCTGTCAAAAAGGGAATCAAAGAATCTTTGCAGACGTGAAATTTGGTAATTATTTTGGGTTGGCAAGAAAATGTATGCTTTTAAGTTGTTGCACTTAACTATTATTTTTTATTTTTATTTTTATTTTATTCAACTCACACCCACCCACCCACTTTTCTGTAATATGTGCATTCTCCAGACATAGTATTTTTCATTTGATTCCTATTCATGGTTATGTATCATCTTAATTTATGCATGTTAGTAATCCCTCCGTCTCATAACAACTTGCACCATTTTGATTAAAATGGTCAACTTAATTACATTTTGACCACGACTTTATAATTTTTTTGATGATTCTCATAAAAATCTAAAAATTGTTATTTGTAATATATATTTTTAATGGTGAATCAATAACAATATTTAGATTTTCATTAAGTTTATCAATTTTTCTATAAAGTTTTGGTCAAAGTACAATTAAGTTGACCACAACTTTATCAAGTTGTTATGGGACGGAGGGAGTGGTGATAATTTTGACAGGTTCAACTTGACCTGGATTTTGGTTAAGAGGTTCTTAATGATGGCTCTGGATTTTTGTTAAGAGGTAACACCTGGATTTTTGTTAAGAGCTTCTTAATGATGGCTCAGTGACTTGGTTCTCCGTGACTAATGTATAATTGTGTTAATGTTGGATAATGATACACGTAGTGAAAACTCAAAGGGAAAACTCATAGTGAAACACTAATCCGTTGGATGAGTTTTTAGCAGTGGGGTCCACAAATATTTATTACAATCCAACGGATTACAAAGCTTCGCTATCAATTTTCCCTTTAAGTTCTCACTATACATATCATTATCCTAAAATGTTTCATTTTTGTTCTTAATAAAGAATAAAATTACACACACAGCCTCCGTCTCATATTTAGTAAGAAACATGATTTTTGAGTTTCTTTTGAATGTGGGAGCACTGTAATTGAAGAGTCTTTTTGCCCTGCTGCGTACTGTTACCGTGCCCTCGGCACGGGTAGGAGTACTAATCTCGGTGCAAATGGAAGGGTGGACACTTACTCTGGGGCGGAGGGAGTACTTTGAAGTAGCAAGCTTAACATATAACAGTTACAAGATAGTACATAAACAATCATATAAAATCTGGAAGAATCAGACAAAAACAATCAGATAACCTACCAGCAGTGCAGGCAGAGTTAACAGAGCCAGCTGAGACCACTGCATTAGGAGGTAGAACGTTGTGTCTTGTGAAGACATCAACGCGTCGAGGAGAAAACTCATCCTTCTGCTCTCTATGTCCAAGCCTGTGATCAGCACTTGCAGTGTCAAATTTCTGGTGACCTAGAGTGGAGAACATTGGTGTGCAGAAAAATACACAAAATATATTTTAGAGGATCATGTGAAACGAAACTACTAACCTTCCATAGCCTCCATAGCCCCACCTGAAATTATCATAACCAGGAGGATGTTAAATGTTTTGTACAATAAGGACGGTAACCACCAGATCATTTTAACCATATGAGAACTTACGTGTAAACATAGCCTTTAGAATCCACTGCAACTGATATACCCAAAATAAAAGAGAGAAAAATATCAAAAGATTTACAAACTATCAAAAGTTACTGTATATTGTCCAGATTAAAGGAGTAGTAGACACCATAGACAGGTCAAAAAGACTACCTGTATGGTTTGCTCCACATGCTACTTTGACAATAGTTTCCCCAGCAAGAGCAGATACAGCTTTAGGACGAGGTTGGGCTTCATAAGCAAGCTTCACTGAGCTATCCTTAGTATTATACTGCAATTGCACGTCATAAAAATTGATTTATGAAGACTTGAAACAAAATTATTAAAGTGCAATTTCATCCATATACATATATAGACACACATAAAGAAGTGCCGACAAAATCTACCTGAATCGGTACTACGTTCAGACCTAACAGTTTCTTTGTCAAGTAGGCAGCACAAGATGTTAAGTTTTAAGCAACACTACACTCCACAACTCGTTTACTCACAAGCCAACAGAAACAGTCTGCTAATAACCGGCTCCAAAATACTCTTTAAAAAGAGGTACCTTTTATAAAAGTAAATCACATCTTAGTTAAAAGGAAATGGCGCCAGCCCTTGGACGAAACAAATCTTTGGACCGGGTTATTTCATTTTAACAGAGACAATCATCCCAATAAAAATATGAGGAAAGGAGTAGGAATTAAAATAACAGTAATCAAACCGTATTGATGCAAGTTTGAACTCCTCCTTGCCCATATTGAAGGAGGGAGGGGGGGAGGGATGGAAGAATGTCTAGAGACAATCCATGGACCAACCACGCATAAAGTAAACAAAGTTGGAATATACTACTTTAAATGGCCTCATCATCATCACAAACTACTATGAAGTTAGCCCTGCGCGCTGAGTGAAACACGTTCATCGTATTCAGTTTTATACACTGATACGAAGCCAAGGTATTTTCGACATTTAAGCATATGCCTGTGGATGGTATAGAAGTTCTGGAATTGTTTAACCTTACTATTGAGTTACAAATATAGTCAAACTTGCATGGTGACACACTCCCAATGTATGATGCTGCCCATAAGCTAGATATAATATGAATATGAAGCAACTTTTGTTAATGATGGTTTGGAAGTGATTCTGACCCCAACTCACTCAACTCAACTAGAATATAACTTGTCCCATTTACGTAGGGTTGATGATGGATTGTTTTAGGCATTTCCAACAGAAACGGAGTGTACTCCTTTTCGGGCCGTCCCATTGAGTAGTAATGTTTCGATAATAGGCGACTTTTTGTACAACAAACTGACTAAACTAACCTTCATTTCCCTGCCTAGTTTAAATTCTGTCCACACTGTTTGAGTTCAAATGTTTTAGGGGCAACTCAGAGATTTAGTAGATACTCAAAGCCTTCTCTTGATTTGCGTGTTTAGTCAAATGTTACTCTTCTACTGGAATGGAGGGAAGTAACACTATGGAAGACATTTCAGAGGCGTTATGTATACGATGAAAGGAATCAAAACCGCATGTATGTGCAATAGTATGCACTTGATACAAGATGTTAACAATGCAGAATAAGTAACATAAAGGATGAGATTTTTTTCCATACCTCATTGTCAGTTCCATGCCCAAGCTGGCCATATTGCGGAAGTCCACAAGTTCTGAAAACAATGAAACACAGCATAATCAGGAAATTATTATCGTACAACTTCAATTAGCTAATTAAATAACATAATAAGTTTGCATCAATGAAATAGCTATTTCAATAACAACTACTAATATAAGCTATATGAATAACATAAGAAGTATGCATTAATGAAAAAGGCATACAGTATTGAAGCTCCTTCAACAGAAGTTAACCAAACAGTGAAATCAGCTCCACAAGCAACATTTGTTGCTTCAGTTACTAGAGAACGGACAGGAGATAGCTCGAATTCTGCAAACAAATCACGTTAATAGCATACAACATGATAAAGCAAGCGTAGAGCTATGGATGTACAAGTACACAAAGAGCGATACAGATCTTAACACATTTTTAGATGTCAAGGCCTTTGCATGGTTGCTTCCCACTCAATATCCTCCACACTCAACAATAAGCAGAATTCATTCAGCCTATCAATCACAAATAGCTACATACTAACCCCCATTATCACTCATATTATGGTAGGCATATGAGCTCAATCACAATCGAAAATCATTCATTTGCCGCCATCCTCAAATCAGTTTAACCACCAATTGGATTGCGTCTGACTTAACTACCTTAACTCATGCCCGTGCTCATGCGCTTGACGGCTTGACCCACCTACTTACTCCAAATTACTTCTCCAGGCAGTTAAGGACTGCAACATTAACATCTTCTACTGCAGTTTCGCAGCATCATTTCTGTATCTCCTCTATCCATCCATATATCTATCGACATCCACAAATCAGAAGAAAACTTGAACCTTCCATTCTTGGCCACGAACCATTACTGTTTCTTATTCATGTCCTAATATGATAAGTTCAACAATAACCAGCAGACAAAAAGCCATGTCTTTGCGTACTTAAACTAATGAACAACAGTAACCTGTTTTAATTATTTCTGATACAACGCCAATGCCCAATTTCTTGCATTATTAAACTAGTAAACAATTCTGGATAGCGTGTTATCTATGCATTACAATCATGAATTTTATTTAGCAGGACATATTCCACCTCAGCCTTCCTATGAGATACCATAGGATTCATGACATCTTTTACTGTCCTAAATCGACTTTTGTAGGTAATATTGTCTTCTCCCACATTAAGCATGAAAAATGAAAATGAATACGAAATGCAACCCAAGATTACTAGTAAAAGTAAATTTACAGAATCAGATACAGCAGAAAGAACCAAGCATGTAGATAATATCACAATAGTAGCTTGTTATTATAGTTAAAATTTCTTTTAATTTAGATTTTACAGGTGGGACGGATAGAAGCGAACCAACTTACCGTTCTTAACCGAGCCTGTACCAAGCTGCCCATGCTTATTCCAGCCAAAAGACAGTGATAAGCCATCTTCAGTTACTAGAACTGTATGCGACCTTCCACTCCCCGCTTTAACAATTTTATACCTGAAAGAAAATGGAGAAGACTGTTCAGGAGGGAAGGAAGAAAATCATATTGTAATCGAGCAAAACAGATGTATTTTAGAGTATTACATAAAATAATAAGATATTCAGCTAATCTGAACATGACTTGATTTACACCTAGCTCAAATAATTATCAACGTAACTCGACTCTTTAGGCTATGAAATTGTGAATGGGATATCAACATCAATGCTAGGGGTAGAGAGGAGGAATACTAACTTGAAAGCAATAATAAAGATGCATATAAGTGATTGGTCTGAAAGAAATTCAAGCTTCTGCATAGATAGATATAAGAAGGTTCCTTGCACCCCCAATATGTTAGTTGAAATGAGAAATCAATTTCATAAAATATATCCCTGGTTAACAAAAACATAATTACTGTTTGTATCATATTGTAAGTGGTTTGACCCTTTCTCAGAAGCATGCTTACTATTCCACCCTTTGACAATGAAGATGCCTACATAACTAAAAAGGTGATTCCTATTGATAACAAATGAAGAGTTTAATACATTATTATGTCTTGGTAATAAATACATTATGTTTACCATACTAAAAAACTTTCAGGATTTTGTAAAGGAAGGTATTTTTATATGTCAACAGACCTTTACTCCAAAATTGAGGAAAATAATAACAAATAAATAAATAAATATTGAAAGCGGTACTACTTTTGGGGGCCTGGGGAGTATATTATACCAACTAAATGCTTGGTTGCTGACAGTTATCCAATTGATTTGAACTAGATACAACGCACATCAAAATCAATAAGAATGTCAATTCCAAGGTAACTGCTGAAAATTGGCAACTGTGAGAAAAAACTAAGAATGGGTACTTAAGAACAATGCTTGTAAAGATGAACAAGACCTCAATTGAAGAAAATAACAGGGAAAGAAATGAAAGTATGCCTATAAGAAAATACTCCCTCGTTCCACCTCACTTGATACCAACTTGGTGGGCACAATAACTAAGAAGAGTAGGAGAGAGAATTAGTGGAAGGAAGTATTGTGAGTAGGAAAAGTAGAGTAGGAGAGAGAATGAGTGGAGGGAATAGTAATTTGATTGGTGTTGTGAGTATAAAGACTTTCCATTTTGAGTAGTATCAAGTGAAGTGGGACGGACCAAAATGGAAATTGGTCTCATGTGAGGTGGGATGGAGGGAGTATAAGCTTCCAATTACTTCACACTTCTACAAGCACATTAAGGAAAGCAACCTTCAAAATTAACTTCAGCAAAAGCGTCTTTACTGTTAGCACAGAACAGATTAAGCACAGGTGCTACTATTCATCCGAAAGAGCTCCCATATAAAACTTCCTTGTCTCAGATGATCAATTCAGGTCTCAGTTCGATGCACCACCCTTTCACAACTAAACCACTGCTTATGAATGTAATGCCCCAATATGAGGACTGACATTGAAGAGTATGATACGATGATTCCCACGTAGACAAAGAAGGCATTCATGCAAAATATTTGGATCATGCCAAAGATACAGGAAATCTTCATCATTATCATGCCAATGGAGCCATGATTTAGCAGGTAACTTCCACATCCTATCAAATGCCCCCAATCATCTCATTCCCACTAAGAATGTATATTGTCTTTGGTTTCCAAGGCAGACTTAAAGATCTTTCGAGAGAACTACAGCTTAATTTATCCAGCTATTGCAAAAGGACCAATGACATTGCAGATTCACACATCTTCCTATCAGCTCGATCACTCTTAACAAATGAGGGACTCGAGAGAGCGACATCACATATCCATTCACAGTACTTCCATCAGCACAACCCACCAAAACGCATCAAAGAGATTGTCTTTGCTTTCACCATTAGCATTTCATTTATCAGTAGCGACCACATTGATGTCTCTCGCCTCTAACAGATCACTTCTAATATAACATCCCTCCCACCTTCTCTACCTGATTCACTTGCCTGATACATCCATTTCTCTTATAACACTTCTCTCTGAAAGTGTCAGTCCACCTAACTAGTCAAAAACACCATACCAAGATCCACAAGCGTAATTTTCTACAGCTACTGACCATCAACCCCTCTTACAGTTAAGAAGCACGTATCAATTTTTATTATCCTTTGGAATGCTAAATTAAAATTACTTTAAAATAAAGAAAGTTTTACATGATTAAAAGGGTAGAGCAAGTCTGAATAAGCGTACAAGGCAAAACACAAAACAAGCAATCTAAACCAAAGATCGATCAGAGATTCATTTCTATAGCAGGATATGTAACTTACTTGGAGAGATCTGACACTACCGTGGGCCTGTCACGCTGAATTTGATCTCCATGGCCAAGTTGTCCTTTCTACAAAACCATATGGTAATGAGTATGGGAAGCCAGAACATAAAAATAACAAAAACATTTCTGAATATTATACTCTTGCAAGTCCCACGTAAAGAGTTCTAGTATGACTTTTTGATATCAATATGAGCACATGTTACACATTTATGTACTTTAATAAGATTAAGCAAATATGAAATCAAACAAAAGTTATTGCCTACATTACATACAAAAAAAGAGCACTGGAATGAAATAATACAATTGTGGTAAGTTTATAAATTACTATTGAAAAGTCAAATTGTAGTCTCAAAGAGGAAGGAAATTAATAGTTGTGAAATTTGAACTTACATCATTGCGCCCCCAGGTGAAGCAACGTCCTTCCACATCCAATGCCACACAGTGACAAGCAGCTACACCATGCATAATATAATAATCAAATATACAACACAACGTGTACTCCCTCTGGCCAGAAAGATAGTCCCACTTTATAGTTGTCAATAGGAATACTTAAAGATAATTAATTATTCGAACAAAAATCTAAAACTTGTTATTAAAACACCATTATAAAGAGTATCAATAAAAAAAATAGATTTTCATCAGAATAATTAACTTTGTCTCATTTATTGACAAGTTCATTTAAATTGACAATAAAAAAATAGGAACTATCTCTCGAGGAAGGAGGGAGTATACATAAACACTCTAGGTTGAAATCCAACATGTATAGAAAATAATTAATGTTGGAAAACATCTGTAAAATATGAACTCACCACAACCGGAGGCGACAAAACGAATGTCGATGCCAACAAGCGGCCTGAGGCGGGTAGGAGATACCAAGTTGGATTCTTGCGGTACCTTCTTCTTCCCAACGATATCCCAGCTCGTAGTACCACAGAACAAAATCTCTCCGCTTTTCACAACCTCCTCCTCCGCCTCAACCTTCTTATCATTCTCCATCTCCGGCCAACTTACTAAACCTCGACCGGGGGAAATTCAAAAAAAAAAAATGAAGAAAAAAACAGCACAAGTGAGAGATCCAACGGCTATGAAGGAGTGCGAGCCGGAGGCGTGGCCGGAACCGGAACAGGGGGGAGTAATGATCGAGTAACGGCTAGTGGAATGGAACCGGCGGGCGGAGAGAAGTTCAGATCAAAAAAGAGAAGAATGTGAAACTGAAACCCTAAAAGGGAGATTGTATTGGGGTTTAAATTTTGGGGGTTGGGTTGTGTTGTGTTTTCCGAGAATTTAATTTTAAGTTTTTTTAAAAAAATATACTATTGTGGAGAGATAAAAATGGGAAAAGAAATTATCCGTGGTCAATTGATTTTCTTTTTGAAGTGAGTGATTTAGGGAGTCATTGTCAGATAGATTTGTGAGAAACCGGAGGGTTTAAGGTGGTTCCCGCGGGTTTTGTCTAGCACCGTGCAAGAGGCGTGCACTAGCTGGAGGGCATTCACAGTTCTCGTCACCTATAAACCAGGGGTGGAAATGGTTCCGCTCAAACCGTGGTTTGGAACCGAACTGAACCAAGCCGAGCGGTTTAGTTCTGTTTTTAAATATACTAGTGAGTAACCCGTCGAGATTCGACGGGAGCATAGTAATGCTAAGAATAAAAAAACTCCCTCCGTCCCTAAATGATCTTCAAATTTGACATTTTTCATTAATAATGAAGAAAAGATTCCCTTCGTCACTGCAGTGAGAGGAAGCAAAATAAGACAGTAAAAATTATACTCCCTCCGTCCCAAAATGAAGTTTTCATTTGCCATTTCTCATTGTCTCAAAAAGTTCTTCTCATTTGTACAATTTGGGCTTCGAAGTGCATAAACAAAAGATGGCTAGTGAAACTAGTATTCATATTCTTAAAAAGTTTGAATAGTCAAATAAGAAGATCATTTTAGGACGAAGGGAGTAGTTCTTTCTAGGCTTGAAACGAAATTGATACAAATGCAAAAGGCATACTGGTATTTATGTTTTTCCTCTCACTCTGTTCAATGTTTTTCTAGGTTAATAGCATTACTAAACTCAATTCCAAGTTGAATAAATAGAAGTAAATGGAGGGCAACATCTTCGGCAAGTAGATATTGAGACATCCTGAACCACAATGGAAAGTTCTGGAATCACTTGTAGAAATCAAAGTCTGTGTCGGGCTTCTTAGCGATGGTTCTGTAACCCTTCTCAAAGTCCTTAGGCAGTATGACATATCTGTTCTTGGACTGCATGCATTCCTGCTTGACAAATAGTTGTAATCTCAGCAGCACTGATTTTATTTGGTCGAGAAACATACTCCTCTAATTCAACCTCATCACTCAAAATTCATCCTCTATTAGGTAAAAGGAAACTCAATCTTACGGTCAAGTCTTCCGGGATGGAGAAGTGCAGGGTCCAAAGTGTCATCTCAATTGGTTGCCATTATAACCTTGACGTTAACTGTTTGGTCAAACCTGTCCATCTGGTTTAAGAGTTCCATGCCATGAGGATTCTTTGAACTTCTCTGTGAGCACCAGTCTGAGCATCGAACCTAGCAGTAGCAATTGCAGCTACCTCATCAATGGATATAATTGCGGGGTTCATTATCTTCCATTTGATTACACAAACAATGTATGAACTCCGGCAGCCTGAAATGGAGAACAGGAGCAGTCAGCGCTTGCACTTGGCCTGAATAATAGATCTTTTTCGAAAAGAAGAAAGAGACTTCCTGCTATGAAAAATCAAAGGCAACACCATCATTGATAGATGATCTTAGAATCAACTTCAAAAACATATTTCAATTACATGTTCTATATGATAATTAAAAAAAAAAAAACAGCAATTGTCTCTACTTTAAAAGCAACAGAGGTGGGGCTTCCTTAGCCATTATGCTCACTTGTGTAGCTGACAACCTGACATTGCTTCATGTTTCCATACCCTACTTCCGCAACTTGCTTCAAACTTCAACCTCCACAAAGTTTGAAATCTGCCTCACTTAAAATATAGGATTAGTCAACTGGCTAAGTCGCATCATACATAATGGAATAGCTGAGGGTTTAATGACACACTAAGTGATAGAATTTTGGTTTTAATTTTTTCTCACCTTGTAAAAAGAAGATTCGCTGTCAGTTGGGACATAACCACGCGTCATTGATCCACAACCTGAAACACAAAAATGTCCAAAGTGTCAGCCTCTATTAGGTAAGGGAAACTCAATTTTACTGTCTTATTTTGCTTCCTCTCTTTTCATTCAATAGAGTTGCTCTTTATAAAACTCATAAATTCTGATTGCTGAACCAACTATTTGGAAAATACTCCCTCCGTCAAGAATTGAATCAAACCAAAACAAACGAACTACTGTATATTCAGGGACGGAAAAAAATGAATACAGTTGCTCTTTAAAACTCATAAAATCTGATTGTTGAACCAACTATTTGAGAAATATTCCATTCGTCCCTGCAGTGAATCAATGAAAAGTGGTCATTCTATTTAAAACTGAGTACTATCCTGAGAAATACTCCCTCCGTCCCGAAGTGAATCACTGAAAAGTGGACACTCAGTGACAGGAAAAAATGCTATTTAAAACTGAGTACTATCCTAAATTGATGAGAGGTATGATGTTTAAGCTTATTCCGTGAAATACATATCACTCTTAACAAAAACCTATAAAATGATAAGATCATTGCATTAAGGATGAATGTTTAAAAATTTAGAATTACCTCATAATTTGTGAAAAACTTCTTTATAGACCACATTAGTGGTCATATCGCTGGTTTGACCATCCTTTTCACAAATCAGAACTTTGAGCCCCTTTTTGCTTGTAACTCTCGACATTGCCACATACAACTGCCCGTGACTGAATACAGGTCGAGGAAGATAAAGCCCAACATGAGAAAGAGGCTGTCCCTGACTCTTATTTATAGTCATAGCGAAGCAAACATTCAATGGGAACTGTCTACGTTGGAATTTGATTGGGAATTTTGTCAAATCGGATGGACTCAACATCATTCTAGGCACAAACACCTTCATGCCAGTATTCTTTCCAGAGAGTATTCTTGCTTCAACTATATGTTTTCCTAGATTTGTAACTATCAGTCTCGTTCCATTGCATAATTCCGAAGCTTGATCAATGTTTCTGAGTAGCATGACTATACACCCAACCTTCAGACGTATGAAATGGTTCGACAAGCCCGAGCATTTAATCATATTAAGAAACTCAACAAAAAATACATCCTCGTGGCCAGCAATATCTCCATCCTCCTTGTTGATGCTATCTGAACTCATATACAACACTTCTTCACTGGGCAATAGTGACATCATATAATCATTGATAGTATCTACTATCTCATTATTTGGTGCCAAAATTGCTCTATCCTGAAAAAAACCATCAATACACATATTATGTAATATGTCAGGATACGTGTTTTGAACAATAGTTGGAATAGGATCAGCTGTATCCGTTATCAAAATATCATCTGGTAATTTAATGTTAACTTCTCCATCATTTTCTTCACCGACATCACCATCTCCTACCCTTAGTATCCATTCAGCAAAATTTTTGATCTCCATAGCATCAGAAGAGGAAGAGGAACCGACCTACATACATTTAGACAATGAATGAGATAGAAATATTTAATTACTGCAATAGGGAAATGTAAAATATTAAAGTTTAATATAAGATAATTTACCTGCAATCTCATGTTTTCTGTCAATTTTAGCACCTCACAGGAATTCTAAAGTTTAGACGAACTAATGGTAGCATGTACAATATCATGTCGGCTTCCTTTAGGCACAACGGGAAATATTTGCCTGAAATCTCCTCCAAACACAACAACTAATCCACCGAAGGACTTATTAGAGCAACGATCATCATTAGTACGCATAATGTCCCTCAAGCTTCGGTCAAGCGCCTCAAAGAAGTGCTTGTGGGCCATCGGAGCCTCATCCCAAATTATGAGCTTCGTTCTCTTTAGGAGACCACACAAATCAGAACCAGGCTTAATCTTGCTGCAAGTTGAGCTTTCATCGACCTGGATGGGTATGCCAAATCTGGAATGAGCAGTCCTACCCCTCGGAAGTAGCAAGGAAGCTATACCGCTAGAAGTCACCGGAAGAACTATATCCATCCTGCTTCGCAAGGCCGAGCACAATGTTTTCCATATGAAAGTCTTCCCCGCGCCACCATACCCATACAAAAAGAACACTCCATCATCGCCTCTATCAACTGCAGTCATGATCCTTTCATAAACCATCCTTTGTTCTTCAGTCAAACATTTATGTAATTTAGAGTGCTCAGCCTTCATCTCATCAACATCATATGACAATTCATCCAATATTAGCATATTCTCCGAACCAGAAATGACAGAATTGCTTGGTTGAGGCATATCTTTAAAATTTTGGAGACCTCGTACAATTCTGGATCAGTTTCTTTATCAGGAATTTCAGCATTTATACACTTGTCGACATCCTCAGCGATTAGTGCTTGGTCTTTACTTTTGAGAAACAGAAGAATGTGAGCATAGGGAAGACCTCGCTTTTGAAACTCCACTGTGTAAACAACTGAATCAAATAAAAAATGCCCATGATTAAAATTATTGTACTAAAAAATAAAATAAAATAATAATTATTATATATAGCATACGTTCTACTATAATTGGGAATTTTGATCAAGTTGACCAAAATTAGCAAAAAATGTGGGACAAATGGATAAAGTAATTATATTAACAAAAGATATTCAAATACAACACACATAGTATGGTGGTGAAAGAATTACTTACGTGCAGTAGGCTCGCCAAAAAAATTTCTTTTCCTTCAAATCCTTTACTAATTCATCAAGCTTCATTTTGAACACCCTACATACAATATCAAGCCTATCTTCGGGTCTTCGCCCCTTCTTCTGAACAAATTTTGTAATCTCTGGCACTTTGGATTGCAGGTAAATGTAATAAAGAGTGATGGATATCCTGTCCACCTGCAAATAGCTAATGCATCTTGGAAATTCTGAGTCATCCACCGCTGTCCACCGGTGTATGTTGTGTTTGGTTTCCAAGTAACATGCGCAGCGGAATATAGCAATTAAAATTTTAAGAAACCCAAAGCCATGGATCCGCTCATATGATTAAATCAAATACAACATAATGAATAAAGGATGAACTAACCCTTGATGGCTATCAAAGTTTTCTCTTGGTCTTTGGTGGAGATTTGAAGACTTGATCACGATCACAAAGCTTGAACACGAACTTTGAAGATGATGATTTTCACCCTCTAGCGGTATCCACACTTCGAACGAATATCAAAGGAGCTTCTTTGATCTTGGTTGCTAGACTAAATATTATGAAACACACTTTCACAATATAATAAAGAACTATATGGAATTTATTTGTGAATTATTTTGTTCCTCAATCAAGGATATCTTAGAACAAAATAAATTATCTCTCAAACTCTTTGAGACTCACAAAAGCACTAGTAAATATGGTCTGGCCGAATTGGTGTTTTTATACACAATTAAGACCTATTCCAAATAGGTAACTTGTGTCAAAAACCATTCCTAATCGAATTAGGAAATTTCAAACCGGCATACCGGGCGCCCGCCTGGTCCTACCCAGGCGCCCGCTTGTTTGGGCAGAAAGTCCAATTCCTTTTCCGGCTTGTTCAGGCGCCCGCCTGGTGCAACCCAAGCGCCCGCTTGGTTGACCAGGAGGCCCAGAACTTTCCAGAAATTCCTTGGAGGTCCTCCGACCCTAAATACCAATATAGTCATCTTATTTAAGATTCGTTCTATTGTGTGTGACCCTCTAGGATTATACTAAGTTGGCAATGGCCTCAAACATGATCCCATAAGATATGATTAGGTTCTAGCAAACCGTCATACCTACCCAAATAGTATAACTAGATACAAGTTCGCATTCCTTTAGAATATGTCACAATCCCTTTGTCCACGATGTCATTGAACACAAGTCATGGTCAAAGAGTCAACTTGTTTCGTTCAATACTTTTCTCGATTCCGAATATGTTGATAATCCAAATGACATTGATCCAATCAATTTATTTGAGTCCGGCCGAACATTTCATCAACATCATTCCTACGAGAGGCCCAAGCTTGACATCTCTCCGTGGAGGGACAAATCCATTTAGCTTATTATTCTTCCCAACGGGAATCTGATTATGCCAATCATACCCTTTATAACTACCGTGTTAAGGTAGCGTTTGAATATGTCAAACACAACAATAATAATCAAAACATCTCTTTATTGATATGAAATAAATTATAACAATTACAACGTTTATTAAACGTGCCTAGGGCACCACTACCAACATGTTGACGGCAACACAACTCGTCTACCCGCAGACGATGGATCAGTATCTCCTCTTGAAACTGCATCTGTAAGTTTCCTATAAGATTCTACCCTAAGAGCGGGTTGATTATGACGAATCCACTGAAGCCTTTGTGTATCCATCATAATATAAGCATCAACCATAAACTGCTGCAGTAGTCTTCCACTTCTCATAAGTTGGGGTCCTTCTGCAGACCTCTCCTGTAGTCGGAATGATAAAAACTCTTTCAAAGAAAGGTTGGGTCGCTTTGACATTGGAGGCATATTTCTAGGAATAACGGTATAAAACCCATCTTCCCCATAAACAAACAACAACGGGTACTGAAGAGGAAGATAACATGGGTTGAACTCGTGTATTTGTTTGAAATCACCACACCGTTCCTCAACCATAATGTCTCTCACATCAGGTGCATCTTGAATATCACCCTCGATAAGAGCTGCCACTTCAGAAGTTGTAGGCAAATTATATGTTCTACCATCCTTAGATCGTTTCCCTATCAGTCGAATCCTTACGTCACTCGAAGGGATATAGAAGAAATCTTTTATATGTTATAATTATGGGATGATTCACGTCATAATGAACTAACACAAAGAAAATTTTAAATTTTTTAATGGCGAAAGTCAATTGTGATTAGTCTCAATTAGCACAAATTTAGGAGATAATTTATCAAAATATTTTATTTAAAACTAATGAATATCAAAAAGCATAACAATTGTAGAGTCAATTTATGATAATAATATCCTCACTTTTTCTTTTCATTTTTTTCTATGTCAAAAAAAATTACTATAGATATTAACTTTAGTTTAACTTTTAATTAATTAATTGAATTAAATTTTAATGTATATCAAATAATTCATGGATTTGAACAGAAGGATTGAGTTTGAATAATTCGTAATGTATATCAAATAATTCGTAATATATAGTGAATTACTATTTTAAATTTGTGTTTAAATTAGGAATCAAGCCAATTCACCACGTATCAACTAAGCATTGGACAGAAAAAAGATGAACTTGCAACAATAAAATTACTCTTTATGAAATGAATCTAACATGACTATATTATGGGACGGAGGAAGTACGATTTATCACGTATAAATTAAGTATTAGAGAGAAAAATAGTGAATGAAATTGCAATAATTAAACTGACATGTGCGTTTTTTGTAAACACCAAAGGCAGAGGAGTGAATGAGTATGTATAATGCACTTGTCTTATAAGAGAGGCAAAATAACTGCTGATTAGAGAGCATAAGAAAGAGTGGAAGAAGGGTAAAACTAAATACAGAACATGTAAGCACTCCAATCTTTTTCTTAAGTGAGAATAAAAATGAAACGGAATATAGAACACGTAAATTGCAAATATTTATGATCATTTATTTATATTTTTACTACCAAATAAACCAATCAAAGGAGATCTCGTGAATAGCATATTTGCAAATATTTGAATCGAAAATTTCGGATAAAAGAAAGGAAAGTTATCAAAACTTTCCACCTTATATTTGGTGTGGTCAAATATTCTAAATAGCATATTTAAAATCTGAGTTTAATAATTACCAAAGATAGATATTTGATCAATCTTTCATGCACTTAGAATAATAAAATATGAATTCAAATTTTAAATCTAATCTTTTAATTTTGTAAATTTTGAATTTCAAATTACCAATCTTAATTGATTCAGCCGAGTTCTCTAGAAGGTTTTTCCTTTTTTTTTTTTTTTTAATGTTGAAAGCCTCAAAATGTGCTGACCAATAGAATGGTAGAATGGCGCCAAGTGGTATTATGAGGTGGCATTATGAGGTGGCGCAATGTGAGAGCAGGAAATGTTTCTGCTTTCATATTATATATAGAAGATGTGGTTCAACTCGGTTTAGAAAAGCGATAAACCATACGGTTCGGTTCGGTTTACGATCTGACCCTTCCAAACCGAACCATATCAAGCTGAACCATGAGCCGTACCGCGAAACCGAACCGTGGAGCCGAACTGTTGAACATACAAATTCAGTTTCAACATGTTAAACTTATCTTAGTAAGTACCGTGGCCTTTTCTAAGGCATATTCATGTACTCCCTCCGTCCTAAAATGATCTTCATACTTTTTTCCTATTATTGCCAAGGAAAAAAGTATGAATATCACTTTGGGACGGAAGGAGCAAATGACTTTGGCATTTTCTAAGGCATATTCATGTATTCCCTCTATCCCAAAATAATCTTCATGCATTTTTCTCTATTATTGCGAAGGAAAAAAATATGAATATCATTTTGGGACAGAGGGAGTAAATGACTGTGGCCTTTTCTAAGGCATATTCATGTATTCCCTCCATCCCAAAATGATCTTCATACATTTTGCTCTATTATTGCGAAAGAAAAAGGTATAAAATCATTTTGGGACGGCGAGAGTAAATGACTGGGACAGAGGGAGTAAATGACTGGCTTTTTTTAAGGCATAAAAAAGTATGGTATGTAGAAGGTGTTGTGGTTCAAACCGCGGTTCAAGCCACAATTTGAACCACGAAATCAGACTGCGGTTCAAACCGAACCAGACCATTATGGTTTAACTCAGCTCGGTTTGGGATTTCTCTAAACCGACATATAGCGGTTTGACCTCTAAATTACCCCAAACCGAGCTAAACTGAACCATTTCCACCCTTACTATAATGTTTAGTTCCATACTTTCTCTCACCCAATTTAGCCTTTTCTTGATTCGTTCTTTTGTGTGTGACCCCATAGGATTATATTAAGTTGGCAATAAAATTAAAACCATTTTAACCTTATAAATCATGAGCGGACTCTAGCAAGCCATCATGACTACCCAATTAATATAACTTGTCAATTTATTTGGGTATGGCCATACACTTTCATCAACACTATTCATCGAGTAGCCAAAGCTTGAGATCTCTCACGATGAGTGATGTAAGGGGTTACAGCGGAATTAAAAGTGAAACGTAACCGGATAGGCAAATAATCTAATCAACGACTAATTGACTCAATTCGAATCCACGAATTAGGGTTTGGCAAGAACAACACCAATATTGATGAAGCTCTCGATTAAACGAAGGAATCCACCTTCACGAAGGAATCCACCTTCAACAAACCAACAATGGTTTCTAGGGTTTAACCCACAAGGTTGCAATTGAATAAAACAAAACAATCAATAGTGTTTACAAACCCTAAAACAGGTTTTATACTCCTAAAAAACGAAACCAACAAAAATACCAAAAATACCCTAAAGTGTTTCAATTAAACGTAAAACGCAAGTTTGGGAAAAAATGGCCAGACACCGAGCGGGCGCCTGGTTGGGACCAGGCGGGCGCCTGAACATGGCAGAAACTTCAGACTAATTCCAGGCGGGCGCTTGGTCCGCGATGTGGCTTTACTGCGCAGGATCGTGCTACATCAAAGAGGAGAAATCCAATCTTGACTTATTACTCTTCCCTCCATGACTGATTATGCCAATCACATTCTTTATGGCTACCTAGTTAAGGCTAACGTTAGAATGTGTCAAACATAATGTTCATCACGTGAAAGACTGTAATAATCTTATGTCAAGGGATATCAATGATATTAACTATATGAGATTTAATTATGACATATGACCATGGCATAGTGCCTGTTCAAAACAGACAGGAAACTGGGACTTTGGTCCAGTCGGGTATAGCGCCTGGTCCGGTCGGACCCTTCACTGGTTCGGGCGGGTCTTTACTATAGCCCGGGCGGACCTACCTTTTTCCTCAATCCTTGATTTTCGATGTCAACCTGGTCCGGTCGGACCCTTCTGTGCTCCGTCTCAAAATTACAAAATCTTCTGTTGTTTAATCATTTAACTCGGCATCCCAAATTCAAAGGCATTAACCCAACAACTTATAGTATTTTAAAGTTGGTGAAATCAACCATAAGAATGACACATAAGCCACAAATGGGTTTTTCTTGATTTAGAAAATGCCATGTAATATGACCTTTGCAATCTTGGAGGCTTTTAGCATTCTCCTACCTATGTTAAAATAAGAGATAATAACCATAGTTATGAAACTAGATAATTTAGTGATTCTATAAGAAGAGAATGATATTTATATAACATATACTCTTATATATAGAGTATTACACTAGGTAGGTCCTATCTTATTGAACATATACTCTTATATATATAGTATTAGACTAGGTAGGTAGTAGATGCACTAAAGAACAATAAGATCATTATGAAATGCGTTGGGTATGCAAATTTATAAACCACTCCTATTACCTAGATTTGATTGATCCCATAACCTAATTTTATCTTCTGTGGACTTTAGGATATATTGTAAGAAGTGTTAAACTTCTTTTTTAGAATAGTCCACTTTGATAGTATAGGCTTTAGATTGATAGGCTGAAAATTTTCTAAGTCTGGAATTTTAGTGGTCAAGACCTTGACAGTGAATTCACTTGACTGTGGTAGACCACCTGACCGTGGAAGACCACTTGACCGTGAATCACTTGACCGGAAGTCAGTGACCGTGAGCTTTGTGGCATATCTTGACAGGTCACATTTGACCCCTCGACCGTGAGGCCTTGACCGTGAGGCCTTGACCGCAAATGATGAAGTTGTCCAAGAACCCAAGTTTGTTCAAGCCACTCGACCGTGAGGCCTTGACCGCAAATGATGAAGTTGTCCAAGAACCCAAGTTTGTTCAAACTTAACCATGGTCAAACTATGGTTAGTTTAGAACGTTGCAGAACTTGGACCCCAAGCAATTCAAATTTGAATTCATCTTAGTGGGACCACCTCCTATCTGTAAAAAGGGACAAACTCAGAATGAGCTCCAATCAGAATTCAACAGCTCATTGTTCTTTAACTTGGAGCCCAAGTAATCCCAACAGCTATTTTCTCATTCAAGGCTATATATAGACCTTAAGTTCTTCATTGAACAGCTGAGATTTAAAAAGAGAGAAATTGCTGTTGAAATACTTGGTGATTGAAGATCATACTCAAGATTTCCAGAATCCTTTGAATCTTCAAGCACTCAAGATTCAAGTCTTCAACAAGTCTCCAGCAACCTTCAAAGATCAAATCTCAAGCCTCATCACATAAGATTCATTACGCTCTAAAATCATATAGATTCCAAAGAGCTCTTGATTCTTAACACACATACTCACCCCAATTGATCAATCACATAGATTGAATCATTAGGGATACACTGGTCTAAGTCTAGGATTGTTCTTCATAGAAATAGGTGTTGATTCAAATATTTTATCTCTGTAATCTGTACTTAAGTGAATCTAATATATACCTCATTCAAAATCCAAGACTGACCATCTTGGTAAAGGACGTAGATCTTTTAACAGATCGAACTTTTCTAAATCATTGTGTTCTTTACTTACTGCTCTTTACATTTCTGCAAATTCTCTTTTAGTCTTGTTCATCTTGTTCTTATTGTTCTTCACTTGTTCATATTAATCTTGTTTGTTTTTTTAGTGTTTGATCTTTCAGATTTAAGAACAATTGTGAATTGTGTTTGTTTGTCTACCTCATTGCCTAAGTTAAAATCTGACTAACTTATTATTTGCCAAAAATCTCTAAGACACAAGTTTTCAATCTCTCAACCTACCTCTCTCTTACCTACCGCAAGTACATCTACCGCACCACTATCTACCGCGTCCTAACCTACCGCAAATTTTAACCTACCGCATTTAACTTATCAAAAACAACTCTTAGCTTGTTTTAACGAAAACTTCCGCTGTGCATTTTATACTTGACCGCGTGGTCTTCATCTACTGCAAAATTCAAGTATAAGCATAAGGTTGAATTTTGAAAAATTGTTGTTATTTTAATAGGCTATTCACCCCCCCCTCTAGCCTCTTTTCATACCCTTGTTGTGTCTCTGGGACCAACAAGTGGTATCAGAGCTTCCACCTTTATAAAACCTCTGTTTTTCAAGCTTAACAGCTTGAGTGCCGATTCAAAACGGCAAGTCAGAAAACTATGGCAACGGTTAACTTCACTCATGTTCCAGCGTTCGACGAAGATAACTTTGACGTATGGAAGCACAGCATTCTAACTCAGTTCTACTCCATGGACGAGCAACTTGGTGATTGTCTTACCATTGGACCATACTTCCCAATGAAAGCTAATCCGAATCCAGAAACCAATGCAGACATACCATCAATCAAGAAACCAAAGGCTGAATGGACCGATGAAGAGAAAAGACTGGTTGGAATGGATGTGAAAGCAAAAAGCATACTTTTAAGTACCTTGAGTACGTCACAGCGTCGACAGATCATGGAATGTTCTACTGCAAAAGAACTTTGGGATGCGATTGAAGACTACATCGAAGGATATCAAGCTTGCAAAGAGAGAAAAAGATTTGCTATTCAATGAAGATTCAACAACTTGCTAAGATACCTGGTGAATCACTTAGAGCCACTTATGATCGTTATTGTGAGATCGTGAGTACTTACACCGCACTTGGAAAGAAGCTTACCAAGAAAGAAATCAATGTTAATTTTCTTGCCACTATTGGTTCTCAATATCTTCACAAAGGAAACACTCTTGAAGATACCAAGCTACTAGATGATATGCCTCTCAGAAGCCTCTATGCCAACCTCAAGGTTTTTGATATCAAGCTCCATAACATTGAAGAAATGGAAGGAAAAACTAAGAATTTATCGTTGGTCGCTCAAAAGGAAGAAGTGATCGAGGAAGAAGATCCAAAAATCTCCACATCTGATCTATTAGATATGGACGATGATGACTTTGCTATATTCGTGAAAAGATTTCAAAAGTTCAGAAAATCAGCAAGGCCCGGATCATCCAGCAAAGCTCCAGCAAGGTTCTCAAGGAGCAGCTCAACAAGTAAGAAAGAGTACTCCAACTTCTCAAAGAAGAAAGAGGATCTCGTTTGCTTTAATTGCAGGAAACCAGGTCATTTCGCATCAGAATGTCCAATTCCCAAATACGAGTATATGAAGAAGAAAAGCAACTTCAATCCAAGGTATTCTAAGCAAAAGGGAATGATGGCTGAAGAGGACTCTACCACAAAAGAGTTAGCTACTTGGATAGAGTCAGATTCTGATGAAAGCAATGAGGATTCTGAAGAAGGTCACATCTGTTTGGTCGTTCATTCCGATGATGAGGATGAAAATGAAAATCGTCGCTCACCAAATGCAAAACCTAAACGGATAAGCTATACGGCTGATAAACTTGCTGAAAAGGGATTTCTAACTCCGGTTCAAAAGAATGGTGATCTTCTTTTTTCAAGATGTGATGTGAGTGCAGCAAAGAAAGCTCTACTAAACCCCAAAGTGAAGGAAGTTCTGTCTACCACACCTCAAGTCAAGTTTGACATTTCCCCCGATGAACAAGAAAAGATGTTTGCAAAAGCTGAACAGGTAATTAGTAAATTCTCTGGTATGAAGGAAGCTTTAGCACTTTCAACTGATGAAATTTCCCAGCTTAAGATGGAGAAATCTCTACTAAGATCTGAACTCACCCTCCTTAAGGAGCAGATCAAGAGCATGACTCCTCTTACTGATCGAAACCGTTTCTTAGAAGAACAAAATGCCATATTTAAAGTTAAAAACGAAGAATTGGCTACTGAGATAAACGACCTGAAAAGGATCACTAATGAGAGGACCAATTCTCGTGTCACTATGGAACAAATCTTAGAATCCCAAAAGTCTAGTGGTGATAAGGAAGGTTTGGGATTCCAAACTAGTGACAACTTTAAATGTGCATCTTGTTGTGAAAGAGATGAGAAATTTACCCAGCAAACTTTGGAAGGGTCGAAGGCTAAACATCATGTTTCAAAGGGTGTAGGACAAGAAACAATGAAGAAACTAGAGTTCAACTATGTCTACCCTAAGAAACAAACTGGCAAGGCAAAGTTGAAAGGTATTGCCATGGATGAACCTACCGCAGAGGCTTCCTCTAGCAAGGTAGATGGTGCTCCCTACCGCATGATCTTGCCGCGAGGTCAATCAACCGCACCAAGGAAGATGGTGACCGCATGGAAGCCATCGACCGCAAGTGGCGGCAAGGCAGCAAAATTCAAGAGGATGAATTTTGTTAAGGAGACCTCATCCATACCAGTAAATAATGTTGTGCTTAAGACCTCAACGAAGTTTGTTAACCTTCAGTTGGGTGGCTTCCACCATTGTTCTGTATGTGATGATTATGGTCACAAGGCTGCTGAATGTCTTCTAATATTCACACCAAATCCCAGAAGGCTTAAACACCCTTCTGTGAGGCAAGTGTGGGTTGTTAAAAGTTGCTAACCCTTTGGACCCAAAAGAATAAAAAAGGGACCTCGTTCTTAAATTTTTATTTTATAGGTCCTCTGCTTAATGTCTGGACATTCCAAGGATAAATCAAGTTTATGGTATCTCGATAGTGGCTGTTCAAGGCACATGACCGGAGATATCAACTTATTGGAAGATGTCCGTGAAGAGAAAGGTCCATCAGTAACCTTCGGAGATAATAACAAAGGAAAGACTGTAGGATATGGAGTCATTCGTAAAGGAAAAATCACCATCCAAGAAGTCTCTCTAGTTATTGGACTACAACACAATTTACTCTCAATATCTCAGTTCTGTGACAAAGGATTGCAATGCCACTTCACTTCAAATTTCTGTCTCATCAAAGATGGCACATCCGGCGTCACCTTGCTTAAAGGGATTCGTAAGAAAAACGTTTATATTGTTGATTTTACTTCATCTTGCATTTCTTATAATCTCTGTTTTGTAGCAAAGAATGTTAGCGAAAATAGTTGGCCGTGCCACAAAAGACTAAGTCACTTAAACTTCAAGTATCTATCAAAGATCGGAAAAGAAAATCTAGTTCGTGGTCTACCCAAAGTAGCTGATCATCACGATGAAAAGTGCACAGCATGTCAACTAGGCAAACAACCAAAGGCGTCTTTCTCCAGCAAGACGACACCTTCAACTTCAAGATGTTTGCAGCTGCTACATATGGATTTGTTTGGACCTGTTACTACCGCAAGTATTGGTGGAAATAGATATACCTTAGTTGTAGTAGACGATTATTCAAGATATACGTGGGTTGAAATGATGATCTCAAAGGATGATTTCTATGACATTTTGACCGCACTCTTTAGACAGCTCCAAACACAAAAGGAAGATGACATCGTTAGTGTTCGATCCGACAACGGTACAGAATTTAAGAACAACGGTGTAGGTCAATACTGTGATGACCATGGTATTGACCATAACTTCTCTGCTGCTGGAGTTTCTCAACAAAATGGTGTTGTGGAAAGGAAGAACAGAACGTTGATAGAGGCTGGAAAGACTATGATTGCTGAAGCAAAGCTACCTCAATACTTTTGGGCTGAAGCCGTCAACACAGCATGCTTCACTCAAAATAGATCCCTCATCAATAAGACCTACAACAAAACTCCTTATGAACTTTAGAGAGGAAGAACCCCCAACATAGCATACTTCAAGATATTTGGATGCAAATGCTTCATACTCTACAACGGTAAAGAACATCGAGGTAAATTTGCTCCCAAGGCTGATGAAGGTATATTTATTGGGTATGCTAAACACTCAAAAGCTTTTCGTGTATTTAATAAAACCACTCTTAAGATAGTTGAAACTGTCCATGTTACTTTTGATGAACATTCTCTCCTTGAGCCACATATGGCTCCAAATGTTGCAGATGATTTTGTTGAGCTTAATAAGACAGGTACAAATCAATCACAAAATCAATCAACTGAAGGAAACCCATCTACCTCAACTGCACCTCCATCTACCTCAAATGAAGCACCAGAAGCTACCACATCTGCTGCTACCTCAAATGGAGTTGAAGTTGAATCACCCATAAATGTGGAAGAACTCATCCCTCAAATTACTTATGATTGGGATGGCACAAATGATGTACCACTAGAATATTTACAACCACCATCAACTCAACCAGATATACCTTAAGAAGTTCGTGAGGTCAGAGATCACCCAATTCAGAATATCATTGGTGATTTGCATTCTGGTGTTCGAACAAGAAGATCAAACTATGATGCACTTACCGCATTTATATCTCAAGTTAAACCCAAAAAAGTTGATGAAGCACTCCAAGACTCAAGTTGGGTTGTTGCTATGCAAGAAGAGATCAACCAATTTGAAAGATGCAATGTGTGGACCTTGGTTCCAAGGCCTCAAGATCAAGGAGTGATTGGTACAAAGTGGGTGTTCCGAAACAAGATGGATGAGAATGGAAGCATCACAAGGAACAAATCTAGGTTGGTTGCACAAGGATACAGACAAGAAGAAGGCATTGATTATGATGAAACTTTTGCCCCCGTTGCAAGACTTGAAGCTATAAGGATATTTTTAGCTTATGCCTCTTTCAAAAGATTCTAGTTATATCAAATAGATGTGAAGAGTGCATTCCTCAACGGTGAACTTCAAGAAACAGTCTTTGTTGCTCAACCGCCCGGATTTGAAGACACCAAATTTCCAAATCATGTCTACAAACTCCGTAAAGCTTTATATGGACTCAAACAAGCTCCACGTGCATGGTATGATACTCTATCTAAGTTTCTCCTTAAAAAGGGATTCAAGCGTGGTAAGATCGACACAACTCTATTCATTGCTAAATATCATGATCATACTTTATTAGTTCAAATATATGTAGATGATATTATTTTTGGCTCTACTAATGAATTGTTGTGTAAGCGATTTGAGAAGCTAATGAAAAGCAAATTTGAGATGAGCATGATGGGAGAATTAACATTCTTCCTTGGGCTACAAATTAAACAATGTGCTGAAGGCATCTTCCTCAATCAAGCAAAGTACACAAAGGACCTTATCAAGAAATTTGGACTTGAAAATGCAAAGGCATATGACACTCCTATGGCTGCTGGTAACAAGTTAGATAAAGACTTGAAAGGTAAGAAGGTTGATCAAACCTTATACCGAGGTATGATTGATTCTCTTCTTTACTTAACTGCTAGTAGGCCAGATATCATGTTTAGTGTTTGTGTTTGTGCTCGTTATCAAGCGGATCCTAGAGAAGCACATCTTATTGCTGTTAAACGTATTATTCGATATCTATCTGGGACTATTAACCTTAGACTTTGGTACTCCAAATATTCAAATTTTGATCTAATAGGTTACTCAGATGCAGATTATGCAGCATGTATAATAGACAGGAAAAACACAAGTGGAACTTGTCATTTCCTTGGAAATCGACTCGTTTCATGGGCAAGCAAGAAACAAGCCTCAGTCTCTGTATCTACCACAGAAGCTGAATATATAGTTGCTGGAAGCTGCTGCTGCCAAGTGCTCTGGATGAAGCAACAATTGGTTGACTATGGAATCGACAAAGAAAATTGTCCAATCTATTGTGACAATACATCTACCATTGCTGTCTCCAACAACCCTGTCATGCATTCAAAAACCAAACACATTGATATCAAGTACCACTTTCTCAAGGATCATGTGGAAAAAAGTTAATATCCATCTAGAGTATGTGAGTACTGAGAATCAAATTGCAGATATTCTCACCAAGGCTCTTGACTCGAAGAGATTTAGGTATCTTAGAGGAAAAATGGGAATGCTAGAACTTTAATTACTTGTCCATATATCTTGATTGTGCTAATGTCTTGTGTTTTATCTAAGTCCAAAACCAAGCAGGTCTCAACGGTCGATGACATCTCACCGGTCAAGTAACCACGGTCAAATCATCATGACCCATCAAGTGTACTGACAGCACCTTGTTGACCGCCATATAGTATCGACCGCATGAAACAAGTGAAATTTGTTCAAGGCTTTAAAGAAGCCTACCGCATGGGAAAATGATAACATTGGTTCATTGTTTTAAAGAAGCATTCTTTGGTTAAGGTAACATACTTGACCGCAAGCATTCACGGTCAAGCACCTGACCGCAAAAAGTTAGGTGACCAGGTAAGTGTTTCTAACGTAGCAAATCATTAGGATCATCCTAGTCATCCAAAAGGGTAATTCCGTAATTTCCTCTCTTCCCTCGTTTTCATTTAATTCAAATCATTTGCAATTAATTTTGTTCCCTATTTATGTCCGCCGTCACTATCCATGCATTTATGGCGAAAGGACATCATTGGTCAAATCCCTGAATTTGCAGAGTTAACCTCCCACTTCTCTGCACAAACGGTTCCACTACCTCCTCAACTCCACCTCTCTGCATAATACTTTTTCAGAAACCTCCCTCCACTTTCTCTCTCTACTCTCTGTCTCTCTCTATTTCTCTCTCTACACTCCCAGTTCTATATCTCTCTCTCACATTCGATTCTCTCTACATTCCTCTATATAAATGGCCCCCAAATCAACCCAACCTACAAAAACTTCTAAGAAATCACAAGAACAAATCTCTGAAGACACAATGGTATGATTTCTTGACCCAAAACTTTACATTTTTGAGTTCTATATTTTAGTTTTGGCGGGTTAAACCAATTTGATATTTTTGTCTAAATTCTTTATATTCCTGGGTTATTTTGGTTCTGGTTATGCTTATAAATTGTTACCTTGATGATTTCGAGTTCTCTAACATGTTTAGATTCGAATTTGGCTTGTTATATCTATTTATGCCATAAATGTTTTTGAAGCTTTTTAGTTAACTATGCCCTTTCATATTCTGAGTTTAATGTGTTTTTGATGCTGAAATTGTTGATATTTTCGTGTTTAATCGGTTTCTGTGTTCATTTTGGTATAATTTTTATGGATTTTCATGACTCTGAATCGCTTTCTGGGTTTTCGCTATGAACAATATCTTCGTGTTCTTATGGTGTTCTTCGTGTTCTTGAAATTACACTTTTTGATCCTTAAAATTCATTACACATAGTAATATGGTGTTTGTGCGTGTTTTAGAGATTTCATTGAAATGCTTCTAAGTATTCTTTTTGTCGACCGCACCCTCTATCTACCGTGTACCAATCGACCGCATTACCTGATCATTCGACCGCACCATTATTGCTAACTTCTCAATCTCTTTCAGGAAGAACAATCTTTTATACCAGGCTGCGTGATCAACCATGATGACCTCCAAAATGATGCTATTGGTCGTCATATAATCAAAAGGATGAAGAGGTCTGGCATTCTCCACTACTTCACAATGAATCAGACAAGTCATTACCTTGCCGCTGTTGGTGAATTCTACTCTACCGCTAGAGAAGTCAAAGGAAGAGATGAACAAAACAAACCGCTCAACTGGATTGCAGCTGAGGTTTACGGTCAGAAAGTTGAAATTGACTACACCGACATCGCTGCCACTCTAGGTCTGGATATAGACGTTGATGCCCCTGAGTCTCTGACTAGTGAAGAATATGATGGTCTAGCAATAAGATTGATTGGTTCTACCGATGTCTGTAAGCCTTACCGCAAGACTTTTCCTGAGGTGATGTACTACATTGGTCACCTGGTTAGCCACGGTCTGCTCTGCAAAAGTGGCAACCATGGAAACTTTAACACCACTCAATGGCACTTGTCAACCGCAATCTACTTAGGAAGAAAGATGAACTGGCCTAAGATTCTTTATGACTTGTTAGTCGACCATATCAATGACTACAAGAAGCAGCTATCTGAAAAAGCCCCCACCAAGTATAAGAGGAACTCCAGGTTTCTCTCCATGATCTTCAAGTTCATTCCTGAAACAAGAAGAGCCATTGGCAAAGACAAGGATGCCAAAGTTACTATCTCTTTATCCAAAGTCTTTGAGTTCAAGACTATGAGATCCACTTTCCGCAACAGATTTGGTGATACTCAGTATCAAGAATATCTGGCTCGTGACCCCAAAGAACCCTATGTTGCTCCACACTACACCAAGGCTGCAAGAATTGCTCTGGGACTTGATGCTCCTGATAAGTCCACATCAGTTCATGATGACGATGATGAAGAAGCTAAGGATGAGGAAGAATCTAGAAGAAAGGTCAAAGGCAAAGGAATTGCCAGTGCTTCGACCGCTCCTCCCAAACCAAGACCATTGACTGGAGTGATTATCAAAGAATATTCAACGGTTAAGACTCCTTCCAGAATTCCTCCTGCCGCACCATTGAAAACCAAGTCTACCGCTCCCATCTCTAAATCAACGGTCTCCAATCCAACCGTATCCTCTCCGACCGTTCCATCCAAATCCTTCAAGACAAAGTCTTCTGCACTCCCCACTTCGTCTCAGGGGGAGAAATCCAAGAAAAGGGATCTTTCTCGAAGTCCCGTTCAAACCGCAAAGAAATCCAAGGTTCCACGACCACCTCCTTCGACCGCATCCCTTATTTTCACTCCATCCGGTTCACCTATGCAGAGTGACCGTGATGATGATGTTGAAATAGCTCCCACTCAACCGCAACGTCAAAGGGCCAAGCATACTTTTGAATTAGTTGATGAACCAGATGATGTGGAATTGGTAGAACCAAGTAGTGAATCTGGTAATCAAGATGTTGAAGCTGGTGTAGAAATTGAAGCTAGTGTTGGTAAAAATGCTGAGAAAACTGTTGATGTTGATAGTCCTGATTTCAGTGATGAAAAGTTTGATGACCAAACTGTTGATAAGGTTGAGTTTCAGGGTCACGGTCAAGATGTCGACCGTGAACCCAGTGATCATGATGATAATGTGTTAGTTAAATCTCCTGCTCTCTCTCCTCCTAGAACTACTCAAGCCACGACCGCATCTGATAGCTCGATCGATCCTTTGGCTCATCTACTGACCACAGTTGAGACTTTAACACAAATCAATCTTGATACTCAGAGTGAGGTTGCAAAGCTTGCTGCAAACCAAGTTAAGCTACAAAATGAGGTTGATCTGCTCAAGGCTTCAGTTGTTGAGACCATTAAGGGGGAGAGTCATAATATTACAAAGGCTATTCTTGAAATCCTAGCTACCGTGAACCCCAACATTGCCTCGACCGCATCCTCCTCAACCGCTCATATTACCCATTCTGACCTAAAGGAAGAGCTCAAGTCACAATCTTTCGCTATTGACCGTTCTGTGGTCAAGATTATTGAAGGAGCTGGGTTGGAGCTGACCAAGACAATGACCCATGATAAGAATTTTTTGTTTGAGAAGATGGATAAAGTGAAGACCTCTCTTAAGGCAGAAATCAACGCATGTATTTCTGTAGGATTGCTATCGGTCGCAGATAAGTTTGCACCAAAGATAGAAGCTATGAGGCAAGCCATGCAAGTCCACACTCAAAGGCTAGAAGGTCAAACTTCTAAAATTGATAGAGTTTATGAAATTTCTAACACCAATGTGCAGGAAGTGATAAGCAAAATTTCAACTCTACAATTGACCGTGGACAACATTGCTGGATCTCAAGGCTCCTCCTCTCAAAATCAAGCGACCGGGCATGGAAACAGGATTGCTAGAGAAGAGGAAGATGAAGGTGAAGATAGCTTTGAATTTCCAACCGTGAACAGCCTTGACTTCCTGGAGATCAATGACCTCAACAATCCCATCATCATTCCTGGAGTTGGGTTCTCAAAGAAATTTTAAAGAACTTGTCCTACCATTTGAACTGACCGTGTGTGGTCATGTTAAAACAAACTGATGATGTCTTAAAACAATCTAACTTTTATGTCTTTCATTTGGGTCTGTAAAACTTTAATCTCTCTTTTGGTTTGCACTCCCTATGTTTGAATGAATATCTTTTTGGAGCGCCTATTAATGTTTGTTTGATGCATTTGATTGCCTATTGCTATTTCCTTAAAATGCATTCAAACCTATATTTCTATCTTGCTAGGATTAGAATTTATTTTATCTTTTTAGACTGATAGAAATCTATGACATTGGCTTTAGAGTGTGCATTGACTTGGGGCTTGATATTTTAATAAAACAATATTTCTTGAAAACATGTTTTTACCAAGTACAATGAATTAGCCTTTGTTATAGTAGGTAATGGTCTCAATCAAATAGGGGGAGATTGTTGGGTATGCAAATTTATAAACCACTCCTATCACCTAGATTTGATTGATCCCATAACCTAATTTTATCTTCTGTGGACTTTAGGATATATTGTAAGAAGTGTTAAACTTCATTTTTAGAATAGTACACTTTGATAGTATAGGCTTTAGATTGATAGGCTGAAAATTTTCTAAGTCTGGAATTTTAGTGGTCAAGACCTTGACCGTGAATTCACTTGACTGTGGTAGACCACCTGACCGTGGAAGACCACTTGACCGTGAATCACTTGACCGGAAGTCAGTGACCGTGAGCTTTGTGTCATATCTTGACAGGTCACATTTGAACCCTCGACCGCAAGCCACTCGACCGTGAGGCCTTGACCGCAAATGATGAAGTTGTCCAAGAACCCAAGTTCGTTAAAACTTAACCATGGTCAAACTATGGTTAGTTTAGAACGTTGCAGAATTTGGACCCCAAGCAATTCAAATTTGAATTCATCTTAGTGGGACCACCTCCTATCTGCAAAAAGGGACAAACTCAGAATGAGCTCCAATCAGAATTCAATAGCTCATTGTCCTTCAACTTGGAGCCCAAGTAATCCCAACAGCTATTTTCTTATTCAAGGCTATATATAGCCCTTAAGTTCTTCATTGAACAGCTGAGATTTAAAAAGAGAGAACTTGCTGTTGAAATACTTGGTGATTGAAGATCATACTCAAGATTTTCAGAATCCTTTGAATCTTCAAGCACTCAACCTTCAAGTCTTCAACAAGTCTCCAGCAACCTTCAAAGATCAAATCTCAAGCCTCATCACATAAGATTCATTACGCTCTAAAATCATATAGATTCCAAAGAGCTCTTGATTCTTAACACACACACTCACCCCGATTGATCAATCACATAGATTGAATCATTAGGGATACACTGGTCTAAGTCTAGGATATAGGTGTTGATTCAAATACTTTATCTCTGTAATCTGTACTTAAGTGAATCTAATACATACCTCATTCAAAATCCAAGACTGACCATCTTGGTAAAGGACGTAGATCTTTTAACAGATCGAACCTTTCCAAATCATTGTGTTCTTTACTTACTACTCTTTACATTTCTGCAAATTCTCTTTTAGTCTTGTTCATCTTGTTCTTATTGTTCTTCACTTGTTCATATTAATCTTGTTTGTTTTTTTAGTGTTTGATCTTTCAGATTTAAGAACAATTGTGAATTGTGTTTGTGTGTCTACCTCATTGCCTAAGTTAAAATCTGACTAACTTATCATTTGCCAAAAATCTCTAAGACACAAGTTTTCAATCTCTCAACCTACCTCTCTCTTACCTACCGCAAATACATCTACTGCACCACTATCTACCGCGTCCTAACCTACCGCAAATTTTAACCTACCGCATTTAACTTATCAAAAACAACTCTTAGCTTGTTTTAACGAAAACTTCCGTTGTGCATTTTATACTTGACCGCGTGGTCTTCATCTACCGCAAAATTCAAGTATAAGCATAAGGTTGAATTTTGAAAAAGGGTTGATATTTTAATAGGCTATTCACCCCCCCCCCCTCTAGCCTTTTTTCATACCCTTGTTGTGTCTCTGGGACCAACAAAGTGACTTTTCAATTTTCAACTAATCAAATTTTCATAATTCAATGACTTTGTAAATCCAGAAAATTCTAATAAAGTATGCAAGTTGCAGAGATCCATCTATGGATTGAAGCAAGCCTCTAGGAGTTGGAATCTTCGATTTGATGAATCGGTCAAAGAGTTTGGCTTCATCAAGAACGAAGATGAACCTTGTGTATACAAGAAAATTAGTGAGAGCGTAGTTTTATTTCTAATACTATATGTTGATGATATATTGCTCATGGGAAACGACATTCCTGCACTTCAGTCTGTAAAGACTTGGTTAGGAAAGTGTTTCTCGATGAAAGATATGGGAGAAGCTGCTTACATCCTTGGTATAAAGATCTATCGTGATAGATCTAGAAAATTGATTGGTTTAAGTCAAAGTAGATACATTGATAAGGTTCTTAGAAGATTTTGTATGGAAGACTCTAAGAGAGGTAGCATGCCAGTGTTACATGGTAAAACTCTTAGCAAGACTCAGTGTCCTCAGACAACTGTTGAGCGAGAACGCATGAATGGAATCCCATATGCTTCTGCAATTGGATCCATTATGTATGCCATGATATGTACTAGACCGGAAGTCTCTTATGCTTTGAGCATGACCAACAGATACCAATCAAATCCTGGTGAGAGTCACTGGATAGCTATCAAAGCGATTCTTAAGTACTTGAGAAGGACTAAAAACACGTTTTTGGTATATGGAGGTTTGGAAGATGGTCTTGTTATAAGGGGTTACACAGATGCAAGCTTCCAAACTGACAAGGATGATTATAGATCGCAATCTGGTTTTGTGTTTATGCTAAATGGTGGTGCTGTAAGTTCGAAGAGATCTAAATAGAGTACCATTGCTGATTCTACAACTGAAGCTGAGTATATAGCTGCATCCGATGCCGTTAAAGAGGCTGTTTGGATTAAGAAGTTCATTGGTGAACTATAAGTGGTTCTTAGCATTCCTAATCCAATAGACTTTTATTGTGATAATAATGGTTCTATTGCTCAAGCAAAGGAACCCAGATCGCATCAGAAATTCAAACACATACTTAGGCGTTTTCATATCATTCGAGAGATCGTTGATAGAGGAGACGTGAATATATGCAGAGTACCAACTTATGATAACATTGCTGACCCATTATCAAAGGGTCTTCTGCAAGCGAAGCATGATGGTCATGTTAGGTCAATGGGTATTCGATACATTAATTAGGCCTAGTGCAAGTGGGAGATTGTTGGTGTTGTATGCTCTAGGCACGTTATTTGAACGATTAATGTTATCTATTGATTATTTCTTAATAAAGATATTAAATGTTGATTATTATATCTCTTGCATGTTTATTATAATAATCCTCGTCTCTAGTACTTATGAAGAACTAGTATAAGTTTAATTAGATAATCATATGATGATTATGTGTATGGGATACAAGTTAAATTTATGGGTATATGTTGGTGAACATATATTGTACGTGACCCAAAGATGAGGTTTATGTCATGGTCATAATGTCATAATTAAACCTCTAATAGTTATATCATTGAATCCCTAAACCTGAGATTATTACGGTCTTCCACATAATGGAGATCATGTTTGACATATTCAAACGTTACTGTTAACCAAATAATTATAAAGGATATGATTGGCATGATCAAAGCTGTGTAAGAAAGAGTAATAAGTCAAAATGGGATTTGTCCCTCAATATGAGAGATGTCAGGCTTGGGCCCCTCGATGAATAGTATTGATAAAATACATGGTCGTGCTCAAATGAATTGATTGGATCAATGTCATTTGTATTATCAATATATTCAGAATCGAGAAAGTATTGAACATTGTAAGTTGACCATTGACCGTGGCTTACGTTCAATGACATCGTGGACAAAAGGATTATGATATGTTCTATAAAGGATTCACGAACTTTGACAAGTTATATTAATTGGGTAGTCATGATGGATTGCTAGAGTCCGCTCATGATTTATGAGTACAAATGTGTTTGCACTCATTGCCAACTTAATATAATCCTATGGGGTCACACACAAAAGAACGAATTGTTTAAAAGGCTAAAATCAAGTTTCTGGTGGTGCTCGGCCGAGCACCTCAAAGGAATAGGCCGAGCAAGAGTTACAGATACTCGACAATTTTTTAGAGCACAGATGCTCGGCCGAGCACCTTAAAGGACTCGGCAGAGCAGGCCCTGTTTGGGCCCAATTTCCTGATTACGCATTGTGACGGGTTTTAACCTATTTCTCCTAAAGGGTTTAGGTTTAATGAGTTTAAATACCTCTCTCAATACCCTAATCAGATATTATTGATACTTGATCAATTGGAGAGCCTCCAAGAGAGAAAAATTGTTCTTCTTTCTCAAGAACAATATTTTCATATAGCCTTCATAATAGAAACGTGTTCTATTGGGTCTAGCAATCCGGATCAAGAAGAGTTCTTGATATTCGTTCGCGTGTGGATAAACATAGAGGGCGTTGGCATCAACTCCTCCAAGTTCGTGATCCAAGCTTTGAGGTCGTGTTCCTGCGTTCGTGATTCAAAGAAGCGCGAAGAACAAAGATTGAAGATCTGAAAATTTTAAAGCATCACCACGGTAAGTATTCTAAATTCATCTCCGTATTAATTTAATCATCTTGAATGGATCTAGGCTTTTGGGTTTATTTCGCTGCGTATGTTTGCTCAAAACCCAACAGAAGGTGCATGAAGGGGTGCCCTTTTATAGTTTTTAACACCATTGTTTTATGTGCAGATACAAGTGAATATACAAGTGAAGACCTTGGGAATTCCAATTTGTAGGACTTTAATAATTTTTCGAAAAAAAAAAAGACTATGTAAGGGGTATGTTTAATTGCTTGGCTGACTATAGGTCTTCTAGGGTGCATTTTCCAGAAAGTAGTTCAAGCCTTTATTGCATGTTTGTGATTGTAATAAATACACTTATTTTCTAGGCATTATTTAAGTGGTATGTTTAATACCAAGACATACATTTAATGATGTTTCATCAAAAGTTGCTATTCATAGGAAGTAGTTTTTTGGCGTCAAATTGTCATGTTTAGTAAGTGTGTTAAGATTACTTATTCCATTATATAGATATAGAGGTGTGATTTTTCATATTCCCCAAATCTGTTAGTATTCATTAACAATTGAAGAATGTGCATGAAGGGGTGCCCTTTTATAGTTTTAACACCATTGTTATATGTGCAGATACAAGTGAAGACCTTAGGAATTCCAATTTGTAGGACTTTAATATTTTTTCCAAAAAAAGGACTATGTAAGGGGTATGTTTAATTGCTTGGCTGACTATAGGTCTTCAAGGGTGCATTTTCCAGAAATTATTTCAAGCCTTTATTGCATGTTTGTAATTGTAATAAATACTCTAATTTTCTAGGCATTATTTAAATGGCATGTTTATTACCAAGACATACATTTAATGATGTTTCATCAAAAGTTGCTATTCATAGGAAGTAGTTTTTTGGCGCAAAATTGCCATGTTTAGTAAGTGTGTTAAGATTACTTATGCCATTATATAGATATAGACATATCTTTTGCATTTCTCTATTCAATACCAACATTAATTTGAAGATAAAAATATCTAAATAACTCTTCACTTTGGAAGGCAGATGGTCTTTGCGGGGAATATAAAAAAATAGAAGGAAAAAATCATGTTTATCGTTGTATGACATTATAGACTTCCTCCTACTTCTTTTATTATTTATACATTCATGTCATTTGTTTCCACAATTTATTTAACATTCTCTCTCTATATCTATGTACTCTATGATTTTGGCTTTAACTATTTTCTCATATCTTTTTTTTTCTTTAATTAGGTTTGAGAAGAACATCTTTTTCTTTTTTTCTTTAAGCCAGTAAGAATGATTTCATCTTTTGAATTCTTCACTTGACACAGGTTATAGGAGCATACAACATGAAATTTTTTGTCACAGATCTGACTGATGCTAATCAAGTTGTGCTTGAGACCTTCCGCATAAGAGACATTTGACAGAACAATGCTTTTTGTGATCAAGTCTCCATGTCCTTTTACTCTAGCTTGAGAGTTTTCTCCAAAAACAACATTAGGGCTATATTTTGGAATGAAGTTCTGCAGCCATTGCTTGTTGAAGGTCATGTGTCTGCTGCATCCACTATCTAGGTACCAAACTCCTTTATTAAAATCCTACAAAACAAATAAAGAAAAATAAACATGGTTCCCTTTGAATTATGGGTCCAGGAGGTTAGACAGCCTTAGGGACCCAAACTTTTACAATTTTCTTAGGAGGGTTATTGTTCTTTGGGAAAAAAGGTTTTTGGTTGAATGAGTTCAGGTAAGACAGGATCTGGTACATGTAGGGTGTCATTCTGAATTGTTGATGATGGTAGTTGTGATGAGGGTGAGGATTATATGAGTTGGGTGAGGTATGGGCTTTAGGGAACCTTGAAAAGCTGTAGTTTTGACCTTTTCTTCCTTTGTTTCTCCTTTGGTAGGTCTGCTGTTTTCTTGGATATCCTTGATAGGTCTGCTGTCTTCTAGAGTAACCTTGATAGGTCTGCTGTCTGTAGTTGTTTTGACCAGATTGATTGTTCTTCCAAGTTTTAGATTGCTTTGGAGGACTTGGGGCAACACTTTTGTTATTGGGGTTGGTCATTTGAACACTGCTACTGGAGGCTTGATCATGATAGCAGACCTCCTTCATCTTTCCTTGAGCCTTGTATACATCCTATTTTGTTTGGACAGGATAGATGGGCTTTCTTATAGTCTTGTCTAGGGGTGTGCTCGGCTCGGTTTTTTGCCAAAACCGCTACTGAACCGAATTAGTCGGTATCTAAATAACACAAACTGTCACCTTCGGTTTATGGTCGGTATCGGTATCATCGGTTTGTCGGTTTCGGTTTGATCGGTATCGGTAGGTGTCGGTTTCTTGTGATTAATGCTATTGGGCTTATTTGGGCCTGTTTGGGCTGAACATGAAAAAGGCCCCAAAATGAAAAGTCCACAAGTTTGCATGAATAAAACTATAACAAGCAGGCTACAGCCTTTTGAGATAAAAAAAATAGGGTCGTTTCATTTTAGTTTTGCCAAATATCATTTTGGGACGGAAGAAGTACTATTTCTAATACTGATTTTAGCATAAAAATGCAAAGAAATAAAAGCCACAAACATTGTCTAGGCAATTACAATAGTTCAACTGTTTTGGCATAAAAATGCAAAATAAAAAATAAAAGTCACAAACATTGTCAAGCCAATTACAATTTTCTACTAATGTTTCAGAAAGCCAAAAAAACAAACAAGCTTGCTGAGATCAAATAGCTGAAACTGTAAGATTATCCAGAATCATCAAATAGCTGAAATTGCTACCAAAAAAACAAACAAGCTTGCAGCAACTCTTGAGGCTTTAAAACAGTAATGTCTCTACAAATCAACTTTGATTTCTTGAAACTGCTACCAAAAAGGCGTCCCAATAAGATAATCCAGAATCATCAACATGGTAAATGGGTAGACCTGTTATAGAAAAGTAGACATGTTATACGAAAAAACGGTTACAGTAGGAAACAAAAAAAAAAAAAAAAAAAAAAAAAAAACTTACAGTAGCTAAAAACAATCACAATAGCTAGAACAAACATCATTTTAGAGAAAAAAAAAATCAATGTGTGTCACAAGGACAGCCAGTAGCCAAACATTGTCTTATACTCTTATTGACTTGTAGTTTTCTCCAAGAAAAAAGCTGTGCTAGAACAAACATCATTTTAGAGAAAAAAAATAGCATACTTTTTACTCCCTCCGTCCCAAATCTGTTCAACTATTTTTATGGGCATACTTTTAAAGCACCAGCAAGCAAGCTCCCCCCCCCTCCAACTAGGGCTGTTAAACGAACCGAGCCCATTCGAGCTCGGCTCGGGCTCGGGCTCGGCTCGTTAAAGCTCGGCTCGAATGGGCTCGAAGCACTATTCGAGCTCGAGCTCGAACCGAGTTTTCGAGCTCGAATTTTTATCGAGCCGGCTCGTTTGTTCGACGAGCTTTGTTCGAGCTCGGCTCTTTAGAGCTCAGTTCGTGTTCGACTCGTTAGAGCTCGACTCGTGTTCGGCTCGTTAGAGCTCGGTTCGTGTTCGGCTCGTTAGAGCTCGACTCGTGTTCGGCTCGTTAGAGATCGGCTCGTGTTCGGCTCGTTAATTCATGAATAACTCGAGCTCGGGCTCGGCTCGATAAACTCATTAGCACGGTTTATTTTGTTTTCATTTGACTCGAGCTCGGCTCGGCTAGTTAAGCTCGAGATCGACTAAATAATCAGCATTATTACTTTTGTAATGAATACATATACATTATATGTATATACAACATTGTACAAGGAATAAATCATAACTAAAATATTTTTATCTTCAAAATGACTCAAACAACATTAATTGTACAACAACTAAAATTAATTTAATTTTTATACATTCATATAATGATCATATAGCGACTATACACATACAATCCAATAATACAATATAGATTGTACAACAACTAAAATTAATTTATTCTATGCACATTCATTATGAAAACGTAGAGATATATACACAATAGTTGGGGTTTTTTTTCAAAACTAATTTATTAATTTCAAATGTACACATATTTGTCTTATATTATTTTTCTCATTGAAATAAAAAATAAAATTAACATCTATTATTGTAGTTATATATTCAAATTAACAAAATGTTTATCATTTACACATACACACACATAAATATTTCACATATAAATGCGTTTGCATGTAGAAAAATATTTATTATATATATTTAAATATATAAAGATATGTATGTATGATATGTGTGTGTCTATATGGAATATTGGATGTTATATATATACATACATATATATATATATATATACATACATACATGTAACACATGTTTATATACATAAATATATGTATGTATGATATGTGTGTGTCTATATGGAATATTGAATGTTATATATATATATATATATATACATATATACATATAGCACATATTTATATACATTATTATATACTCCCTATATCCTGCCCGATTTAGGACATTTTGCCATTTATATATATATATATATATACATACATGTAACACATATTTATATATATGTATGTATAATATGTGTGTGTCTATATGAAATATTGGATGTTATATATATATACATACATACATACATACATATATATATATATATATATATATATATATATATATATATATATACATACATGTAACACATGTTCATATACATAAATATATGTATGTATGATATGTGTGTGTCTATATGGAATATTGGATGTTGTATATATACATACATACATATAGCACATATTTATATACATTATTATATACTCCCTCTATCCTGCCGGATTTAGAACATTTTTCCATTTATATATATATATATATATATATATATATATGTATGTATGTATGATATGTGTGTATGTCTATATGGAATATTGGATGTCATATATATATATATATATATATATATATATATATACACATACATGTAACCCATGTTTATATACACAAATATATGTATGTATGATATGTGTGTGTCTATATAGAATATTGGATGTTATATACATACATACATACATATAGTACATATTTATATGAGAATTAATAATTTAGTGTAAAATATTAATTTACACAATTTATTAATGATTTAACAACCATTTTTAATTTTTTTATGAGAATTAATAATTTAGTGTAAAATATTAGTTAAAGTTTAAGTAAATTTGATAAGTAAATAAAAATTTGAGACATAAGGAGTATATTACAACCTGATGGTATATATACGATTCAATTAATCATTTGTAATATGAGAAGTTAAATGAACAAGTGATTTAAAAAAAAAAGTAAACAGGAGGTTACATTTGTAAATTAGACACATATTTGGAGATTAAAAAAAGAGAGAAAAAAAAATAAAAAAATAGAGTTTTTGTTAAAAATGCAGAAAATACTTATCAGAGCTCGGTAAGGCTCGAACTCGATAAGGCTCGAACTCGAGCTCGTTTGATTTCATAATTTTTCAGAAAATTGTTTAAGCTCGAGCTCAGCTCGTAAAGACTCGAGTTCGAACAACTCGTGAAAAGCTCGAACTCGAGCTCGTTAAGGCTCGAACTTGAGCTCGTTTGATTTCATAATTTTCAGAAAAATGTTTAAGCTCGAGCTCGGCTCGTAAAGACTCGAGTTCGAACAACTCGTGAAATGCTCGAACTCGAGCTCGTTTGATTTCATAATTTTTAGAAAAATGTTTAAGCTCGAGCTCGGCTCGTAAAGGCTCGAGTTCGAACAGCTCGAGAAAAGCTCGCGAGCGGCTCGCGAACAGCTCGAAACTCGATTCGAGTCGAGCTCGAACAAGGAAAATAGGCTCGAGCTCGAGCTCGATAAAAGCTCGAGCTCGATAATTCGTTAACGAGCTCGAGCCCAAAACTCCAAAGCTCGGCTCGGCTCGTTTACAGCCCTACCTCCAACCACCCCAACCCCAAAAACAGTAGCAGCAACAATTTTTCTTAATTTTTTGTACCCTTTTCTGGGCCAGAACAGAACAAAACAAAAATATTATCACATTTACACACACCAAAAAACAGTCCCAGAAAAGAGGGACACACCAAAAATGAAAAAAAAAATATTGAATCACCGAAAAAAAAAATTTACAGTAACTTAAAAGAGAGGTAGATAGATGTCATACCTTTCTCTTTTCATTCATCATCGACCATGCACGGTTTAAAGAACTTCGGTTGACCTCCAAACTCATCTAATAATGAAAAAAAGGAATAATATATAAATAACATAAAATTAAATTCATAATTATAAAAATGATGAAAAGTGAAAAATTTATACCAAGTTCAAGTTCCTCCAACTTATCTTGTATTTCCGCCATAGCCTTAGCATACACATCCGGAAGCTCAAGATCTAATGGTTTGTCGCGTATCCAATCTTGTGCACAAATTAATGCTTCGGCCGTCTTTGGAGTAAGAGAGCTCCTAAAAGGATCAATCACCCGACCTCCGGTGCTAAATGCCGACTCCGATGCAACGGTGGAGATTGGCATGGCCAAAACATGCCTAGCAATTTGGGAAAGGATGGGAAATTTTGTAGAATTGAGTTTCCACCATTTTAGAACATCAAAGCTCTCTTCTTCTCTACTTTCCAAACCGTCGGACAAATATTTTTCAACTTCCGACTTATCAACCACCCCTCCTTGCTCTTGTAAGTATTTTTTGAAGTTTGCTTCAATATTAACTTTACCAACAAGGTTTGCAAAAGAAGAGCCATCATGGGAAGATGAAGGTGCCTTTTTCCCAACATTTACATTACCGGCTTTCATTTTATAGTGATCAAAAAAGTCATTCAAAGTTTTAACCGCTCTTTCGGAAATGTCCTTGGCCTTTGATGAATAATCTCCATAAATTTGACTTACCAAATACCCAAGAAATTGCAACTTGTTACGGGGATCTAAAATCACGGCCACGTACAACAAGAAATTCATATTATTCATGTTGTCCCAATATTTGTCATATTTTTCTTTCATTGCAAGGGTCATTTTTTTCTTTCCCGCATCCTCATCCATACACATTAAAGATATACTTGCATGCATTTCCACAAGTTGGCCAAAAATTAAATTGGATGTGATATACTTGGACCCGGAAATTAAGTTTATTACATCATAAAATACCTTCAAGTATTCAACAAATTGCGTTGCCGTCTTCCAATCATCTACATCCGGAGGTTGTGAAACTCTTTCTTTTCTCTTCCCTTTTCTTGTACTACCCTCAACCTCAAGTTGTTCATCACCACCAACATAAAAGTAATTTATGAAGTTGGAATCAACATCCTCCAACCTTTTAAAAGCATCTTTATACCTCAACGCACTTTCCAACATTAAATAAGTTGAATTCCATCTAGTTTCTACATCAAGACTAGGCTTCTTTTTGCATTCTATGTTCACTTTCTCAACACATTCTCTAAACTTTGCACCCCTTGCCGGAGATGACCTAATATACCTCACGCAAGTCTAATTCGAGAGATTGACATATCATGCTCCTCTAACCCATCTCTTACAACAAGATTTATAATGTGAGCACAACATCTCAAATGCAAATAATTACAATCTAGAACGGTATTGGGTCCTTTAAGCATAGTTTTCAAATAACGAATAGCTCCATCGTTTGAAGAAGCATTATCTACGGTCACGGTAAAGACACGATCAATACCCCACTCTTGTAAACATCCATAAACCAACTTTCCAATTGTTACCCCCTTATGATTAGTTATGGGATAAAAATTCAAAAGCTTCTTCACCAAAACCCATTCATCATTAACCCAATGTGCGGTAAGACACATATAGTTAATATTTTGAACGGATGACCATGTATCAGTAGTGAGAGAAACTGTTTGATTCTTCAACATTTTTTTAACAATTGCTGCCTCCTCATTGAAAACCTTGATACACTCTCTAGCTATTGTCCACCTTGAAGGAACTTTAAACAATGGATTCATCTCCCAAGAAAATTCTCTAAATCCCTCATCATCAACAATACTAAAAGGCCTATTGTCCTTTATGCACATTCTTGCAAGTGCACGTTTACACTTCTAATAACTATATGAATGAGTAGCTAGAGAAGTACCTTCCACCTTCCCGACAGGTTTAAAAGATAGGTTGATTGTTTCTTCATATCACCTTTCTTTACTGAAAGGGGAGAGGTAGGACAATGATGCCTCAAATGGTTCAACAAACCCCCAGTACCATTTTTCTTTGAATCACATTTCATTCCTTGCCCACAATGCTTACATTTTGCATATGGTTCCTTAACCCCCTTACCTCCCTTAGATCCCTTAGCCTCCTTACCTCCCTCACCCTCTCTCGGATCTATCCTAACAAAATGTTCCCATGCAATTGATTTTTTTCGAGCCTGTTTAGGCTCATCATTATCATCACCTTCATCTATTTCAATCTCCTCATTCTTTCGAAGCATCTCATTAAGAGTCATTCCATCATTAAATCTCTCATTATTCTCATTTGCATCCCTATTATCAACATCAATAGGCTCCATCTATAGAAGATATAACAAATTGAAATATTATCAGATTTCCAAACACCCAAAAAACCAAAAATCAGTCCAAAAAAAGTCCGAAACAACAGTCCCAAAAAACAGTCCCAAAAACACAGTCCAAAAACATGACCACAGTTGCAATAACTACACCAAATCTTTTTCATTTGAAAATTCAGAAAAATTTATGCAGACATTCTTTAGACCAAAAACACCAATGGAAAGGGGAAAGTTTTTGCTGTGTAAGATTTTAATTTTGAATGAGTGATTCATGGAAATTGGAAAGGGGAATTACAAAAAACGAACATAGAGTGAACGGAAGTCGGAAGTTTACCAGAAATGTTGGAGGTCCAAGATTGAGTCTTAACTCGCTGCAATCAAACCCTAAATTGAACAATTCGAGTTAGGGTTTCCATTGATTTACCACACAAAAAACGAAGAAAGAAGGAATGGAAGCTTACCGGAAATGGTGATGGGTGATGAATCGAATCATCGATGGCGGATCTGAGACTGGGAGAGTTGTCGACTTACCGTCGGGGTTGAGAGAGATAGAGCGGCGCTGATATCTGAGAAAGAGAACGCAAACTCGCGAAAACAATGAGAAGTGATTATATATACTGGAAAACAAAACGACGTAGTATTGTGTGTCGGTTCGGTTCGGTATCTCATTCGGTTTTCTTAGGGTGCATCCGAAACCGGTACCGAATTATCAGTTTATTCACAAAACCAAACCGTGGCCTATAAATAATAATCGAGTTCAGTTTTCTTCGGCTCGGTTTGGTCGGTTCGGGTCAGTTTTCAACTTTCTCTGCACAGCTCTAGTCTTGTCTCCCATCTTGACAAGCATCATTTTCTCAAGTTTTCTATCACCCTCAGGAAGTTTGTATTCTAATATTGTTGGATTATTTGCTCCTAATCCAGTTTTGTCAAGGGGATGCCTTTGAGTGTACAAGAAGTGTGACATGGCTGTGCTTGATTTATTCCAAGATTCAATTTTGATTTTGAATGCTTGGTTTTCATCATTTAAAGCCTCTATTCTCAGGTTCAGTTCTTTTAGTTGACTGCTGATGTGGAGGTGATTGTTTCTTGCATTAAAAACATCAGCATGAAGGTCTACTATCTCATCTGCTTGTTGTTTGGTCTCGTTTTGTAGAGTGAGGTTTTGGGTTTCAAGAAGGGTATTTTTGGTTTTAAGGCTATCTAACTCTTTAGAAAATTGTAAATTTTCAGTTATCAGGACCCTAAGACTTGATTCGTCTTTCTTTCTCTGAATGAACAAAGTACAAGCCAAATTTTTAAGACCTTCAAGGTTAAGGGAATTAAAGTCACTTACCTGTTTTAGTTCTTCTGCAGCTGCAAGAGCTTCAAGTTCCTCTTCACTTTCTGAGTCATCTTCTTCATTTGCCATAAGACATATCATGGCTTCCATATCATCATCTGAGTCTGAGGGGTCACTTTCATCATCACTGAATTTTGACAGGTCTGCTATCATGACTTGTTCCTTCTTTTCATCATTTTTTGCTTTGGCACAGTTGAAGCAGTTACATCTAGAGCTATGTATGATATCTTTGGAGTATTATAGCTTCTTCTAGGATGAAAAGTTTCTTGATTTCTTTGGTTTACGGCACTATTGTGAGTAGTGACCTATCTTTTCACAGTTATAGCAAGTGACTTCTTTCTTATCAGTTTGGACTTGGTTAGAAGTAGATGCATTGTTTATTTTGTCAAACATCATTTTTTTTATGTTTTATAGCATTTTTAACAGCTATGGTTATCAGGCTAGGAATGTCTTCTTGAGTCAATGGTTTGACTTCTTGTTTTTGGGATATATTGACTTTCTTAATAGCATTACAGATTAGGGAGTCAATGTCCTATTGTGAGTAAGCTTTTAGAGCTTCTTGTGCAGCAAGAGCCATTGTGTGAGCATTGGCTAGGGATGATGCAATGGTGGGTAGTTTGACACTCCCTTCAAGTTCATATGCTTCTAACTTTCCAGAGTATTGTTCAACAGTCATAGTTGGCCATTCAACACCTTCCCTTATGGGTAGGGCTACTTTTTCATATTCTTGTGGAATACTTGAAAAGATTTTCAAACATAGGTCTCGTTGGTCCAATTTCTTGCCATGGTCTGACACTTGTCTAAGGAGGTCTTCAAATCTGTCTTTGGCAGCACTGACCCTTTCACCAGCATCAAACATAAAGTTGTCAAGTTGCCTTAATAGGTTATATAAGTTTTGTGCTCTGACACTAGTATTCTTGGTAAACTTGGTTTTGAATAAATCCCAAGCTTCTTTAGCAGTTTCAACTTTCCCAATTTCTTGGGTCAAAAAGTCATTAACAATTTTTTGAAGAATGTTTTTGACTTTTTGATTAGCTGTGATTAAGTGTCTTTCTGTTTCAGTCCAAAGGTTAGGGGTTTTGTATTTGTCATCTTCTCCATTTGTGTCAGGTTGAGTGGGTATTCTGACTTCTTCATGAAGAACAAACCAGTTCCAAACACTGTTGGCATCTAGGTAAGTCTTGATTTTGGAAGAAAAAATTTCAAAGGATCCACAGTTATCAACATGTGGAATGTCTTTCTCATTGTTTCTTCTTGGTTGAGGCATGATGATTATGCTTCTGGATTCTTCAGAAGATGTTAAGCTTGAAGATACTAAAGTCTCTTAGAAACCAGCTCTGATACCAATTGAAAGAACCTGTTCTACTTATGCACTTTAAACAGGTAAATATTAGTTCACAAGAGGTCGACTATCTTGGCAGAGTAGGTCGACTATCTTGAAGTGCAGTGTGTGTATGTTGAGTTATGTAGTGGAATAATAATAACGAAAATAGAAGAAATAAATGAGTAATTGAAAAGTGATAAGTGTGTGTTTAAGTGTGAGTAAATGAAAGATAAACACAACGATGTAACGTGGTTCAGAGTATTGCAACTCTCCTACATCCACGCTTCACTGTCCTCAACAGTGAAGAAGCAATCCACTATAATACTTCGTCAAGAAATTACAATAAATTGCAGGAAAATTCCCTCAGAATTTTCCAGCCTAATTAGCCTCACTAACTAAGCTTTGTACTTGTTGCAAAGCACAGAAAAAGAAAATAAAAAGGTTTCATAAATGTGAGGGTTTTGGTGATCTCTAAGATGGCTCTTATGTAGCTATGTGAGATCTATTTTTGCTTATCTATTTTAGCACAAATTTATAAATTTCAAGTGTGCTTTATAATTGATTTGCTTAGAAGCTTTTATCAATTTGTTGAAATGCAAGAGACATAGGTGTTTTCTTCAGTCATGCAGAGCTCCTTATGTAGGTCTTCAGTATATATCCGTTTAAGTTCCAACGGTCTTGAACATATTGGAAATGCATATGTCAGTCATTTATCTTTGACTGAAATAAAGTTTGTGAACAGTGTTATGTCAGGATTGACTTTGACTGGGAGCTGAGTTGGCAAGGAGTAAGTTCTGCTATCTTTGTAGGTCTGTTATCTCGACATGTGAAGATAGTGGACCTGAGATGACTTGATGTTTTCCAGTATATTTCTTGATAATCCATATTAAGTTATTAATTATTTGTCAAAACTCTTAGTTAAGAAAATAGGGTTCTAACACACTTATCTTTCGATTATATTATTACCTCCGTCCAAAACAAAATTTTGAAATATAAGGAGGTTACACAAAGTTGTCGCATGCAATCAGCCACCGTTGCACATATTTATCAACCAAGCAATGCAATGTGTTTGTGATACTATTGCTCAAAACTCAACCTTGAGGCATATTATACTACTTTTTGTATTTTAAAGTTGGTGAAACAAACCATGGGAATGACACGTAAGCAAGAAATAGGTTTTTCTTGATTTAGAGGTTGCCATGTAATAATAGATTTGTAATCATGAAGACTTTTGGCATTTTCCTACCTAGGTTAAAATAAGCGATAATAACCATAGATATGATAGTAGGTAATTTAGTGATTCTATAAGAAGAAATTGATATCTATAGAATATGTACTCTTATATATAGAGTATTAGATTAGGTAGACATACACTCTTATATAAAGGGTAGTATTTGACTAGGTAGTTCGTGGTGAATTCAAGAACATTAAGATCACTAAGAAGTGACATTTCAATTTTCAACTGATCAAATTCACAATTCAATGGCTTTTGAACCGTTTATGTATTCCAAGAGACTACATATTATTCAAAGTCATTGAATTGTGATGGAATACTTAAAGTTTTAACTATCAAGTGATTTAAATGATAGAAAGTGAAAAGATAGATTGCCATGATTATTATTACTTGACTCAAGAAATCCAATAAAAAATGTACTTAAAGAAGATCAAACATTAGGTGAAAAAATAATGTTAACATATAAAAAGTCTATAACTTACAGTTTATGTATTCTAAGAGACTACATATTATTCAAAGCCATTGAATTGTGATAGAATACTTAAAGTTTTAACTATCAAGTGATTTAAACGATAGAAAGTGAAAATATAGATTGAAATGATTATTATTACTTGACTCAATAAATCCAATAAAATAATGTACTTAAAGAAGATCAAACATTAGGTGAAAAATAATGCTAACATATAAAAAGTTTATAACTTACATTTTATTAATATGACTTGCATTTTATGTGAAGTTAATGTTGATTTAAATCTATATACTTATGTTAGAGCAATGAACAAGACTTGATAAGAAAAGCAAGAAATCACAAGAACACATATATACGTGGTTCACCAACTTGGCTACGTCCACGGGGAGAGGAGAGAATATTATTATCAATCTGGAGAAATGATTACAAGATCACACTATTACTGATGCACGAATTTTGATCACAAAATTCTTAACTGTGCAACTGTAGAATTACAGACCTCTCTTAGCACTCTAATAATCTATCTGAGACGTTACAGCTAACTTTGATCTAAACTAATGACCTTTATTTATGCAAGTGAAAGTCTATCTCAAAATCTGGTAGGAACTTGGAATTCTAGTCCAAAACTGACTTGAAAACCTTCATTCTGCGTCACTGCGAAAATCTGATCGAAACAGGAAACTGGGACTTTGGTCCGGCCTGGTATAGCGCCTGGTCCGGTCGGACCCTTCACTGGTTCGGGCGGGTCTTTACTATAGCTCGGGCGGACCTACCTTTTTCCTCAATCCTTGATTTCCGACGTCAAACTGGTCCAGCTGTGTCCTTCCCCAGGTCCGGCCGGACCCTTCTGTGCTCCGTCCCGAAATTACGAAATCTTCTGTTGTTTAATCCTTTAACTCGGTGTCCCAAATTCAAAGGCATTAACCCAACAATCTCCACCCTGACTTTGAATCTCCATGACAACGAACCTTTTCTCCCCCCTCGCCTCTTCTGCTATCTAATAGATGCGAACATTCAGCAAGTCTAAACAATGTTGGAACTTGCTTCCCGTCACGGGTTTTGCGAACATATCTGCAGGGTTGTCCACCGTCCCTACCTTCTTCACCTTTACCCGTTTCTTATCCCTTAGGAAATGATATCTGACATCAATGTGCTTGGTCCTCGCATGATGAACTTGATCCTTGGCCAAAAAAATCGCGCTCAAACTATCGCAATAAATAATAGCCTAATCCTGATGTATCCCAAGATCGCTGATCAATCCCTTCAACCATATTCCTTCCTTAGCGGACTCTGTCATTGCTATGTATTCTGCTTCTGTTGTAGACAACGTCACTGTCGCCTGCAATGTAGCCTTCCAACTGACAACTGACCCACCAAGCGTGAATACATATCCGGTCATCGATCTTCTTGTATCAACATTACCTGAATAGTCCGAATCTGAGAAACCATTGATTGCACATTCTATTCCACTTCCATAGATGAGACCGACGTCACTGGTACCCCGAAGGTACCTAAAGATCCGCTTCACAGCCTACCAGTGTTCCTTACCTGGATTACCCATGAACCGGCTAACAACACTAACTGCATGTGCAAGATCTGGCCTTGTGCACACCATAGCATACATCAAACTACCAACTGCACTAGCATAGGGTACTCGAGCCATATACTCTTTCTCCTCAGCTGATTTGGGCCCAAACGCGACTGACAACTGTGTATTCGCTGCACTCGGAGTATCTATAGCCTTAGTTGTCGACATACCAAACCTCTCTAAAACTTTCTTGATGTAACCTTTTTGGGATAAGAACAGTTTTTGTTTGGTTCTGTCTCTATAAATCTCCTTACCCAGAATTTTCTTCGCGTTACCCAAATCCTTCATTTCAAACTCTGCGACCAATAAGCCTTTCAGCTTCTGAATCTCTGACTTCTTGATTGCTGCTATCAAGATATCATCTACATAGAGCACCGAATAGATGTACGACCCATCTACCAACTTATTGTGATACACACAATAATCATACGGGCTCCTCGTGTATCCGATCTCTGTCATATAGCTGTCAAATCTTTTGTACCACTGCCTAGGCGACTGCTTAAGTCCATACAAGGACTTCTTCAACCTACAAACTTGATCTTTCTTACTGGGAACTTGGAATCCTTTCGGCTATGTCATGTATATCTCTTCCTCCAACTCTCCATGTAAGAAAGATGTCTTGACGTCTAGTTGCTCAAGCTCTAAATCCCTCTGTGCTACTATTGCTAGCAACACTCTGATCGAAGTGTGTTTGACCACTGGTGAGAAGATCTCATTATAGTCCACCCCTTCTCTCTGTGTGAAACCCCTTGTAACAACGCAAGCTTTATACTTGATCCATTCTGCCGGTGACATCCCTTCCTTTTTCTTGAAGATCCACTTGCAAGTCACAATCTTTCTGCCTTCTAGCCTTGTGGTTAACTCCCAAGTCTGATTCTTATGAAGAGACTCCATCTCATCACCCATAGTTGCATACCACTGAGATGACTCTAAACATGTAACTGCTTCCTTGAAAGTAGAAGGTTCCGTAATATCGGGCTCTACTTCCTCAGCAACCTGCAGTGCATAAGACACCAAGTCTTCAAATCCATACCTATCTGGAGGCTTCCCGAAATTAGCTCTTCTAGACCTTCCTTGTGCTAACCCATGTTCCTCGGGAACTGAACTTGAACTTTCTGGTGCTTCAGTCTCTATCTCTTTTGGTGGATCCTGATCAACATTTGACTGTGGGACAACTAACTCTTTAGTATCTTGTTGCTCCACCTATTTATCAACACCGCCAACACTTAAAACAATCATGGATTTACCAATCCATACCTCATAGGGAACTTTGAGGCCAATACCGGTGTGAGCTCCACGATTAATCAAGTAACATGTTGTACTAACCGCTTCTGCCCAAAAACGTTTAGATAACCCTGCTTTGGAGAGCAAGCACCACGCTCTCGTAAGCAATGTCTGATTCATTCGTCTTGCTACACCATTCTGCTGTGGCATGCCTCTAATGGTGAGATGTCTCGAAATCCCCACCTCTCTGCAAAACGAATCGAACTCAGTACTGCAGAACTCCAAACCATTATCTGTCCGAAGTTTCTTGATCTTCTTCTCTGTCTGGTTCTCCACTACCGTCTTACTGTCCTTGAAATTTCTTAAATCCTCATTCTTGTGCTTCATGATAATCACCCAAGTCCTCCTCGAATAATCATCAACTATGGACAAGAAATATCTGTGCCCCCTTAGAGATTCCTGACGTGAAGGTCCCCAACAATATGAGTATATGTAGTCTAGAACTGCTTTTGTGTTATGTATGCTCTTGGGAAAACTATTACGCTTTATCTTCCCTAGCACACAATGTTCACAAAATTTAAGATCCTTGATCTTATGGCCATATAGAAGATCCCTTTTAGCCAGCTCCTGCATCCCTCGAGTGCTCATGTGACCGAGCCTGATGTGCCACAGCTTAGACATATCTCCCTCGTTCACCTCTGATTATGCAACCATAGCTGACCCTACAAGCGTCCTTCTTTGGAGGAAATATAAGGAGCCCCGATTAAGACCTTTCAGCACCACTTCTGAACCGTTACAGACACTGACTGCTCCACCTTTACTAACTGACTAAGAGAAATCAGATTCTTTGTCATAAGCGGAACGTGTCTAACCTCATTCAAAGTGACAAACCTACCATCATGAGTCCTGACCTTGATCGAACCAATACCGACAACCTTGCAGACTGCACTTTTGATCATGCTTATATCACCGCCATCTATCTGCTTGTAATCAGTAAACCATTCTCTCCTATGACTTATATGGTAAGAAGCTCCTGAATCAAGAATCCACGCATCAGATGCGTGTGCTGATTCTGATGGAACTAGAGCATAATCCTCTTCTGAACTGCTATCCTTGGCCATCATGGCTTCTGCTCTGACTGGTGCCTTGCCTTGGTTCTTTCTGGGACAATCGAATTTTCAATGCCCCTTCTCCTTGCAGAAATTACTGATATCCCCAGGTGTCGGACCATTCTTGTGTGAAGAATTACCTTTATTATTCTTCTTCCCACTAGAACCCCTGTTACTGCTACTAGCAACCAAACCTGATGACTAGGTACCTGCCTCATTCCCACCCGCCTTTCGGTGTAGCTCCCTCGTCTTGAGAGAAGTTTTTACTTCCTCTAGAGAGATACCATCTTTACGGTTTATGCACAAATCGACATAATGTTCATAAAACATAGGTAAAGATACTAAAAGTTGCAAGGCTGCATCCTCGTCATCCACAATAACTCCTATATTACGCAGTTCAAGTAATGCATAAGTAAATCTATCAAGATGATCATTTATGGGCGTACCTTCTGTCATACGACAATCATACAACTTCTTCTTCAGGTATAACTTGTTGGTCAATGAACGTGTCATGTACATAACTTCCAACTTTAACCAAAGATCGCTTCCGGAGTCCGTTCTGCAACATTGGTTAGGATCTCATCATCCAACTGTCTGATGATCTTGGCGTGAGCCTTCTGATCTAACTTCTTCAACGCTGCTTCCTCCTTGGCGGCTGTTTGTTTGTCCTTCTCTGACCCTTTTGTGGAGATTGCCTTACCCTTGGGATTCTTACGATTCCTGATTGCAATCTCCAACGGTTCCCATAAATATTTGTCTATCAACAAAGCCTTCATCTTGATTTGCCATAAAGAAAAACTATTATTCCCATTGAACTTGTCGATTGAGTCTGCTCCTTGACCCATCTTCTTGTTCTCTACAGCGAAACCCCTGAACCTCTAACCACGAACCAAAGCTCTAGTACTACCAGAGCTCTGATACCACTTGTTAGAGCAATGAACAAAACTTGATAAAAAAGCAAGCAATCACAAGAACACGGATATACGTGGTTCACCAACTTGGCTACGTCCACGGGGAGGGGAGAGAATATTATTTTCAATCTGGAGAAACGATTACAAGATCACACTATTACTGATGCACGAATTTTGATCATAAAATTCCTAACTGTGCAACTATAGAATTACAGACCTCTCTAAGCACTCTAATAATCTATCTGAGATGTTACAGCTAACTTTGATCTAAACTAATGGCTTCTATTTATGTCAGTTAAAGTCTATCTCAAAATCTGGTAGGAACTTGAAATTATAGTCCAAAACTGACTTGAAAACCTTCCTTTTGCGTTACTGCGAAAATTTGATCGAAACAACAACTTATAGTATTTTAAAGTTGGTGAAATCAACCATAAGAATGACACATAAGCCACAAATGGGTTTTTCTTGATTTAGAAAATGCCATGTAATATGACTTTTGCAATCTTGGAAGCTTTTAGCATTCTCCTACCTAGGTTAAAATAAGAGATAATAACCATAGATATGAAACTAGATAATTTAGTGATTCTATAAGAAGAGAATGATATCTATAGAACATATACTCTTATATATAGAGTATTACACTAGGTAGGTCATATCTTATTGAACATATACTCTTATATATATATTATTAGACTAGGTAGGTAGTAGATGCATTAAAGAACAATAAGATCATTATGAAGTGACTTTTCAATTTTCAACTAATCAAATTTTCATAATTCAATAGCTTTGAATAAACAATAAGATCATTAATAAGTGACTTTTCAGTTTTCAACTAATCAAATTTTCATAATTCAATGGATTTGAATATCATGCATTGTTTCAAATTGGTGCATGAATTACAAAAGAACCCGGTAAAGAATATAAAAGGTTAGATATATTTATTGAAAACATATCTTTTGCATTTCCTCATTCAATACCAACATTAATTTGAAGATAAAAATATCTAAATGACTCTTCACTTTGGAAGGCAGATGGTCTTTGCAGGGAATATAAAAAAAATAGAAGGAAAAAAATCATGTTTATTGTTGTATGACATTATAGATTTCCTCCTACTTCTTTTATTCTTTATACATTCATGTCATTTGTTTCCACAATTTATTTAACATTCTCTCTCTATATTTATGTACTATATGATTTTGGCTTTAACTATTTTCTCACATCTTTTTCTTTTTTCTTTAATTAGGTTTGAGAAGAACATTTTTTGACAGATTGGATGAGGAAGAAAGCATTAGCTTGATTGAGAAAAATTGTTACGGTGAGTAAGTTTCACCTCTACATTTTTGCATATATTACACTTATCTTTCGATTATATTATTACCTCCGTCCAAAACAAATTTTTGAAATATAAGGAGGTTACGCAAAGTTGCCGCATGCAATCAGCCACCGTTGCACATATTTATGAAAAGTTGCCAAAAGCTACCAAAGAAAAACCTTATAGTGGACTTACCTGAACCACTATAATTCTTTCATTGGCTGACTCCACAACAAGACCAGCTGGACTTTTCACAAGAAGCACAGTAATGAATACTTGCTAAACAAAACCCGGGGCATTTAATCCAAGAAGGAACTAAGCCAAATACATCATAAGATGCACACGAAAGATTTCTCATAAAGAGTCCATAATAAGGACATTTAGACACAACCCAATCTTTTTCATCAACGACATAAAAGTCATACACATTCACATTTGGGTCCTAAGCAACCCCAAGGACTACACAAACAATTGTCCTCTTGTACCCAAGTTAAACAAACTTGGAAAACAGGGGGGGTGCGCACGCCCCACCCAATAGGGTGCGCGCGCTCCCTTCCATCAGAACCTCACACTTTTTGGCCAACTAAGGGTGCGCGCGCCCCACCCTAAAGGGTACGCCCGCTTCCCTTAATCAGACACTTTGCCTAGGTTGGAACCATGGGGTGCGTGCGCTTCCTTATTTAGGGTGCGCGCGCCCCCTCCCATTTTGGGCCAAATCCCAGATTTCTTCCTTAGTTCATTTTTACTCCTTCCGTCCCAAAAGTATAACACATATACTACACAACTTTGGTAACTTTCATTAAGGTTACAACTTGAATTTCTAAACCATTCCAACACCCGGCTAAAACAAATTCTATATACTCCCTTTGTCCCAAAATTACAAGTATAGCAAATATTACCCAAATCACAAAATTAACAAGTAGAAGCATCAAATATAACATATATGACTATTTTAACATTTAAAGGGGAATTAGTAACTTACCTAGTTCCTGAAAAAGTACCGCTGAAATAAGTTTTGTTCGGCTAGAAATGACCTATTCGACGCCCTGATCATTTTTATATAATTAGTTTTTAAAACGGGTAAGTAAATAAAAAGAATTAAATCGAAATGGGTTGAACTTACCTTTTCTCCTAACCCTAAGCTGAAACGTAGAGAAAGTTCCAGAAGAATTGTACACAGAGAAAGAAAGAGAAAGGAAATCTCTTATAAAGGGTTTTAACCCATTTTTACAAATTGGTCACTGGACTTTCAAAGTTAACACTTAAGCCCCTTAACTCATTTTCACGAAGGACCCTAAAGTTTCAACTTAATCATTTAACTCCTTTAATCATTATTATTACTAACTAAGTAAATAACACAAATAATCAAATATGATATGCAATCATAAAATATGATGCAACACATAAAATGCACATATAAGTCAAATAAAAATCCCCAAAAATATAAAATAAATAGGGACGGGTTTTGGGGTCGCTACATAATTTTGGGTTTTATTTATTTTTATATATTTTTGTTATGTTTACTAACTTTAATTCATTCTTGATTTTTTACTGCAGATCATTATGTTTCGGAGTAGTTGGAATATTTGAAATATCAATGCAGTGTGAATGTAATCATACATGACATGATGGCAATACTTAATTTACTCATCTTGATTTTAATGCATATTATGTATATAGCAACATAATACAATTTCAAGTATTATGTTGCAAAAATGAGTTACTATATTAATTGAACTCTACATCTATTTTCAATTAGAACTTCCTTTTTATATTTATTTATTTATTTTTGATTTTTTATTAAATTTATTATTGTTTAGTGATTCAATTTTTTATGGCAATACTTAATTTACTTCATTTGTCTTTTAATACTTAAAAAGATTATTATTCAATATATTTTAATTAACTTATAAATTTTAATTATAAATATTATATTGATTGTAATAAGTTAAGTTTTTATAGACACATGCACACTTTTTATCCCTCTATGTAAACTTTTATCAAAAGACCTCCTTATATTCATGAACTATTAATTGTTCATTGAAAGATTATTACTTTATACTATCTATCTATTCAGAAAATATTTTACAAAAAATACTTTTCACATTTATAAATTATTAAATGATTTGTCGGTACTACAAACCATGTGCGAAGCACGGGGTTATTGCTAGTAATATGTATATATATGCCCTTAAACTCAATAACTAACATCTTAATCCTCAAACTCATGCGAAAAGAGGGTTCACCACCATCATATTTTTATCCAAAACCTTACGAAAATGTTACTATCTCTGTCACTAAATGAGTGTCCAAATTTCATTTTAAGGGACATCTAAAAATCTCAACTCTTTGTACAATTTGGTGGCAAAGATTCATATATAATATTGTAATCTCATTTCCAAACATTTAGTTTTGCACGTATAAAGAGAACGGTGAAAAACTTTTCGGAAAAAAACATTTAGAGACAACGTTATGTTAAAAAAACACTCATTTTTGGACAAGAATTTTTTGAAAATGGACACTCATTTGGGACTCATTTGGGACAGAGGTAGTAATTTATTGGCTCGTTAATTCAATTACATTCAAACCTTAATGGCTTCTAAATCCTTAGAATATGATTTTGTAATCTTACATCAATAATTTTATATTTGTAATTATCAAATTCAAATAAACCGACGTGTCAATTTTTTTCTAAATTTTAAATGGACGTTTGAGAGTGATCTAATACTTTTGGCAAAAACCATATTTTGATCAGTATATTTTAGGATAGTTTCAAATGTCCTCATACAACTAATTTTTATTTTTATTTTCCTCACTTTAGTATTGTAATTTTTGAAATGACATCACCTTGTCAACATTTGGTTAAAAAGCTAATGAACTCGTTGAAAAAAGTAATTAAAGTTAGCATTACGGCCTCACATAACTAACATTCGTTATTTCTTTAACAAATTTTATAAAGCAAATAACTCAAATATGATAAGCCTCGTATGAAAGTGAATTGACTAATATAACCTCATCTTTAACCTTCTTCACATCAATATCCATTTCACAATTAGTCAAAACTTAACTTATGTCTCATATCTACAAGAAATTAAACTCATTTTTAGATTTTTCAAATCAATATTCATTTCACAATTCTTTAAATGAAAACCTAATGCACAATTCTTCAAGAGATGTTGTTACACACACCACTAAAATTATTTAGTATACCCGTAACTATGTTTCGTTTCACAGTATTGCACCATTTAAAATTTCAAGCATATTTACGAGTGAACTTAATAATTTTACGGGTGTGTATAACAACACCATTTTTCAAGTTGTTAGTTAATTAGACCCAAGAGATAAATAATAATGAACGCAAATCAACACATAATTTACGTGGTTCACCAATCTCTATTGGCTACCTCCACAGGCAAAGGGAAACAGATATTATTATGGCGAAGAAACAATTACAAAGAAGATGATGATCACACTAATCTATGTTTGCATGAACTTTGATCACAAAGTTCCTAACTATGCAAATCCCTAGATCTAGAATTATTGATCTCTCTAACTTTCTAAGTAAAATAAGGTACTACTTTAAATTAGGACGGAAGGAGTATATATAGGTATGTATACACGTATGTATTCTAAAAAAGTTCCCAACCTACTTTGAAGTCTTGGACATGAGGAAGTCCTAATCTCACCTAATAAGAATTTCTTAATCCTTATTTCACTTGGTCTCATACTCCTGCCTAAGCTTTTTACGCCAAAGTCCAAACATGAGTGTTTAGGCGAAATTCAATTACTTAGCCCATCTACTGTTTGCTGCTTGGCTTAGGCTTTGAGAGTGCGCTAGAAATTCAGCGAAACCAAAGATCTTGTGGCCTTAGCTTCGTGCCACAACTCACTCCGTCTCGGAATTACTAACATCTTTGTTAATTTAATCCATTAAAATTTGACGTCCCAAAATTCAAAGGCATTAAACTTAACACAAGTCGAAACCCACAACACACTCCAAACATAGTACCCCTGTAGATCTGCCAGAAATCATCTTCCTCTTCTCATATTTACTACCGAATTGACATAGCTCCAAGATTAAAAGGGGCAGAAATGGAGATAACGATGTGGTGAGAGAATTAACCTCCTTAAAAGTTAATGTTAATTCAAACTAACCAATCTGTTGATTACGTGCTTGGCTTATGGGGACCTAACAAGTTTTTCAACATAATCAAAACGCCCTAAATTAGTGTTTATTTTTTTTTTATTTTTTTTTTTGGCATTTGGAACTGTCATTTGGCCAAGAAAAACATTGGAGTTCAATTGGAAGGCTCCCTATTGATTTCAGGCCTTACATAGTAACTATGTCCCCGTGAGGTAATGCAAGTAACTTCCATTACTTTTCTTACAGTTTTGTTAAGGTTTTAATGAGTATGATGACAGAAGATGATATTTAAAATTGTACAATAAGCTCTATATATATTAAAGCAAGTCATCCGTGAACAGTACTCCCGCACAAAATTTTGGTGGCACTTTCGAAATATCTAGGTTTGGTTTGGGTAAAGTAAAAACTAAAGGGAAAAGCTACAGCTGGCGTTCCCTTTATTCAAAACCCTACATCTTGTCCTCCCCCTTTTTTTTCTCATATCTCTCTCCCTCTCTCTCTAAAATACTCACACGCACACTTTCTCTCTTTCTCCCCCAACTCTCTCTCTCTCGCCATATTCTCCGACTACTGGTTCTCCGGACTTCATCTCCGGTGGATCTCAAATCTTGATTACGCAAATGTTTTGATTTTTCTTTTTCTTTTCTTTCTTTTCCTGTATTTTTACAGAACAAAGCTTTCTTTCTTTTTATCTTCAAAATTGAAAAATCTTTAAAAGTAAAGTGAACAGACTATATAGCAGAAATGGGTTGAATCGGAGATAGTGAGAAGTTTTGAGAAATAGGATTGATTTAAAAAAAAAAAAAAAAGAGGAAGAAAATTGATTATTAATAAAAGTTCAAAGAATCTTGGAACAAATTTGATTGATTACCAAAAAAAATTACCAAAACTTATTGTTGTGGCTTCAAAAATTAACTAACATAATTTATTTATTTTTTGAAGCAGAAAAAAGAAGGAACAACAATTGTCAGGACCACCAACAACCGCAACAAACAACGAACGAAGAATAAGAATAGGAAAGAAAACTCAAACCCAACTTCACCTTTGAAATTGGCTTTGGTGAGTCTTGATTTTGATATTGATACAAGCCTGAAATTGACAATGGGGTCGATTGGGTATCGCCAAAATTTGAAATTTGCAGTGGGGCTCGAATAGGACAGCAGGTTTACCGGTGATGTCGACTCTCATGCTCTGGACGAGCCGTCGACGGTGGTTGGAGACGAAGATAGGTAGTGGTGGAGGCTCTCTTTCTTAGGAGATTGAAGAGAAATTGTGGATAAATAAAGAGAAAATGTGGATGAAGGAATTATAGCCATAATATCTATTTTATGAAATGAGAGAGAAATCACAGGAAAACTAGACATTTCGAGAAGGAGAGGAAATTGAACTGTTGGTTTTTGGAAATTGGGATGAAGAGTCAATTACTGTACTAGAATACCTACTCAAGCTTTAGAGCTCAATGTCATCAAATATATTTTAATTGAAGGAGTATATTTATGAGATAAAGAAGTGAGAGAGTATGAGTTGTTATCAAAATCATACTCTCATTCACATAATCTAACATACAACCATTTGACAGTTTTTCTATAGATTTTGATAACGGAACCGAAGCTTTGAGTGTAGTTGAATAAAAAATGAGAGGAGGTTAGTTTTAAAATAGTTGTTCTTTAAATATTTTTTTGGGTGTATATATGGAATAAAAAAAATTGAAGCAAAATGAATAGATCTTTGAAAATGTGAAGATAATTTGATGAAAATGGGTAACATGGGGGGATGGGAAGTTTTCGAAAAAGAGAGAGAAAAAAACGGTTAGAGAAATTAAAGGGTGGTATAGGTAGACAAGACCTTATTATTGGTGAATTTAGTAATTTTTTTTTAATAAACGACAAATCATTTTCATTCACAATAATAAGAAAAGAAATAACGCATCACAAACATCGATGGCTCATTCCAAATATATGTAGATGTTTCATCTTTTAAACTACAACAATTACATACTTGATCGAAATTTTGAGACGGTGCATTTATTGTTTGAGAAAGCTAATTTATGTGATAAGTAATTTTTAAGAGCGATGACCGGTTTATATAAAATATTAAGGCGATAAGCATATTTACGAGAGTAAGCTGGATTATTTGGAAAGATGTTTGTTACCAAAAGGCATATGCCTTTTTTCTATTAGTAACCATAACTTACTATTACATTATTGACTTAATTAATTATTAAATTCCTTTTTAAAACCATAAATTCACATTTCATAATTTAAAGAATATTTTTTAGTGTTAAGTATGTTTTTTTTTAAGGAATTAGTGTCAAGTATGTTGAAGTAGGGTAAATAATAATATAATAATAATAATAATAATAATAATAATAATAATAATAAAAATATAAAAAATACTATTTTAGAAAATGGGATTTATCAATAGAAAATTTTAAAAGAAAATAAGTACAAGTTGTTAGGAGACGGAAGAAGTGTGTTGTAAGCCAAATAAGAAGTGGATTGGGTCATTGAGGGTGTGGGTCAATGGACTAGGTAAATAGGGGTGAAAGAGTCGTTATTGGACATGTTCGTAAAATAAAGTATAAACCTTAAATTATGACAATAAAAACGAAAAGTTAGAATTTTAAATTAAGACATAAGGAGTAGAAAGTACAAAGAGGAGTGACTTGATTAAGGAGAATTCTGATTATTCACTGGTCAATTAGTTAAATAATGTTGATTTTATTTATTGACTGTATTTGTATTTATTAATTTCGTCCTGTATTGCAAAGAAAAAAATGCTTTTTAATGGAGTGTAAGTTTCATGTTTTTTTGTCATTCATTTTGCGCTCATTTTGGGTCCGTTCATGATTGTGGATTAGAGGGTTGGGTCTATTAGTGGATATAATTACCTTCATAAAAAAAAAAAGATCACTGCTCTCTCCGTTTCGGTTTAGTGTTTCTACTTTGATTTTACACGAGGACTAGAAAAAAAAAAATATTGTGAGTATAAAAGTAAAGTAAGAGTGAGAAAGTGAATGAGTAGTATTTGTTATGAGAATGATAAGTAGACCTCATCATCTATTTTAGGTAATAAAGTACTCTTTCTGTCCCCCTTTTAACTTTACAAATTTGAGCTGGACATATTATTTAAAGAAAAAATTGAAAAAGTCGATGTTTTGTGAGTGTAGATAGTTGAGTAGGAAAGAGAAACTGTGGTAGAGAATAGTAAGATGATAATTGTTTTGAGTATGACAAGTGTGTTCTATTATTTTAATAATATTAAAATATTTCTATTTTGGGACTTTGTAGATTAATGTGGGACAACCATAATTTTAAAGTTTGTAGATTAAAGAGGGATGGAAGAAGTAAAGTAACAAGTTTTAAATTCAACAAACCAAAAACAAAAGTAAGAACACTAAATTGGAATAGAGGGAGTGACCTGACTAGGGATAAATCAAACTATAAAATAATTAAATGTTCAAAGAGTATTGAGCTTATTTATTGACTCAATTTGTAGTTATTAATTTCGTCCAATGTTGAAAAAAAAAGTTTTTTTTAATAGAGAGTAAGTTTAATATTTCTTTTGTTATTCAATTATTGAGTCTGTTCATGATTGTGGATTAGAGGGTTGGACATATTAGTGGATATAATTATTGTCACAAAAATAATTAATACTCCCTTAGTCTCAATTTATTGTTCTTACTTCAACTTTGACAGGAATTGGGAAATATAAATATTGTGAGTATAAAAAGTGAAATATGAGAGAAAAGTAGATAGGGAGTTATTATTGTGGGAATGACAAGTGATTTTCATCGTCCATTTTAGGTAACAAAGTAAAATAAGAACCTTAAATAGGGGATATATAAAAAATGAAGTTAAAACTTTAAATCAGGATAGAGGAAGTAGAAATTACAAACTAAGAAGTGGCATGATTAGATAGAATTAAAACATTAACAAATGGTCAAAAAATATTGAGTTTATTTGTTGACTCTATTGTATTTATTAATTACGTCTGATATTACGAAAAAGAATCAAAATTGTTTTTTAAATGAGAGTTTCATATATATATATATATATATATATATATATATATATATATATATATTTGTCATTTATTTTGGATTTGTACGTAATTGTGGATTAAAGAGTTGGACATATTAGCGGATACAATTACATCCACAAAAATAATTACTACGCTCTTTGTCCCGATATAATGTTCTTATTTTGACTTTGCATGGTCATTAGGAATAATAACTACTATGAGGATGAATATTAAAGTATGAGAGAGAATGTGGGTATGAAGTTTTTGTTCCGAGAATGACAAGTAGGTCTCATCTTCTATTTTAGATAATAAAATAGAGTAAGAACTTTAAATTCAGACAAACTAAAAACAAAAGTAAGAACTTTAAACAGGGACAGAGAGAACGAGTAGAATAAATAGCAAGAAATGGATATTTTTATTTTAAAGTTTGATATTATTATTTTTTCATTTGTTGGTCCAAAATTATGAATATATTTTTAAGTTGATATGACCACTTTTTAAATATTCAGATTAACGAGGTCCAAGTGATTATTTTTCTGCGAACAAAGACTATTTACTTTTTAGTTATTTATTAATATTTTATGTTTTATAGATTTAAACTAATAAAGCACCGTGTTGTCACCGTGCATCGCACGGGGTACTGCTAGTATATTAAGGAGAATCAAAAAATATTTAGTTGAGTGCGAACATTTGAAACGATCATAAAGTTGAATAACCAAAATACTCTTTCCGTCCCAAAAAGTTAGTCCATTTTTTTCGTTGTAAATTACAAATGAACTTTGAGCAATTGTTTAGACTACTTTTAATTATCCAAATAAAAATCTATAACTTGTTATCGATACACCATTCTATATACTATCAGTACCAATGTTTAGATTCTTATTAAGGTAATTAAAAGTAACATAAATTATTGCTCAAAATTCATTTCATAATAACAACGAAAAAAGAGAGGGGGCAACTACCATTTAGTCCCTCATCCTAATCAAAATTACCACCTAGTCCAAGGAATTTTCAATATTACCACCTAGTCCAAGGGTTACTAAAAAGACAATCATGCCCTTAATAAATAATGAAAAATTACATTAATGCCACTCCATCCATCATTTCACTTTCTCTCTTCAACCACCATGACCACCTTTGACCACCCATCCCAACCACCTCCGGCCACCATTTTCCGGCACCACCTCCGGCCACCCTTTTCCGGCTACCGTTTTCCGGCCACCCTTTTCCGACGTTGCCTCCGGCGACCATTTTCCGTCGACCACCTCCAGTCACCCTTTTCCCGGCGACCTTTTTCCGGCAACCATTTTCTGGCAACCATTTTCCGGCAACCACCTCCGATCACCATTTTTCGACGGCTTTTTTCCGGCCACCATTTTCGGTGACCTTTTTCCGGTGACCACCTCCGGCCACCTTTTCCGGCGACCACCATTTTCCGACGACTTTTCCCGGTCACCTTTTCCAGCGACCACCATTTTCGGTCACCTTTTCCGGCGGCCACCTTCGGTCACCTTTTCCGGCGGCCACCTCCGGTCGCCCTTTTCCGGCGACCACCTCCGGCCACCTTTTCTGGCGACCACCTCTGGCGGCCATTTTCCGGCGACTACTTCCGGCCACTGTTTTCCGGCGACCATCTCCGGTCACCTTTTCCGGTGACTATCACTGGCAACCATTTTCCGGCCACCACCTCCGACCACTTTTTTTCGACGACCATTTTCCGGTGACCACCTCCGACGACCATTTTCCACTGTCCATTTTATTTTTTTGAAAAAAAATAATTATTCTTTATTTAAAAAACAACTACACATTTTCTACAAGAACAAATTAAAAGCTCTTAGCAACAAATTCACATTTTTTTTAAAAAAATAATTTTTTTCAAGAACAAATTCACAATTGTTTAAGAACAAATTCACAGTTGTTTCAGAACAAGTTCACAGTTGTACGTTCGCATTTGTTCCAAGAACAAATGTAAATTTATTCTTGTTCCAATTGTAAGTTCGCATTTGTTCCAAAAAAAAAATATTCACATTTGTTCTTGTTCCAAGAACAAGTTCGCAATTGCAAGTTCGCAATTGTTCCAATAACAAGTTCGCACTTGTTCCAAAAACAAGTTCGCAATTGTAAGATCGCAATTGTAAGTTCACAATTGTAAGTTCGCAATTGTATGATCGCAATTGTAAGTTCACAATTGTGAGTTCACAATTGTAAGTTCGCAATTGTTCGAATAACAAGTTCGCACTTGTTCCAAAAAACAAGTTCGCAATTGTAAGTTTGCAATTGTTCCAATAACAAGTTCGCACAAGTTCGCAATTGTAAGTTCGCACTTATTCCAAGAACAAGTTCATACTTGTTCCAAGAACATGTTCACAGATGTTCCAAATACAAGTTCGCAATTGTCCAATAACAGTCTTACCAAACACTAAACACTAATAATAAATGGCTACAAGAATTTGAATTCTTTTCAAGTTGGATTCAAATTCCTCAAGTATCTTCATATAACAGCCACCAATTAAGTAAACAAATGAGACATCCAAAATAGAATTTTTTTCAAGTGGGACGGAAGAAATACATATTTTCAATAAAGATAATCTATACTATATCAATATATTGATGATATATATACTACAAGAACAAGTAATATTTATTGGAAATACCTATTGGTATTCAGTTGTGATCACCGATTCACCGTCAGACTTTCAGTATAAGTATTGGTTTCAAAATCCTACACTATTTCCATTGATAAAGCATTTTAGACATTTAATACAATTGACCCTTTGGTCCCCCATTACCTCTGTTCACAGACCCCCAAAGACCCCTCCCTCTTTACTCATTTTTTTCTTTTTCATAGCTACAAGTGAGAGATCCATCATCTTTTTCTTCTTAACTGAATACATGTAATAAAAACCCAACGAATTATTGGTTTAAATCAACGCAAATCTTCAACTTCAGAATAAAAAATTACCTTCTAAAACCACACATACGTCACAACGAGAGAGAAAGAGGTGGAAGAATGCACGCTGGGAGTTCAAATCCTCAAATTTTGTTCAAAATCTATCAGATCTAAACCAAATTTCAGGAACTCCTTGGACAGGGAAGCACCAGAACAGAACAGGCAATTGCATCAAAAACCCTTGATCATTTGTTGCTCAGTCCAATCGAGGCCGGAAGACTAAGGTAACCGACCGGACTGTTGTTCGATCTGCTAGTCGGAGTTGGACAGAGAGGAAGAGGAGGGGGTCGCCGGAGGAGGGGGAGGGAGATGGACGGATCTACAGAAAAAAGGTGGGGGAGGACGTCGTCGGAGGTGGGAGGGGAGTGCGTCGCCGACGGTTGAAAGGGAGGGGGGGGTCAACGGAGTTGTTCGATCTGCTAGTCGGAGTTGGATAGAGAGGAAGAGGAAGGGGTCCCCGGAGGAGGAAGGAGGTCGCCGGAGGTGGAGGGAGGTCGCCGGAGTTGGATGTAGAGAGAGAAAACGACTTTGTGGTCGTGCGTGTGTTGAATGAGGAGGGGGAAGGCTGGGTTGTTTTATTTGGATAAGGGGTAGTTTCGGGATTTAATAACTCTAATGGATTAGGTGGTATGAGAAAATATTGACTTGGATTAAGTGGTAAAGGAAAATATTGGCTTAGACTAGGTGGTAGATTCAATTAGGATGAGGGATTAGGTGGTAATTTTCTCAAAAGAGAGACTAACTTTCCGGGGGAGTATGATTTTTTGCCAATAGGTTAGACACAAGACAGCAAGGAGATTGGGCCTGGCTTAAAGCCCACGTTGTGCACCAGGCTCTCAGCCGCAAAACACCTCTTCTTCCTTAAAACACAACTCTATAAATCCAATTACATCTACAAGCAAGCACCATATAAACCCTAGCTCGTTTCTTCGCCGTTCCCCTAAATCTCAATTCTTCCTTCTCTTTTTTTTCTTCTTGAATTACAGATTTCTGCTCGAAAAAACTTTTCGATTCATTTCGCTGATTTCATTTTTCTTCATCTTGAATTACAGATTTATGATTATTTTTTTTTGCGTTTTATTAGAATTAAAAAGGCCAAATGATGCGTTTATATATTGAGCTGAATGCTCAGAAAATAATCTGAGTATGGTGATCCTCACTCGATTAGATAGGAAGATCTGATGCCTATACACTTGTATTTTTTTTCAATTCAATTTTTTTTTCTCACTATTTTTGGTCAGCTGGCCGACGATGATATTCAATTAATGGTTGACTGAATAGTAAGTTTTTATACTTGCTATATTGTTGAAATCATCATGAACTAGGACGGTCTGAGGCTTTTGCTGAATCTGTTTTTTTTTTAATACTATAATTGAATTTCATACTTACTTTTATTATCTGTTTTCACAAAATCTTTATTTTCTCTTTCTCCAAAAAAAAAATAATAATTTTCTTTGTTTTTGTTTTTAACTGTGAGTGATGAGATCAAATATTTCATGGTTCGTCTGATATTTATTGTGCTGAATATTCGTGATCTGACACTAATATCTAATCAATTTTTTTTCTTATATCAATTAATTAATAAAAATATTTTTTTTTTCAAAAAAGTTTTTGCTTGTGTTTTGATTGTGAATGATGAGATCAAATACTCCCTCCGTCCCGCCGAAAATTGCAAAAAAAAATCATGGCACAAGAATTAAGGGAAAAGTGAAAAAGGTGATGTGTTGTGAGTGTTGATAGTTGAGTGGGAGAGAAAAAGTGGGGTAGAGAATAGTTAGTGGGTTAGTGGATGTGAGTATGAGAAGTGGGACCCACTAATTAAAAAATATTAAAAACTTTCCATTTATGGAATGTGCAATTTCTATGGGACGCCCATTTTGATAAGTTTTGCAATTTTCGGTGGGACGGAGGGAGTATTTAACAGTTATCCCTGTCTGAGATTTCTTTTGCTGAATATTATGATCTGACACTACAAATTTCATCAATGTTTTTTTCACTTCAACGTAATTTATTTTTACATATAATATACAGTACATTTGTAGATAGTTATTTTAGCAATGTGTGTTTTGTTGTGAATGATGAGATCAAATAATTCACAGTTATCCCTGTCTGAGATACATTTGCTGAATATTAGTGATCTGACACAATAAAAAATTCACTACCACTCAAAGTTCTATTTCTTGCCAAAATACTTCAATGACTTGGATCACTCGTTCCGTTCCCTTTTAAACTTCAAAATTTTCTATTTTCGGATGTCCCATTTTAAATTGAAAACCTAAATTTTTATTTGTGAGCTCCACATGTCATACTTACCCCAATTTCTCTTTTCTACCAAATCATTTACACTTCCAACACTTTTTAATTCTTGAACCCAAAATTTTTTGAATTTTAAATTGGAATGGAGGGAATAAACGGTCCAAATTAGAGGGGCACATGGAGGGTCAGAGGAGATCTGCCCTCGTTGGGAAGGGGATGGTTGTAACCTTGATAGTCTTTTGTGTGAAGGCACGAGTGGAAATTTGATTGGGCATGAACAAATTCATAGAAGTCGCTCAGAAATGATGATAGTTAGTATCTTTTGATGTGATTGAGAAAAAGAACCATGGTAAAGTTGCTGTAGAAATTCAAGATTAGCATTTTTTGTTAAAACGAATTAAGATGTGGCATTATAAGTCTGGATTGACATGACCCTAATAAAAAAATCTCTTTCAGTATAATTGTATCCATTTCAAAATAGAAGCAATTTGAATACCAATCAAGAAAGCTCTTTCAATATTTCAAAATAGAAGCAATTTGAATACCAAATCAAGAAAGCTTTTTCAATATACTCTTTGGTCTCAAAAACATATTCACATTTTTTTGGGCCGTTAACTTTGGACAATAATTTTCAGTTGATTTAGTTATCCTATAATGAAAATTTGAAACTCATCATCTAACTCTCAACAAGAAGTTTTAAATTGTCATTTTTTTTATATTTTTTTTTAAATTGTCATTAAGATAATTAAATTAACTTAAAATTATTGTTTAAAGTTTTATTTTTATTTTTTATAGTAACAACTTAAAAAGTGTGAAGAGAAATTATTTTGTGACGAAGGGAGTAGCATTCACAAATGGTATCAATTTCAAAATAGCAGGATGAATGACTTGTCCTACAATGGCACTTCCTTTTTATTCAGAAAAAGATTGATGTTGTGGCCTGGATATATGAGTGCCTAATGAGACCATTTCTCAATCCATTATGCTTGACATATGTGTTGGTAATTCAAAACCATGTGGTAATTAATTTTTGTCTGGGTCAATATGTAATTGAGGGTTGAGATATATACATACTAGTTCAACTTATCTGGTTGTGGGTAGACCTGGTTTTCTCCATGGCAGGCCCTAATTTTATTCATTGTGGCCAACCATTTTCTACATGAAATTAGCTGGTGAAGGTTGGCGTTTTGCCTATAAAAATGCACCATTACTTGGAGTCAGTAAACATAGCAAAAACAACAGAAACTTGTCTTCTTTTCTCTGTTCTGATTCTGAGCATACAAAACGAGTTCGAGAGCTGCTGTGAAAACCTTGGGGGTCGGGGGCAGGGGCGAATTCCCATGTTAGGGATTGTCCGGGAAATTTCGCTTCAAAGGCAGTGGTTTCTTTGCCACGATCACAGCTTCATTTGTTTCAGACCCACATCAACTCACTGTCAGATTCAGTGATACATTTCTCTAACAACATGAATTCACCAACAAAACTGCATTCATGACCCATTTCAGAATTTTTCTTCTCCCACGCTATTTAAACCTCTTTGCAAAGAGGTTAAAATAGTCAAATCAGTTCTAGTTCATTTGGAATGACGGAGATTATATTGGCAATGAACAATAATATTATGACAAAAGTTTAATGTTGATACAACATAACCCTGCTTCACTTCACATCTTATCTCCTACACACATAAATCAACGCTCCTGGTGGTGCTCCACATAACCTATTTCCAAACCTAATAAAATGCTAACACCTCTCCATCTCCCACACGATCGTCTTTTTAAACAGTTTTATTACACAACTTGCAACATGAGGATGGCGAAAAGGGGCATCTTAGGGGTAGATTCAATGCAAAAATCAAAAGCTAATTTTGTGAAATTTATTTATTTTCTTCTAACCCATCACTCCCATTCACACAAGGACACTTACTTGATGGTTATGTAGCGATTTGTACCGTGCTTGGCCCAATGGTCCTTGAGATCAACTGCGTTCGACAGATCATGCCCTTGTCCAGCAAGCCGGCTAAGCAGCTTGTTAAACGCACCCCCACTCATCTTCCTACCCCCAACACGCGCATGACGCTTATTAGGAACCGATGGAAGTGGGTACATTGACATAGTTGTTGTGCAGCAAGAAGACTGCCACCCTCCGTTTCCCCACTTGTAGCATGGCCTTATAGTCCCTGTGCACGAGCAAACAGGCACAGGCATGGTCGTCTCATCAAACACAACCTGGTTCAACCCCAGGTCTTGGTCTTTCCAGTCCGGTTTAGGCCCACTCAGTTGTCGGTTTAAGTCATCAATCCCTATCCCCATTTCATTCCCACCTTTCCACTCGTTTGACTTTTCATACATTGACTTGTTCAGATCATCCGGTTCCTTTTTTACCCTTTTCGCCTTTGGAGTCTTCTTATCAGTATTAATATTACCATCTGTTGATGTCTTAGGCTCCTTTGCTCGTTTATTCCTCTTGGGTTTCGGGAGCTCCGGAGCAACTGGAGATAACGGGAGGGGAAAATCATCCGTGCTCATCTCTTTTGTATTCTGCTGTGGAGGAGCTTCAATCAAGTGCGGTTGGTGTTGGTGATGTATGTATTGTTGTGGGTGGTGGATGTGCTTTACACTACGTGACATCTGGCATCCAGGTGGGCATGATGGGGACATGTTCCCGCTGTTCATAGAATTTTCACGGTACTGGAGAGTGGCTATGGCATTGTCTCGTTCCATGACAGCATTGTTTCGTTCTGCAATTGCTGTATCTCTCTGTAGTATAGCCATGTCTCGTTCTGCAATTGCTGCCTTCTTTTCAGACATGGCTAAGTTTCTCTCTTGAATAGCTGCGTCTCTTTCGGCCATTATGGCCATTATCTGCTTCATCGATGGCTGATGATGATGCTGCTGCTGCATCAACCACTGAAAAAAGTAGACATATAATAGTCTGGGTGGGAATTTTTTACATGAATATCAAGGTTCACCATTCTGTACCATTCGTCCTAAAAAAGTAGGTTTGCTTTCATTTTATCATTTGTCCCAAAAATATAGTCTAATTTAAACGAGGTATTAGTTGTAGTGCAATTTCAAGAGGATACAAGCAGATAAAGTACTCCCTCTTCCCCAAACTGAATGACCATTTTTCATTCTAGAGAAATTAAAAAAGTTCAAAGTTTTGTAAATTTTAATAACCAAGATGTATAAAAATCTTAGCTATCTACTTTCCAAACATCTAGTTTTTCAAGTATAAAGAGACTAGTGATTTTTTTATTTTTTTATTTTTTTGGTAAAATAACATTTAGGGACAAAGTTATTTCGGAAAGTTTATTCATTTTGGGACAAAGTTATTTTCAATTTTTTTTTTCATTTTGGGACAAAATTATCTTAAAAGTGGTCATTCATTTTGGGACAGAGGAAGTACATCCTTAAATAGTTTGACTTGTCAAATGAGACTACTTTTTTTTGGGAATGGAGAAAAACTTCTTTGAGTGTGAACTTTTTTTAAACAGCAGAAATTACTAGCAGCATACCTGACCCGGAAGTGGTTTATGCCTTCCATTTTCACGATGCCCGCTGTCATCCATTTGATAAGCACAACAGATAGACTGCCAAAGTCAACTACAAATATCTGTGCAGCACGCTCTCAAAAGGGAACCACAAAACAGTTATCCACATCGGGAGCTCAGTATTAACCTATCTGAAGTAAGAGAAAAAGGAATATAATTAAGTTCAAGTTTGACCTCTGACAGACACGGATGAAAGAGGATGAATAGTTTGCTCCAACAAACAAAAGAATGCAATGTTCATTGTTACAAGCAGGATGCTACTGACGTAGAAACCTATCCCTTTGTTATGCTTTCTGTATCCACATTAAGTTAGTTATGCCATGCCTATATTTTGTAAAAGTGAGTCTAACTTTGGATGGCAAGGACCTAGAACTATAAAACAAGTAATGACATACCAATGGCGAAGCCAAAATTGTTTAGAAAGGGGGTCAAGATTGTTTTATGGAAAAATAATATAGTCGAGGTATTCAAATTTAGCATACAAGGGGGTCAAAATAATAATTTAGTGAAAAATTTCCTAAAATCAAGGGGGTCAAAATGTATAAATCCGGCATTTTTAGTACTAAAAAGACATTTTTTAAAAAAAATCATGAAGGTGGTTAAATTGATACGTTCCAAATTGAAGGGGGTCGAGTGACCCCGTTATACATAACGTGGCTTTGCCACTGTGACCTACAACTACAAAAAAAAGCAATATATCTTTAAAAATCAATACTACTTACGAGGCAATACTCACAAACAAGTCTATAAATTTAAACTGTATATCGAAAGATAATTATAGCAATATTCTTGGCTCTTGAGTACTTGATGACATCCTAAGGGGTCTCTTTATTCTAAATCAGCTAATTTTAGTTTTCTTATCAAACTTTTACGGTTAACTTAGCCTAGCTCATGTAGCTTCTAAACAATATAACCAACAAGTTAACTATCATAAACCGTCAACCAATCAGCATAAGCCGAGAAAAACATGTTTAAGGACAATTTATTAAAAAGTTAGTCGGATGCTACAATTATAATTGGCTCAAGGTTTCCCATTTAGAACAAGAGAAATCAAGCCCTTGTACTGGTGTCGCTCTAATAAACCTTGTGATCAGGTATTGGTACATGAGTAGATGGTTGTAATTTAGAACTGGGAAGCAAACTAAACATCAGTCAAATAGTAGGCCTTTAAAGATTGGATGATCTTCACAATCACCCAACTGAACAAGGGTACTCCAGAAAATTACATATAAAAAAAAGGTGAACTCGGTATGATATCCACTGTCACCATGGGGGAGAGTTGGTAAAAGCTTGAACACTAATAAGAGTCAATATTTGAAAGAATTATCATAGCTCTTCAAACTTGCCGTTGCTTAATTTGAAATTTGGGTTGCATCCTTTGGGATAGTTGAAAAGGAATGTGACATATTCTTTGGCCGGTGGGAGCACTTGCTACCAAATAGGGGAATAAATTGACAAATCTTATCTTTAAGGTCTTGGATACTAATAGTCATCAACACAATATAAGACTAACTGTGATTGGCTGGGGCTTTATAAGAATTCAATTATCCCTATGCAATTCTAAACATCGTTAATAATAGCTTTTATAATGGTGAATCACTAGCAATTTTTAGATTGCATATGGACAATTAGAATTTCATAAGATTGATGTGAAAGCTCAATTGAGTTGACCATGAAAGCCAACGTGGGACTCTTTCCCAGGACGGGGGGAGTATATCTTAAACTAGCAAGAGACATAGAAACTGGCAAAAAAAATATCATACAACTCAATCCGAGATGGTGACAAAAGATGATACTAACTAAAAACAAACAAAACAAAACAAAACAAAACATAAAAACTCTCTGCCTAGAACAATTTCACCATCATAACACACTTGGAGACCTCAGACAAAGCAAGAACATCTACATGGAGATAAATATATCAAGATAGAGAGACACAGGGAGTGATAAAGGAGCACAAGTAGCATATTTTCACAATTACAATCAAGTCTAGTTAAGGATTATTATATCCATGACTGCTGGTTGACTTGCTTTTGAATCAATTCATAGATCACATCCTACCCCGAACACACTAGTTGAAAATTAGGCTAATTGGTCAAAATTCAGTCTAAGCTAGGGACGGTTTACAAATCCAAAAAGAACAAGGATTATCATACTCAAACAACGAAATTTAACATAGTATGGCATCTACAGTAACTAGTCATAGAAACCAAGCAAATTACTCAATTGTACTCTTCTTTGCACAAATTAATCACCAGCAGCAGCATAAAAACCTTGCACTTAAAAAAAAAGACAGCTGAAAAAGGTCAGAATTAACTCAATTCCATCATCAATCGAATACACACACTCTCTCTCTCACACACACACTATATGTGTACTGTATATGCCAAAAAAAAAATCAAAACGAAGATGTAATTTAAACAGCAAGCAAACACAATATCAGTCAGAAGAGAGCTACATACAGTAGATAGAAACAAATCAGGAAGAAAATAATTAGAAAAGCACAAATAGAGAGGTGAGTTAAACAAAAATAGTAACCACATGAAGTAATAAATTACACAATCAGTAGTAGTGAGGGAAGAAACCAGAAATTGAAAAGGTAGAGAGAGAAAATATGAAGCTTACATCGTGATGGAGATGGAGGAGAGAGAGAGAGTTGAAAACCCTAGAAGAAGAGAAAAGAGGGGAAGAGGAGGAGGAGGAGGATGAAATGAAATGAAGAAACTCTTCCTGTTTGTTTGTCCTGAGTTGGTGAAGGGGCTTGGAAGAATGACACTGACCCACACGGCCAAACCACACACACACACACTCTCTCTCTCTCTCTCTCTCTTCTGTTTTTTTTTTTTTTTTTTTTTTTTTGATTTTCATTTTGTATTCTGTCGCTTTTTTTTTTTTTTTTTTTATCCTTTTCTTTTTTTTAGTGGGGTAAATAATTTCTGCTGTGGTTACGGACCGACCAATAAATGAGTCTTGATCTTCGTGTACTCGTAAAGTGGGGTCCTTTTGTACACGTATGTCCGCTAGTTTAGACCTCGCAATTTTGTCCTAATCTATCTATTATCTATTATTACCTCTATCCTTTAAATGAGTGTCCAAATTTCTTTTTAAGAGACATCTGAAAATCTCAATTTTTTTACAATTTGGTGGCGAAGATTCATATATAATTTTGTAATCTCTTTTCAAAACATTTAGTTTTGCACGTATAAAGAGACCGGTGAAAAAAAATTCAAAAAAAAACATTTAGGAACAAAGTTGTGTTAAAAAAAGACACTCATTTTGGGACACAGATTTCTTAAAAATTAACACTCATTTAGGGACAGAGGGAGTACTATACTAGTAAATCAGAAACCCCTGATATCAGCGATGCTATGTGGCAGCACCACGTTGAAAATTTTCCCTCCTAAATCCCTTGATGACATCATCTCTCATTTACTAAAACAATTAATGAAATTATAACTATTTTCTTTAAATAATTACTTATGCATTAATTATTGTGAGAACTTTTAATGAAGCCATTTCTTTTCTTTTATGACGGGATATAATCTGTTAGCATAGTATTAAAAAGCACAATCTATTCTATTACTATATACTAAATCAGAAACCGCTGACATCAGTGATGCTATGTGGCAGCACCACATTGAAAATTTTCCCTCCTAAATCCCTTGATGACATCATCTCTCATTTACTAAAACAATTAATGAAATTATAACTATTTTCTTTAAATAATTACTTATGCATTAATTATTGTGAGAACTTTTAATGAAGCCATTTCTTTTCTTTTATGACGAGATATAATCTGTTAGCATAGTATTAAAAAGCACAATTGTCTAACAAATGTTAGTAGCCAGCTTAGAGAGGGGACAAAATCACTAAAAGTAGTTTAAATTTTAAGGGGATCTAGGTTAAGTTAATCATCCTTTTCACGTAGTATTTTTATTTCTTTCTACTATTTATTTTTTCATTCCGTGAGAACAACCCCTCTATTATGATTCATTTATATTTCTTTCTATTAAAGCAAAAGTCTCTATATTAGCAACACCAAGTAGCATAATAGTATGATGAAAAGAAGTTTACCCTAAAATCATTTCATTTATTATTTTTTAGCTAATTTAATTATTGATGTATAAATTGTATAATACATAATCTTTCTGTCTCATTTTTTCTTTTTTGAAAAATTTAAGAAACTCAACATTTTGTAAATTTTATTAATAAAGGTATATGAAAATCTTTGCTATCTACTTTTTAAACTAAGTTTACAAGTATATTTTGAAATACTTTATATAAAACAAAACTTTTGGACAGAGAATTTTTGCAATCTGGTCGCTCATTTTATGGAATTTTTTCTTTGGAAAATGATCATTTATTTAGAAAAGGAAGTATAAAATTATTTTATTCAATTTATTTTAATTATTAATTAATTCCTAAGATGAATGATTGAGTGTTATAAATTTCAATTCATTTTTTAAAAAGACAAAAAATTTATTAACAAATAATAAACTATTAAAAACAAATTTCAAAAATAAAATTAAAGTAAACCGTGCATCGCACGGACACTACCTAGTTATTTTACTGTTACGGATCACAAGATTTTGGGACGGGAGGAGGAAACTAGTTTCTCCCTAAATTATAAAATGTTTTGTTTTTAAAACTGTTCAAAAATGTTCGCCAAATGCTTTTAAGTAGAAAAAAGGTAGATTTTATGTAATTATGGGAGAAACTAGTTTCCCTAAAACCTACTCGTTACGGATTACGTTAATTTTTTTGTTATTTAATAAATCTTCTCAAATTTGAATAATTTTTTTTTTCTTTTCGAAAGAGTTTAAGGTCACTTTTTTGCTTAAGAAACATATCCTCCGGTATCATTCTTTTATAAGTAATATTTCATCCGTTCCGGAATAAATGTCATTCTTTCTGTTTTTGCTTGTCTCAAAATAAATGTCGCTAAAAATAGGGTATGAAGTTTGGTGATTTTTCATACATATAAAATTGATTTTGAAGCTAAAGAGAGTACTACTATTATTTAATTATTTTAGATAATGGAAGTGATTTGTTAACATGTCATTAAACAGACCATCAATGCCCATAATTTGTTTGGGACTTTTTTGTGGATTTTCAAAAGGAGGATGGAAAGTGCATAGAAAGGAATAAAGTTCATTTTGGTTTTGAAATGATACATCAGAAGTAAAAGGGTCATGGTCCTGGATACTTTATTACAAGTATAAATAAAGCAAATGCTAAAAACTTTCTTTGTAACCATTAATCATTTCACAAAACCTTTTCCACAAATACAAAATAAATAAACAAACAAAAATAAAAAATATTAGTCAAAACCATGAAGGAGTATTCTAATTCGGTTTTTCGACCGACAAATTTGTCTAGTGGGTGCAAAGGTAGTTTTAAGCTCTTCGAGAGACCCTTCAAGATCCACGACATATACAAGCGAAAAGGGTGCGTGTTTTTTCCTCAAAACTTGTACCTGCTGAGTGCTGAGTACAAGTCAGCAATCAGAACGACGAGCAAAAGTTAGTCTCTACTTGATTTCTCTTCTATACTCGACCTGCTGAGTACGAATACACCAATCACAATGAGTGTGGCCCCTGCAAACCACTGAAGCAAATTTCATGTCAGAATTGCACCTATGCCGGTTTGGTGAGAGTTAAGTTCACTAAAACTTGTTTTACAAGTGAGGACAATGAACAAAAAAGCACAAAACAACTTTCAACTTCAGCTACTGGGATCTAAAGGGCATTTGTAAATGGGATCAAAAGACTAGCAGTTGCAATGCACATAATCTTCTTAGATTTAGGAGCAACTTAACTTCTTAAGAGCCCTAACAATTTCCCAAACACAACTGCAAAACTGTAAGAAAAGTAAGATGCCATCACCTCCGACCACACGTACAATTTTATGATTTTATTCCATGTCCCAATTACAATTATGAAAAAAGATTCTGGGTTCACCTAAGTAATGATACTCCCTCTGTCCCTAAATGAGTGTCAATTTTCAAGAAATCTTTGTCCCTAAATGAGTGTCTTTTTCGAACATAACTTTCTCCCTAAACGTTTTTTTTCGAAATTTTTTTCACCGGTTTCTTTATACGTGCAAAACTAAAGGTTTGGAAATGAGATTACAAGATTATATATAAATCGTTGTTACCAAATTGTTCAAAAAGTTGAGATTTTCAGTGTCCCTTAAAATGGAATTTGGACACTCATTTAGGGACAGAGGGAGTAGTATTCCCTCTTCCCCAAAATAATTGTCCCATTACAGAAGACATTTTTTTTAAAGAATGTTGATTTACATGCATGTACCCTCTTGAAATTGCAGTAAAATTATTTTTAAAAGGCCAAAATATGTTTAGCCCCCTTAAGTTTACACCAAATCCCACTTTGCCACCTCGAACGAAATTTGTCCCAGATTGGTACCCAATGTTAAAATTATCTCACTTTGCCCCCCAGATCTTAACGACTGTTAGAAATTTAACGAAATTGGTCATGTGCATGTCACATGATGGGTATTTAAGCCATTTGAGCCCAAAGCTTAAGGGTTTGAATGTAATTTAGCCATTAAAAAGCTCTCAAGCCTTCCCCACCATGCCACCACCGCACTCCCGCCAGCATGCCGCAACTACTACCAAACCACCACCATCCTCCTTCTGCCATTATTAAGATCAAACACCAATTTTAATCTTTATACTTCAACTATGCTCAATTTAGTCAATAAAAACAAGGAATTAACTCTATTATAACACCAAATAACAAATTAAACCCAAAAATCAAAGGTAAACAAAAGAAAGGATTGGTGAAGTGGGAGACGACATGAGTGATTGATCTTCTTCAAAATCTAAGATAAAAATCTTGATCTTATACCCTTTTATCTAAATCAGAGATGGGGTGGAAGGGGGCGGTAGATATGGACAAGGAAGGAGCTGGGGTGGTGGTGGGCATGGCATGGGAGGGTTGCTGGTGAGGCGATGATGAAGGATTGTGGAGTTTGGGTGAGGGTTACGAATTTACGGGAAAGCAGGAGGCCGGAGGGTGTAGAGGTGGGTTTTGTGTGTGTTTTCTTTTTCTTTTTCTTTTTCTTTCTTTATTTCCCTTTCTTTCTTTCTAAAAGTTAAATTGATAATGACCTAAATACCCATCATGTGACATGCACATGACCAATTTCGTTAAATTTCTAACAGTCGTTAAGATCGGGGGGGGGGGGGCAAAGTGGGATAATTTTAACATTGGGTACCAATATGGGACAAATTTCGTTCGAGGTGGCAAAGTGGGATTTGGTGTAAACTTAAGGGGGCTAAACATATTTTGGCCTTTTTAAAATGAGACCATTTCTTTGGGGGTAGTCATCTTTCTCCAGCCAGGCAGGCTAGTGGTAGCCTTTTCCTAAGGCGTCACCTTTTCGCACAAAGTGAGAGTCGTAATGGCGTCCACCTTTTCGGAAAGGCGTACTGTGCGTGCTTGTTAACTAAACAACATCGTTCTCTCTCTTTTTTCTTTTTTTTTTGGTTTCTTTTTTGGGATAATGCATCGCTTTGGGTAAGGATAAGGATGTGACTTGTAAAAAGAGAGAGAATAGGCGATGTGCCCTAATTTCTTGTACAAACAGCCAGACAAGATTAGTTGGAGAAAATAGGGTGTATTTAGAGAATGACTTAAAATAAAAATGATAACGGGACGTAAAATTATTACTGCGAAATAAAGTCGAGGCACGGGTTTGACTCTCTTCCCGTAAGACAATATTTCCCCGTATACTAGTGCTTACAAACTACGACAATTATCTCCAAGATACAACGACTTTCAGAATTTCAGAACGCAGCACAACGATTCTGCAATTTTCGGGCGAACTACTTGATATTCGGGATCTTCTTGGACTCTAATGCAAAGGCCAAGACTTCTAGGATGCTGATGTAGAACAAAATAGGGAAGGGGTCAAGTTCGTTATCGTACGAACGGACGGGTGACTGATATCGTTCAATCGGACGAAGAAACAACCCAAAACAACAACTAAACTGCTGTCTTGAAAAAGAAAGATAAAATCTGAATTTATTTGCTGAAAACTTGCTGCCCAATACATGATTATTTTTGCCCTTATATAGGCTGCAATATGGAGCTGAATACATGAACTTTATGGATAAGAAAAGAAGAGAAAAGGACTAGATAAAGATAAAAAGAAATAGGAAAAGACTAGATGAGGATAAGCTGATGAATCTGAATGTGAATGTGACTGTTTCAGTACTTCTGAATCTGACTTTTGGATTATCAGATCTGATCTGATGTGTGCACTGCATCATTCCCTTCCACTTGCATGACAATCCGACCCGGAATTGTCGTCTGAATAGTAAGGGTAAAGGTCAGCAACATTGAACGTCTTAGAAATCCGCATGTGATCAGGTAAATCTATGACGTAGGCGTTATCATTAACCTTCTTGAGAATTTTGAACGGTCCAATCTTGCGAGAATCAAGCTTGTGTTGTCCTCCACCCCGTTCTTTCCGCAAATAAACCATTAACATATCACCTACCTGAAAAAGCTTCTCACGACGGTGCTGATCAGCTGCTGTCTTGTAGCGCGTGGTCGCCTCCTCGAGTTTCTTTTTTACTTCTGCTATAGTATCAACATGATGATGGGCCAATAAATCTGCAGATTCGCTTTTCTTGAAACCAGTAGGGAGCATGATAAGGTCAACAGTAGTTGCTGGAGCTCGTCTATAAACAACAGCAAATGGTGACATTCCCGTGGCCCGATGTTGCGCGCTGTTATAAGCAAATTCAGCTTGAGCTAATGCGGCATCCCACTGCTTCTTTTTCTCAACACGTAAACAACGAAGTAGACTGCCCAATGTACGATTAATGACTTCAGTTTGACCATCTGTTTGGGGGTGAGCAGAACTACTGAACTTCAATTGTGTTCCAAAACGCTTCCACAATGTAGTCCAAAATACTGCAAGAAACTTCGGATCACGACCGGAAGTAATTGAGCGAGGGATTCCATGCAATCGAACAATTTCCTCAGAGATAGTGGTCAGGATAGGCCAATCTACAATGGCCTGGATCTTTTGTTTATCAACCTGAACGCTATCCTTGCTGATCACATAGCCCAAGAATAGAACACGATCCACCATGAAAGGACACTTCTTCAAATTAATATATAGCTCGTTATCTTGAAGAACTGTCATGACTTGTCGCAAATGATCCTCATGCTCCTCAACACCTTTGCTATAAATAAGTATATCATCAAAGTAGACGACAACAAATTCATTAAGGAAGGGTTTGAGCACCTGATTCATGAGCAGCATAAACGTGCTAGGTGCGTTTGATAAACCGAAAGGCATCACTAGCCATTCGTATAATCCCTCTTTGATCTTGAATGCCGTTTTCCATTCATCTCCTGGACGGATTCGAATTTGATGGTAACCGCTCGTCAAATATATCTTCGTGAACACAACGGAGCCTGACAACTGATCTAGCATATTATCCAACCGAGGAATGGGAAACCTGTATTGCACAGTTATACGATTGATAGCTCGGCTATCAACACACATACACCACTGGTTATCCTTCTTTGGTACCAATAAAGCTGGTACCGCACATGGACTAATGCTCTCACGTACATGCCCAATCCGTAGTAAAGCCTCAACATTTTCTTGCAAAATTTTGGCCTCCTCGGGATTTAGACGGTAATGTGTTAAGTTAGGTAGTCTGGCGCCGGGAACAAAGTCAATGTTGTGCTGAATATCTCGCATTGGAGGTAGTCGAGATGGCTCTGTAGTGAGGTAGGGAAACTCGGCTAACAAGTTCTGAACAGCTTCAGGAATCTTTATCTCGCCATAATCAGGTTTAACAACCAAAGCATAAGCACCACCATTTTCTTTCACATCGGCCATAAAAGAACCACGAGAATTAGACAACGAGACAAGAGCCTGCCCTTCCACTTTAGAAGGTAACTTCGGACTACCTATCGGAGCAACAACAATCCTTTTCCCCTTCCACTGAAACATGTGGATATTATCACGTCCTCGATGAATGGCATCAACGTCAAATTGCCACGGCCGTCCTAATAATACCTGACATGCATCCATATCCACAACATCACAGTAGACATTATCAGAATAAAACTTACCCATGGCTAATGGCACTTTACAAATACGAGTCACCTGCAATTTTGGGCCCTTTTGTATCCAACCAATCTGGTACGGTGCTGGGTGTGGTTCTGTTGGGAGCTGTAACTCATCAACCAATTTTTGAGCAATCAAATTTTCGCAGCTACAACTATCAATGATCAAGCTACAAATTGTGTCCCCTACTCGACATTTCGCCTGGAATATACGCCTCCGTTGGCTCAAATCCTCCTGTTTGGGTGAGCAAAGAGTGCGCTGAATAACACACACAAATTCACCATTTTCATCACCACAAACATCATCAGCATCATATTCTTCCTCCTCGACACCAAGGTCGTTCGAATTTTCCTCGGGAATAGCATCCACCACATGTACTGGTTTACAGGCTGGACACTCGTTAGACTTGTGTCCGAGCTCATTACACCTGTAGCACTTTGGTTTCTGGTAAGTATTATAGGAAGCTTGTCTAGCAGAACGTGGATCCCCTTGGGTCTTGCGGGTCTCTAATGGAACATTTCTAGGAGCTGGTGTTGATGACGCAATGGGTGCAGGTGTTGGTGCTTGTTGCTGGAATGTGCTGGCTGAATGTGGTCGTTGAGGCTCTAATGGAGGTCGACGGGCATATGTGAAACGTGGGGGTGGTTGAGATAATCGAGCCTCCGCTAGTGTTGCCATTTCTCGCGCATCAGTAAACAAAATAGGGAAGGGGTCAAGTTCGTTATCGTACGAACGGACGGGTGACTGATATCGTTCAATCGGACGAAGAAACAACCCAAAACAACAACTAAACTGCTGTCTTGAAAAAGAAAGATAAAATCTGAATTTATTTGCTGAAAACTTGCTGCCCAATACATGATTATTTTTGCCCTTATATAGGCTGCAATATGGAGCTGAATACATGAACTTTATGGATAAGAAAAGAAGAGAAAAGGACTAGATAAAGATAAAAAGAAATAGGAAAAGACTAGATGAGGATAAGCTGATGAATCTGAATGTGAATGTGACTGTTTCAGTACTTCTGAATCTGACTTTTGGATTATCAGATCTGATCTGATGTGTGCACTGCATCAGATGCTTCAGAGAATATGGCGAGGCTCTTGGATTTCTGGATAAATGGAATGAGGCAAAAGGGGTCCTTTATATAGTTGTTGAAGAGTTGGGGTGCCTTTTGGGAATAGTTGTAAATGGCATCTGGGCCGTTGGATCAGATCTAGATGGAAGGTTGAGATCGCATGGATCGACCCAGCCAGTCCGACCCGCCCATTCGAAGGGATGCGGGTCGCACAAGCCCCAAACACCACGGAATCTTCCACTTGGACCAAACCGCCAAAGCCCATATCCGAACTGGCTGCCCCAAACCCAGTCCGCTCCAAGTCCAACCGAGTGAGCCCATAAACCTCGCCCAAGCCACCCATCAGCCCACACGCATGAACCACCATCGAGCCGAATTTCGTCAAAAGTTTAAGGCTCCACAGCTCCCAGCGACCGATCTGTACGTGCGCCTCTAAAGCGCCCTTCGCACCATCCTTGTTGGACGGGTTGAACTAGCTAAAAGCTAGCCCAATGGGCCACTAGATTGATCCAAGGAAGGAACAACTTGATGACGACTCCTTAGATGCTCACATTAATATGGTGCCATGAATTCCCCTTTCTTAGCAATGTGGGATATGGCTTTTCCATTCTCATTTCTCTTCAACCATCAACATTAAGTTGCCAACTTCATCAATTAATTTCTCACTCACCCGAAATTGGTTTTGAGAAAATAAATATACCACGTTAATATATTCCGAACGAAGATTAATTATTTGCAACTTTTCCATTTTTATTAAATGGAATTAATTACAAAACTTGGCCAAATATTGGTCAAAACCAATATTCTTAACCAATTCCTACAAGATTGAGATGGAAACAAACAAACCTAGATGTGACGACACCGACGAGCTATGTTCCAACGACCTCTGGCAGTCCGACGACCAACCCTTCTTTTCTATTTGTTTCCTTTCTTTTCTACTTGCTCTGTTTTAACTTCATCCCCCTTTTTTCCCTTTTATATTATTCTTCAGTTGACTGTTCACTTTTCCCTTCGAGAAAAAAAATGAAATTATTCCTTTTTTTAAGTTTCTTTGCAGTACAACATGTTTGCCGTTGGACTGTTGTTAGTTAGTTCTTTTTGCTGAGTTCTTTTTTACAGTTTGTATTATATAAAAGTGAGAAAATATTGTTAACAGTGAAAGAAATATTGTTTGTTGTTAGATTGTTGGCATTCAGTTTCTATATACAGTGTGTTGGAATGTTGGATTGGTTTTATATGTTGATTTTTGACATATATCTAATGTTCTATTCTTGTTCATAGCATGTTTTTCGATGTTTTAAGCTTTGTTTATATGTTGCATGTGTTATATACACATATATTCTTCTATTTTTTCGCATTGCTCGCCTTTTTGCCGCCCGCCTCTCGCCTTTGACAAGTATGAATAACTTAACACTAAAAAAGGACTATCTTTCTGGGACGGAGAGTGTATAAGGACACGGATTTGAAATCGGAATCCTTGTTCTCTTGTACGTTGTAACCTTCTAATGCCATTCCACCTGTGTGTGTGTGTGTGTGTGAGAGAGAGAGAGAGAGAGAGAGAGAGAGAGAGAGACTTACAGGTTTTGATTCATTTAACATGAATGAAGTTTGGGCTTGGGTTTGTAAGAGAAAATAGCAAAGCACGGTAACATGACAAAAAACAGATACCTAAAGCATCTAACTATATCAAATAAAAACATTAAGGTCAAGCTTCTCCATATTGAGTTTGATAATGACTCTCTCACGCAGTCAATCTGCATCAAATCAGTTTCATGTCACCTAGAGAAAGAAGTAGACTAGCCACTGTGCAACTGTAACTAAGGCCCACATTCACTCTAACCCTGATTCTTCAAGGAACTACACTATCTAGGTTCTTTCAACTATTTCAAGATCTTTGATCAAGGAAGACAACTAAAAGGAAGTCTCTTGTGAGACCGTCTCATGTATGAGACGGGTCTCGATGAGAGAGTAAATGGGCTTGCCCCGTCCCACCCATAGAGGGCAAACCATTTACTCTCTCAATGAAACCCGTCTCATACTTGAGGCCGTCTCACACAAGTTTTTGTCGACAACTAAAACCTTATGAATCAAACATGGCCATAATGATAAATGTAATAACACAAAACTCTGGTCAAGAAAAAGGTCTAATATTCAAAATAAATCTACTCACTGAGATATAAAAGCTCATAGATTTACCTGGAGTGGTAACGCTTCCTTAAAGAGGAAAAATCCTGCTAATCCAGAAGACAGAAAGTTGGTGGCGAAATTCGTGACCGTTGCTTGGAGAGATGAAAGAGCTTTCAGGCTATTAACATAGCATCCCCACATAACCACATTGAAGAATATGACAAGACCAAACCTAATGAGCTGTTACAAGAAGAAAATGCTCAAAACTAGGACATACATAAGGTCAATTTGACAAGCTGAGATGGATTCATGGGATTGTGAAGGAAGAGGACACATGCATGAAATTGATGCATATTTATATGGAATTAGATCATGCATGATTATGATTTAAACACGCAATCATATTCGTAACATTATTCATGTAAGATTTCTGAAATTTTAAATACCTAAATAGCAAGAGAAGGATTTTAACACTACACTGTGGCTGAGAAGTACCAAATTATTTAAACCAAGTCAAAAATCCAAAAAAGCTGTCTTTCGTTATTGATGGATGAAGTTTCTGAACATTTGTTAGTTGTAGTTACGTAGTTTAGTACAATTTTCTTGTTAAAGTATGAGGTGCTTGTACATTACTCTACTTTCAGTAAATAACAGTCTATAGATTTCTCTCTCTAGATTCATATGTACTGCATGTTCTTTCTTCAGTTCTTCCTCTAAGAAATGATTGCACCTCGTGAAATCCAACTTCAGCAGTAACACCTTATGGAGCAACAATGCTGACTTGAGCCAAGAAGAGATTTGCTAAGCTGTTTATTTACATGAAGTGGCTAGGTACAAAAGAAAGGGGGGGGGGGGACAATAACGGCTAGTTACAAGGGATTTGTGAGATCTTCGATATTCGACAAGGAAAGAAGAAAAGATACTTTAGATATACTCCCTCCGTCCCAAAATGATCTTCTCATTTGCCATTTCTCATTGTCCCAAAATGATCTTCACATCTCTACAACTTAGCTTAAAAGTGTATAACTAAAACATGGCTAGCGAAGCAAGTGTTCATATCCTTAAAAAGTTTGAATAGTCAAACGCGAAGATAATTTTGGGACGGAGGGAGTATATGTATATAAATATATTCATTTATTCCTTTTAATCAAAATATTGATATTACTATACTTATATTGATTAGTTTACTACCAAGCTTTCTTGTGTGGATTTAAATCCACTCCCCCGGTACCGCGTTAAGAGTACATTATTCTTAGATTACACTAAACTAGAATGCATAAATCCTTCAAAATCAACAACAATTTGATGTTGTTCAAATAATCAAAAATCCACCAAAAACTAGTTTCAATTGTTCCCATGAGCATTGATTTGGGATGACATAATGTTGTCATTGAATCAAAATGTAAGAATTAATAGTCAGAGTGGCATACCAATTCCATTTGAGGTTTGGAGGTGTTTTGGGGAGAGAGGAATCGATTGGTTAACGTCACTAATCAACAGGATATGGAGAAGTAACAAGATGCCATTGGAGTGAAGGAAAAGTGCTCTGATTCCTTTATATAAGAACAAAGGTGTGTCCAAGGATTTCGATGATTTCCTAATTACTTCGGTAGTCAAACGAAAAAAGAGTACATCTCATAGACCATCACAACTACGACCAGATAGTAGAGTGACCCATTTAACTTGGTCATTGGTCAGTCAAGCAAGTCTAACTAAAGTTACCTATTAGTTAACAAACTAATTTGCTAAAGCATTAACAATAGATATCTCAATCATGTAAAAAAATAAAAATCAACTAGTATGTTGGATAGAGCTGGTAGATAGATGTGGGGAATAGGAAAAGGATGATCAGGGTGCCAAGATGAGATTAAAGAGAAACTACATTTTCACTAGGATAGCGAAAGTGAGTGTATACATAGGGATTATTTGAGTAAGGAATTTTGTGTCAGCATAAACATGAGTGAGCTATGTACTTGTGTACTTCTCAATCAATAGAATGGCTGGCTCTTCGTGGATGTTGCCAGGTTCTGCTCAAACAAGTAAATGTGTGCATTCTCTCTTGTCATGTTGGCACCATATATTTTCTTTACTGCTATCTGCTGCCAAGTTGGCTTTTTTAAACAGCAGATGCTATCAACTTGTTCCCCTTTTTCCAACATACACTACCAAGTGTAATAACCAAGTCTAGAAAACACCTTTAAGATTTTCTCATAAATTCATAACAATTGAAGATGAAAACCTATAAAGATTTAACAGTCCAATTATACTAGGACCCCTATGAAATTATTAAAAGTAGGTCCGAACAAAAGCTTTTAACACCCAAATCTCATCAGAGCACCTAAATCTGAGATCTATAAGCTATGGTCTTTGTTTTCACATTTCAGTTATCGTTTGGAGCAGAAATTTCTGGTGGACTCTTTTTTTTTTTTTTACCATATTGCAGCTTAATCAGGCTAGCAAGTTAAAAACAGTGGTGTTGGCAGAAAAGACGCGATCGGGTGCCTTGACCAAGTAAACTGCCTAAACATTAAAGTAACAATAAGTAGATCGGTGATGCCATTAGTTAACAGGAACTCGTAAGGGGATGTAAGTTTAACGAAGAAGTAACACTGAAACTGAAAGGCACGCTATATGTACATGATAAACATAAATAATACTCCGTGATAATAAAAACACTCACATTGATGTTTAGGTTAAAACAATGTAAGCTCTAAGCTCACTACGTAAATTAGGGGTTTTTCTTACCCTATTTCTCACAGGAGCAATGCTAGGGGCACAAAATAAGCTCACAAAATCTTGCTCACAAAATGAGTTGGCGATATTTTATTGGTTGCATCGATAATGGACCCGCCACACTCTACATAAAAACACCAACACCAATAAAATCATTACACTTAGGATTTTGTGCCCCTAGTATTATTCTTCTCACAGAACCCATATCAGCATAGGTGAATAGACTGATACGAGTAAAATACTTGTAAAATTCTAGTACAACAAATTTAGTAGCCTCCAACAGTGGCCAGAGGCTACAACAACTGATGTCTTCTAAACCTATACTATTGTTACTTAATTTGCGCATGATCACAATCAATCAGGACAAAAATGAGTAATGGCGGTACTATTTGTGCAACATTCAAGTATTTCTCCAATTCAAATTCAAATTAAACATCAACATACTCAGGCAAAATAGTCGGGAGTAATTGAAACCTCAAACAGCATCAAATTATGATGAGAAGGATCAAAGATGAAAGAATAGGAATCAGATGAGAAGGATTGATAATGACGAGATCAATTTTAAGATTGGGATGGACGAAGGAGAGAAGAGAAGAATACCGCGTAGGAGAAGAACTTGGCGGAAATGGCAGCAAGAGCAGCGTTGAGTCCGGCTGAGACCGCCCAACCATACCCTTTCTTGTTAATCCCCACCATCCTAACTCCACCTCCTTTATTCGTCGGAAATCGTTGCCCTCCGACTAAATATAAAAGCCTGATGGGCGAGTTTGTACCGGAACGTACCCGTGTACCATACCGGATTTATCGCACTTTTTAGTAATTTTTAAGATAATTATATATATAACATGTGTTCAATAAAAAATTACAAAAGCTTGTATTTTATCATCAAACTATGCTAATACTAGCATAAGTTTAGTCTAGATTGCTTACAAATTACTGATCTGCAGCTTCAATTTCTTTGACTACACAGGCTGCTTTGTTTTTGTTTAGCGACTTAATGACCTTGAAAGTTCTATTGCGGTGAATGGATGTTGATCAATCGTGAAGTATAAATCTAGGGCATATTTTTTTTTTATATAAAAAAAACTTAAGTTTGAATATATTTTTATTAGGTCCGACAATTATAAATTGGTTTAAAAGTCTTTCTTTTCGCGTACCGACCGGGACAACTATCTCAGCCGGTTCGGTCCGGTACGGACCAGTTTGGACGGTATGCGGCGGTTCAGGGCGGTACAGAAACTGGGACGGAATTATACCTATACCGCACCGGTTTTCGGCTGGGACGGGACGCACCGGCCAGTACGGGACAGGATTTATAACTATCAGTCAAACTCTCCAAGTCCCTCCGACTAAACATGGCTCGGCTCATAGGTTTTTACACACAGTTTGATACATGTAGTTATTAATTCCGTTCCGTTCAGTTCCGGCCTGCTTCGACTGGAACACACCATTTTGGTTAGAAATCGATGCGAAACCGTTCCATTATAAATTTTGGACTGTACCGGTTTGTTAAGGTTGAACCGACCGAGATGCACGTGTTCCGTCTGAGATGGAAAATTGACATTTTAAACTCATTTTAAATGAAGGATGTGAATCAAAATGATGTAAAGTTGATGACTAATTGAAAATACTACGCTCTCCGTCCTAGAGTATATGTCTACTTTTTGCTTTTTAGTTCGTCTCAGAGTATATGTCTACTTCTAAAAATAGCAAAGAATTTTTACTATTCCTCTCACTCATTCTCTCTCCTACTATACTTTTATACTCATAACATCAATCAACTTACTATTCTCTCCCACTCATTTTCTCTCCTACATTACTTTATACTCACAACCCTTATATTACTTCCACCATTTTTTAATTTCCGTGTAAATGAGAAGATTGACATATACTCTGGGACGGAGGAAGTATTTTTTATTAAAAAAGTTACTCCCTCCGTCCCGGAGTAAGAGTCCTACCCTTCATTTGCACGCTTATTAATAAATATTGGAAGTGATGTAAATATTATGAGTGTAAAAGTAAAGTAGAAGAGAGAATGAGTGGGAGAGAATACTGAATTGTTTGGTGTTGTGAGTATAAAAGTAAAATAGAAGAGATAATGAGTGAGATGAATAATAAAGCTTTTTTGCCATTTTAGGAATAAGACTTTTACTCTGGGACGTACCAAAATGGAAAGTAAGACTCTCACTCTGGGACGGAGGGAGTACTTGCTTTAAACTTAACACCATCAAAAGCATTTATAACTATCAAAAAGTGACATATCAGTCCATTTTAACACATTTTAAAGAAGTTAGTTTTAATTATGTTGATGTTTATATTTTTAAAAACAAAGTTATATCGATGTTTATGGAAAGATAGCAAGTTGTAATAAGGTTTCATTAATATATTTTTGAGATATTTCTATTATACTTACATTATAAAATATACCAAAAAGTGCGGTAAATCTGGAATGCTGTGCCGATACCCACCGGTACTAGTGTGTCCCGTTCTAATAGAAAAACCGGTGCGTCCACTGAAACAATATTTATAACTATGGTTTGATTACGTCTAATTTGAGGTGTTTTTTTCTTTTTTTAAAAATAAAATAAAATGAGAAACACATAATTGAATTACCAATTACTATTATCCTGTGTGAGAATAAATATAGTGAAATTGTTAGTTCAAATACAATAAAACGAGTAATAATCAATTGATTGAAATAGTGATCAATTGACTTGAATTTATGTGCGAGAATTTGGAATATATTTGGTTTTTGGTTCAAGAATTAAAATTGGCTAGAGAAAAAAGGCCCAAAAAGCATTTAGTTAGATCTTCTTGTAATAATTTTGTACATGGTAAATAGATAGTATAAAAAGACAATGAAAAACAATAACTATTCAATGAAAACTATTCTCTTGTTCCGTCACAAAACGATGTTTTTATTTTTTATCGTCATTACGAATGAATTTTGAGTAAAAATTAAATTAATTATACTTTTTAAAATTTACTTTTTTTTATTGATATACCATCAACAATACTATTAATAAATTTTAATTTTAATTTAAAAGTTTACGTTTGTTTTGTGTTTTTGTGATTTTTAATAATTTTTGATTTAAAAAAAAAAAAAATCAGATTTGAGGATTATGGATTAGATGAAGATTGGTGGTGGTGGTCGAAGTAGCCATAACAAGAGCTTATCCCTCCATCTATTTTCTCGTGAAATCAAGTCGACTATCTCGTTATGTTACTTGTTTTCTCCCATTCACTAGTAGGTAACCCGTGCTCCGCACGAAAATCTATTCTGTGAATGTTAATGTTTTTGTATTTTTATTTTTTTTAATGTTTTTTAATTGATAAATTAACATAATAATTTTATTTAAAAATATATGTATATTTTAAATTTATCAAAACATTTTCATAGCTTTGGTTGTACATAGTTGTAATAAATACTCCCTCTGTCTTTTTAGTCTGTTCACTTTTGGTCAACGGGAGTAAACTTTGACCAAACATTTAATGTCAATCTAATAATCCTAATGAAATTTTTAAAATTATTATTGGTAAATTAAATGATTATTTATCAATTACAATTGTTAGAATTTGATTATGATGATTAGATTGACATTATGTTTGGTTAAAGTTTACTCCCGTTGATCAAAAGTGAACTGACTAAAAAGACGGAGGGAGTATGTTTTTTAATTAATTTATAAGTACATTTAAGTTTGTTGTATGAATATTTAAAAAAACTTAGTGGTATTAATAGTAATAGTTCACATATATATTAACTATTATGATTAAATTATATAATTAACAGTAATAGTTAATATATATTATAATAATTATGATTAATTAATACTATTAATAGTAATAATTAACTTATATAGTAACTAATATAGTTAACAATTATATTTAACTATTATAACTAACTAATACTATTAATAGTATTAGTTAGTTATAATAGTTAAATATTACTCCCTCCGTCTCGGAGTAATAGTCCTACCTCGTATTTACATGGAGTTTAAGAAATGATGGAAGTAAAGTAAGTGTTGTGAGTGTAAAAGTAAATTAGGAGAGATGATGAGTGTGAGAGAATAATAAGTTGATTGGTTTTGTGAGTATAAAAGTAAAGTATGAGAGAGAAAGTGATATGAATAGTAAAGATTCTTTGCCATTTTAGGAAAGAGACTCTTATTCTGAGACGTACAAAAATAAAAAGTAGGACTCTTACTCTGGGTCGTAGGAAGTAATAGTTAACTATTAATAGTAACTATTACTATTATAAGTATTAGTTACTATAGTAGTTAACTATAATAGTTACCTATTATAGTAACTATTACTATTATAAGTATTAGTTATTATAGTAGTTAACTATAATAGTTACCCTATATAGTAACTAATACTATTAGCTAAGAAAATGAATTTGAAAAGTCTCTTATTTATAAGAGTGGTAATGATGTGGCAACACCAAATGCAACCTTTCTCTAAGACTTGTCTATGTGGCAACACCATGACTCTCCTCACCAACTTTAATATATATATATATATATATATATATATATATATATATATATATATATATATATTTTGGAAGGCTTTGTCTTCTCCCCTTCTTCGGGAGTCTTTTTCTTCTTTCCTTCTTTGAGAGCCTTGACATTATCTCCATCGTGTTGAGAGTATTTATCTTATGTTCATGTTTCTCTTAGTTGCAATGTTTTGGATGTTTGATCGTGCATTTATTGCCGTCCCAAACGCGTTAACTTGTCGTGTCTTCAACGGCAAACATTTTGTGTGAGAATTTTTTGAAAGTCATTGTTAGGCTGTATTCAAATTATGCTTGGAGAAGCATTTTTTCAATGGAAATTTGGTTCAAAGTTAGGTTTTGTAATTCTAGAAGAGTTAGATTTTTTCACGAAGGCCGACATTTATTGAATGATGGCACGCCTCAATCGAAATCTTTCGATTTTTAGATGAGCCTTCTTCGACTGTTATGGAGTGCTTATTTTTTTTATAATTTATTAATGAATCTTTGTGTTTACTTGAAGAAAAAAAGAAAAAGGAAGTAAGAAGAAAAGAGGAATTGCAAACCAATAAGCATTTAGTTGATTCCATAGTCTATAGGTTGGAATTGTCTTCTAATGGGCTCAGACCTAATGGGTTAAAGCCCATAATTACTTTTTTTTTTGGTACAAAAAGCCCATAATTACACAACTCGACGTAATCCCTACCCACACACCCACTAAACATAACATGCAAAAACACAGACACAAAAGAAACACAAACTCCACGATCCGCGTCACTACATATTAACCAATCACATTCCTGAATTCCTAATTACAACCAATCACAATTAAGCACTACGGTTCAAGACCAATTCAAAATTTATCGATTTTTCTCCTATAGTGCCGTTGAAAGCTCCAACTCCACGTTTCCTCTCCTCCAATTAAACCGACCCACCCCAACCCTCTACCCATATATAAACCCTGGGTCAGGTGGGCATACTTCAATTGCAAATTAGAAACCCTAATTCGTCTAATTTTCTCCTCATCTTCCCCATCTTCAATTTTCGTTATGGCTCGTACCAAGCAAACTGCTCGTAAATCTACCGGCGGCAAGGCTCCTCGGAAGCAACTTGCGACCAAGGTATGTGTTGATTTCCCGATCACCGGTTCTAATTCTAAGAGTATCCCCAAATCGATCTTCAATTAATCAGTTTTTTTTCCGGATTATTTGATTCGACTTTCATTAATTTCGTTTTTTTTTTTTTTAAATTCTTCTCAGGCGGCAAGGAAATCTGCACCTACTACCGGAGGAGTCAAAAAGCCCCATCGCTACCGCCCCGGAACCGTCGCACTCCGGTAACTATTCGCCGCTTAATCAGTATATCTCTCTGATGATGATTTATTATCAACATTTAGATCTAATTGTTAATTTTGACCTGAAACAGTGAAATTCGCAAGTACCAAAAGAGCACAGAGCTTCTGATCCGGAAATTACCATTCCAGCGTCTAGTTCGTGAAATTGCTCAGGATTTCAAGACCGATTTGAGGTTTCAGAGTCATGCAGTATTGGCTCTCCAGGAGGCTGCTGAGGCTTACCTTGTGGGACTCTTTGAAGACACCAATCTATGCGCCATTCATGCTAAGAGGGTTACAATTATGCCCAAGGACATTCAACTTGCCAGACGTATTCGTGGGGAACGTGCTTAATTGATAATGATTAGGGTTTTGAAAGGTGTATGTTACCTTTACATACAAAAAATCTTAGATTGTTTTATTTCAATTTTATGATTTACAAAAAAGCTTAGCTTGTTTTATTTAAATTTTATGATTTGTATGATTTTTTAAGGGAGACAAAACTGGATAGTTGGTGGTTCTAGTTATGTTTGTGTAAATTATAATGGTGAATGATTTGATTCATGGTCTTTCCTCCTTATTGATTCCAGATCTTACGATTTAGCATGAGAAATTTTTATATAACCAAGCTCACCCAATTTGTCAATTTGTAACTATTGATGAGTTCTATCAACTTCTTCCTTGGGCGCTCCACTCCAATGGCTCCGATCAAGGCCACATAGGCGAGCTCATCATTTGTGCGGTTAAGATGTTTTCATTCTCATCTGTTGAACACAAAATCCAATGAGGTAGGTTTAATCGGAGCCATTGAGTGGAGTGGGTGGAGCGGTTCGAAATCGCTTTTTATTTTTATCTTTCATATTGTTGGACACATGGGCGGATCTACAGTATAATGTGGGGTGCACGTGCACCCAGTGATCAATAGTTGTGTCTAGCTTAGATGGTCTATGGTCATACTTTTGTGTTTGGAAGGTGTTGGGCTTCGAATCCCAGCATTTCCACTTTTTAACTGTGTTTGGAAAGTGTTGGGTTCGAATCCCAGCATTTCCACTTTCTAACCTATTATAGTTTTGGCCAAAACTTATTTCCACTTTCTATAACTAAATGTACTTAACTATTGTATTTCTAATTTTATTTAATTGTTTTTTGGGGTTATAACTAAATGTACTTAACTATTGTATTTCTAATTTTATTTAATTAGTATTTTCATTCTAAAATGGATGTTTAGTCATTATTATTTTTGAGATTAATGTTCAATTTTTATTAAAAGATGTAATTTATTGCTTCTTTGAATACACACACACAATATTATTTTAATTTAAAGTTACTTAATTGATTTAATTAGAAAATTAATAACAAATTAATCATGTTTGGTTCCTACATACTTATTGTGCCAGTTAATAACAAATTACATGCTTATGTTTTGATTTCTCTTTTTTTTTTCTATTTATATTGAATATATTTTAAACTGTACTCGCAAAGATTATTTTTAAAAAAAAATTAGTGTACTTGTGCACCCGCTGAGTAAAAGTTCTAGATCCGCCACTGATTGGACATGAATATCATAGATTGTTTTTTTTTGAAGCAAAATATCATAGATTGTTTATGTAAGTTGTGAATAACTCTGAAATCTATTCTGCTAATACTATACTTTTGATATTCCTAAAATTTCTACCTGTGCATATTTTGTTTAACTGGTATTGCAATCTATTCTGCTAATATACTTTTGATATTCCTAAAATTTCTAGAACGGCCAAAAAACTTTGATAATTAATAGGAAATAAATTAATGGGAGGGGCTATTCCCACTATGATAATTGATTTTCCACTACATTTTTTTTGTAAATTGACATAATTATCCTTTGACATTTTAAGGAAATGAAAAGTATTTTTAGAAAATATGCACTACATGTTTTGCTAGACCCAAGCCTTCATTGGCCAAGTGGTTTGGGCTTGGGATTTCCTTCGGGAGGTCCCAAGTTCGATTCCCCTCCCCCATACCCCAATAATTAAGTGGCCTCCACTTTGTTGGAGGCAAGGAAATGTTAATTTTTTGTAATTTGTATTTTTTTTTTGCTTTTTTTAGTCATAGTAAAATAATATACGTGATAATAAATTGTTGTTCGTTCCTTTTTTGTGATAACATAAAAGAAAGTTACAAATAGCTGACATGACATTGATAATATTTAAAGATGTTATAAGTTGCCAACATATCATATAGTATTTTTAATCGGGGCTTGGACTCTAGGGCCCTTAAGCCCAGATTCAAACCCAAATAAGGAAAATCCAGATGAAAAATTCCTCATACACCCCTCACTAGCAAAAAGATGCAATAAGACTAAAATGCCCTCATATCTCCTCCCACCCCTCACCAGCAAAAAGATGCAAGAAGACTAAAATGCCCTCATATCTCATCCCATCCTTACTTTTTTGGTCAAATACTAGTCAGCTCTTATAACTTACACATAATTATATATAAGAGTAAAAAAAATTATTTTTTTCATTTTTTTTAGAATTTTTTTTTATTGTTTTGGTCAAACTCGGTCAAACCGAAGTCAAACTCTTATAACTAACACATAATTAACATATAAGAGTAAAAAAAAATACTTTTTTTATTTTTTTAGAAAAAAATATTAATAATATTTGGTCAAACTTGGTCAAACGATAGTCAAACTCTTATAACTAACACATAAGAGTAAAAAAAAATCACTTTTTCCATTTTTACCAAAAAAAAATAACAAATTTTTGGGTCAAAGTTGGTCAAACTGCAGTCAAACTCTTATAACTAACACATAATTATCATATAAGAGTTACAAAAATTATTTTTTTCACTTTTTTACAAAAAAATAATAAAATTTTTTAGTCAAATTTGGTCAAACAACAGTCAAACTCTTATAACTAACACATAAGAGAAAAAAAATCACTTTTTCCATTTTTTTACAAAAAAAATAACAAAATTTTTTGGTCAAAGTTAGTCAAACAGCAGTCAAACTCTTATAACTAACACATAAGAGTCAAAAAATTGATCAAAGTTGGTCAAACAGCAGTCAAACTCTTATAACTAACACATAAGAGTCAAAAATTTCACTTTTTCAATTTTTTTTTGTCAAACTTGGTCAAACAGCAGTCAAACTCTTATTACTTACACATAATTATCATATAAGAGTTACAAAAATTACTTTTTTCATCTTTTACAAAAAAGTAATATTTTTTAAGTCAAATTTGGTCAAACTTAGTCAAACAACAGTCAAACTCTTATAACTAACACATAAGAGTCAAAAATTTCACTTTTTCCATTTTTTTAAAAAATAATAATAAATTTTTTTGGTCAAACTTGGTCAAACAGCAGTCAAACTCTTATTACTTACAGACAATTATCATATAAGAGTTACAAAAATTACTTTTTTCACTTTTTACAAAAATAATAATAATTTTTTTAAGTCAAATTTGGTCAAACAACAGTCAAACTCTTATAACTAACAGATAATTAACATAAAAGAGTCAAAAGTCTTATGAACCTGTTCATAAGACTAAAGTCTTATTAAACTTGTTCATAAGACTTTGCTCTTATCAATAGATTAATGTGTATTATAAAATATTTTTTCAGTCTTATTAAACTTGTTCATAAGACTTTGCTCTTATCAATAGATTAATGTGTTATAAGACATTTTTTCAGTCTCATTGAAACATGTTTCATTTGAACTTGTGTTCATAAGACTAAAGTCTTATTAAACCTGTTCATAAGACTAAAATCTTATTTGACATGTTCACCTGAACATGTTCATAACATAAAGTCTTATTTAACCTGTTCATAAGACTAAAGTCTCATTGAACATGTTCATAAGACTGAAAAAATGGTAAATTTGGATTACTTTACTAAATTGATTGACTTTTTTTGGGGTGGGGGGGGGGGTGGTGATGAAATGTTACACCAGATTCAGATTCTTCCCTATTTACAGGAACTGTAATTTTCTTCCCCAGCTGCTATTACAATTCAGAATTTTCAAATGACAGAAAATATTATTCAGATAAGTAATGCAAATAGAGTTAAATTAACATCAATGGTTTAAGCTCAATAAACAGCTGATATGGAATTTAGAAACTCATCTAATGAATTGCTGTAATTAAAAAAATCATTGAGTTAAATTCTTATGATGAGTTGTGTTTTACATTTTTATCAAAATCACATTCAAAAGAACAACATTGAAAAAAAAATTGAGAAATTTTCTTAGACTTGATACTGATTGTATGAACATGTTAATACAAACAGGAGACTCTCACCAACGAAAACGGAGACTCTCACCAACGAAAACAGAGGTGCGCCGGAGATGAAGAAATTGCTGTCGAATATCTCCAGATCTAAGAGAGGTATGAATCTGGATAGAGAGAGACGGATCTGGACAGAGAAACGGATCGGAGAGAGAGACGAAGTGAGAAGAAGTCGACGGCGCCGGATCTGGATTTCACCGGAGAACACGTCGCCAGATCTGGATTTCGCTGGAGAAAATACGACCGTTGAAGATGAAGAGGTTGGCCGGAGATGGAGAAGCTATCAGCTCTATCTGGAAACGATCGACACATCGGGAAAAGAGAGTCCGCAGTCGCCGTCGCCGTCGGAGGTGTCGGAGAGGCCAGAGATGAGAGAAAGAAGACGCCGGAGCTTCGCCGGAGACGGAGCTTCGCCTGAGAAGATGAAGAGCGCCGGCGTCGTTTTTTTAGAGAGAGAGTGTGTGTGTGTGAGAGAGAGAGTGGGTTAAGGTTTGGAGAGATGGGAGATTCACTGTGTATGTGTTTAGAGAGAGATCTGGAGGAGTAGCAGTCACCGCCGTCGTCGATGTCGCCAGAGATGATGACGGCCGGTGAGGAGAGAGAGAACGACTATTGTGTGTGTGCGCGCGTATTTTAGAGAGAGAGAGCGTGAGTGCAGAATGGGGTGGAGGGAGAGGAGGGGAGAATTTTGTTTGAGGGGTGGGGTTATTTTGGGTATTTAGTAATAATATTTGACTGGTCAAAGAAGGCTAAAAGAAGGCTAGGGGTGGCTAGGGGTGTGAGGGGAATTTTAATCTCGCCCCAGCTCCTTATGTGGCATTTGATCTGGGTAAGGTTTTATTTGTAATAAAATCTGGCATTAGGGGCCCTAGGGGAAAAAATCCATTTTTAATCAACTATAAATCAAATATTATCAGAAAATGCACCACTTAGTTTATACTATGAAACACCATACTGCGTTCAAAAAAATAAATAATGAAACACCATAAATACAAATAAATATTGTAAAATTTCAAACATATTATAATTTGAATTTCTTATTAGTAAATAATATTTAGTAGATTCATCAATCAAAATTATACTTCAATTGCAAAGTTTTTTTTTTTATTAAAATTATATATCTTTACCGCTAATTAAAATAAAAAATAGGTGAATAAAAATATCTACTTTTTTAATATCAAAATACACAAAACAATATATATATATAGGTGCTCAAATGAGAACCTAAATATCATGAGAACCATGAGAACCAACAGCAGCCGTTGGATTAGAAGAAAAGGGACGGCGCAGATCAGCTTGGGAGGGTGGATGACGCGGTGGCATTTTTGAAATAAGTCGGAACTTCAAGGGCAGAACATGTAATGTATCGTTATGTTCTTATATTGTGGCTATGCGGTGGCATTTTTGTAATAAGTCGTTAGATACACTAAGAGCAATGGTTTGTGTATCCTATAACTGGAACATAGTATCATGTTTCATTTTATTGGATACATTAGTTTTTGCATAAATGTATCCAAGTAAACATTGGATACATTTAGTTTTAACCTAATGTATCCAATGAATTATCCAAGTGAACATTGGATACATTTAGTTTTGACCTAATGTATCCAAGTAATGTATTCAATGAATTATCCAAGTGAACATTGGATACATTAGTTTTTGCCTAAATGTATCCAAGTAAACATTGGATACATTTAGTTTTGACCTAATATATCCAATGAATTATCCAAGTGAACATTTGATACATTAGTTTTTGCCTAAATGTATTCAAGTAAACATTGGATACAATAGGAAATACCTTCTGTATCTATGGAACTCGCCTTTCCCGAATTCGGCTCGCGTTATGTTTTTAAAGCGATATGACCATTATGCCCTCGCGTCTCCTTTATTTTCAAAATTGCCACCGCTTTTTTTTTCTTCCTCTCTAATCTGCACCGTTGGTTTATTTCTAATCCAAAGGATATAAGTGGTTCTCATGGTTCTCACACACTTAGGTTCTCACAGGAGCAAAACCCTATATATATATATATATTAGTAGTTTTTGCATACAAATCATTTATTTATTTTAACATAATTCTAACAAAGTAATTAAATTATATTATTATGAATATAAAGAGAGAAAAGGAAAACAAACACCTTATATAAATAAGTATAACTTTAATGACTCTTAATAGTTACATTGGATAAGCAAATTTTGTAGCATAAATAGACTATTCATAAGGGCAATTATGTCAAGTAAATTATCAAGTTAGTAAAATTACAATTGATGTAGTGGATAAGAAATTTATGTAGTGTAATATCCCCTCCTTAAATTAATATAGTCACTATAATTGTCTCATTTTATTTGCATAACTATTATAAAATTGTATTTTTTCTTAAAAATCTACTCACTCCGTCGCCGATTAAAGCTCTTAGTTTGACTCTGCATGCTTATTAAGGAATCAAGGCAAACTTGAGTCAAGAATAGTAGTGGGTGGAGAATATAATTGTCCATTCATAAAGCAATTGGGTGAAAAGTAGATGGGTAAGTGATGGGCTTTTTGTAATATATGAACGTTATGAGGACAAGAATGTCCAACACACTATTTATCATTTGCCATTTAAGGAATAAAACAACTAAAAACCTTAAATTGGAATATACCAAAAAGGAAAGTAAGAACTTTAAACTGGGACGAAGGGAGTATCTTATAGCCTTTTTTCATGAAAAATCTTTTAAAATAATAGAAGAAACGATTTGTTTATTTTTAGCTATAAATAAACAAATTATTACCCAAAGAAATTTCAACTTAAATTAATTATCTTAGTTTTTGAAACTTCTTTCTCATGATATTTATTTACCAATTTGTTTATGGGTTAATGACAATTTAGACCCTGAAGTACCATACCACCCTTTCAAGCGAACCCTAGGTGTCTTTTTTTGTCAAATCGGGTCTTCATGATTTAAAAACTCGCCAAATAACGCCTTTTTGACGGATTTCGTTAGAAAGTCAGTTAAAAAGCATGTGCAAAGCACGTGACTAACGAAATTGGATGAATTTGAATTGATATTAGCTATTAAGGGGCCTAATGAAAATTCTAAAGGGCTGAAATAAAAATAATTATTAAACTTTTAATAATAAATATTATTAAAAAAAATATTTCATTGGATATAAATAAGTAATTGCTTCATTAATTATTATATTAATATTGCAAATTAATTTTTGTTTCCAAATTTTATGTGAGGAATATAAATAATTAAAAAAACATTATAATGATTTAAAAATAAAACAAAAAATATAGGGATAGTACTATATTTTAATTAAATACTCCCCCCGTCCCACCCGAATTAGGATTTTTGGATTGGATACGGGGATTAAGGAAAAGGTGTTAGTGGAGTAGGTGTTGTGAGTATGAAAAGTAAAGTAAGAGAGATAAAGTGGGGTAGAGAATAATGAGTGGAAAGTTATTGTGATGTGTCCCATTAAAATAAACACTTCCATTTTTGGGTTGTCCTAATTCGAATGGGACACCCAAAATGGAAATTTGTCCTAATTCGAGTGGGACGGAGGGAGTATGGAGCATTTCTTTGTGAGGAATATAATTAATTTTTTTTTTCAATTTTTATTAATATCTATATCCACAAATTTTTACAGTTCTAAAATTTATATTTATTTCTTCAGTAAAAATTTATAAAAAAAACAAACGTTTTAGATATAAGTAAATCAGTTCCTTAACAAATTTTCAGCATATTATTTGAAAGATTAAAAAAAACCCACTTTTCATCTAGAAAAGAAAAAAAAGAAAGAAAAGAAACCCAGTCAAACCGTCCACCAACCCACCTCATCACCACCAGCGCCCACCACCATCTACCACCACCGGAAATCAGAAACACCAACCACCACCATCCGTCATAAACACACCACCATCAAACTTACCACCGTGCACCAAAAAAATTCCCAAAATTCATTAAATCTGTACAATATCTGTACAAAATTCAAACAAAACAAGGATTGAAAATCTAAACCAAAAATTCATCAAATTTTGATTTCGAAACCCAAACCCAAAGACGATCGCCGTCATCGTCCCTCTTCACGATCGCCGTCGTCGTCCCTCACCCTCACGATCGCCGTCGTCGTCCCTCATCGCCGGCTACAGATCAGATGAATCAGAGAGATGAACGGAGAAATCGATTGCCGGTGCCGGAATCCAGATCGGCGCTTCATCTCAACGAGGAAAGAGGGAGATGCGGCGTGTGTGTGACGAACGACCGACCGACGGGGAGAGCTTTGGAAGTGGGAGACGCCGTCGCTGGCAGGCTGGAGAGAGAGAGTGGAGAGAGAGAGAGAGAGAGAGAGAGAGAGAGAGAGAGAGAGAGAGAGAGAGAGAGAGAGAGTGACGTAGGAGGAAGAAGGGGGATATAGTTTTTTTTTTCTTTCCATCTCTTGTTTTTTGAAGATGTCATTTATAACCCCTTAATAGCTAATAACAATTCAAATTCACCCAATTTCGTTAGTCACGTGCTTTGCACATGCTTTTTAACTGATTTTCTAACGAAATCCGTCAAAAAGGCCTTATTTGGCGAGTTTTTAAATCATGAAGACCCGATTTGACAAAAAAAGACACTCAGGGTTCGCTTGGAAGGGTGGTATGGTACTTCAGGGTCTAAATTATAATTAACCATTTGTTTATTTGTGAAAGTTCACCTAAATAACACGCATTGAAACTTAAACATATAATATTACTCTTAAAATAGATGGTTCAATAAGACACTAAAATTTCAGCTTTTAAGCTTTTAAGAGGAAATTTCGGAAGGAAAAACTATAAAAAGTGCTTTATAAATTTGAGCTTTTATATACTCACTCTGTCCCCGACTAAGGTTCTTACTTTCCTTTTTAAAATGGACCATGAGACCTACTTGTCATTCTCACAACAAAAACTCCATACCCACTTTATCTCTCCTACTTTCTCTTACTTACTTTTTCATACTCATAATATTTATTTTTTCTTAATCTCCGTGTAAAGTGAAACTAAGAACCTTAGTCCGGGACGGAGGGAGTATATATATATATATATATACAGAAATCAAGCAAACTTCTCCAAAATATATCATTTACTCTTTCCTCCCACTCATTGTTATTTGAAAAATAAAGTTGTAGTCAGATTTCATCTAATTATCATTTCAAAATAGTATATTATCAATTATAATTATGTTCTTTCAATAAACAAAACTATTAGTATTATGTTAAAGGAGAGAAGGGTGGGTGGGATGAGATCGATAAAAAATCTTGGGATAGGAGGAAGATTAGATTCATTAATTAGAGACTGTCTTCCAATTTTAAATTTCAAAAAAGTTAAAGTTACAATGATAACTATCTATTTAAAAAACATTAATGATTCCATTTAGAAGAAAATATTGACTTGTACATCAATAGATTAGTAAAAATTTAGTCTACGGCAGAGTAAAAAAAGATTAGATTAGATAAGATAATGGGCACTTTTGGTCAAACCTACTTGAACTTTAACTAACATTTTATACTAAATAGTCTATTTCTATAAAAAAAAATTAAAATTGTTATTGATAATGTTTCTATTACTAATTTAGTATTTTTTTTTTAATTTTTTATGGAGATTAATAATTTAGCATAAAATGTTAGTTAAAGTTCAAGTTGGTTTTGACAAAAAATGCCCCTTGGTATGGGACAGAGGGAGTATATATATATATATGAAAATATATTTTTGCAGACTCGTTTGTACAATTACGAAATGTTATGTTTTTACTTGACATTTCTATCCTAACAATTGGTTAATCCAGTAATATTTGAAAAATAAAAGCTGGAGGAAAATAAATAAAAACAAATGATGTGTATGTAATACCTTCTCATAATTAATTGGTTGTTTAAAACTTTTAGGTTTTTCACATTTTTTAATAAAAAATATGTGTAAATAGTAGAACCCAATGTAAATTTATCAATTAATTTGTCTATTAAACTATTAATGGTGGTATTGATTAGGCTGGGACTTATTAATGACAGAAGAGAACTCAAGAAAGTGGTCGTTTTGGGTTTATAATATTTATATTTTTGGTAATTAAAATTGGAGCTAATGTACTTAACCAATATATAGTCCAGGTTAGAGTTTTGGAGACTGAAATAGAACGGAGCTATAATGACGTGAGCCTTTATATATATATATATATATATATATAACTGTGCAAATTTGGTTTATTAAGATTCAACGCTTTATCATTATGCCAATTCTTGTGAGGGCATCTTAGGGGCATAAAGGAATTTACAAAAAGATGGATATAAAATGAAGTTGTTATATATTATTGGTTGATTTGATTGTGGATTTACGAGACTCTATATGACTTTATTACTCCGTCTGTCCCCAAAAAATAGTTTTAATGGTCAACACAAGTGAACTTTGACCAAATATTAATGTCAATCTAAACATTTAATTGAATTTTTAAAAATTATTGTTGATAAATCATTTGATAATTTATCAACACAATTTTTAAAATTTTACTAGGATGATTAGATTGACATAAATATCTGGTCAAAGTTCACTTGTGCTGGCCATCAAAAATCAAATGGGAAGACTTTTTCGGAAGATGTATTATTACCCTTATTCAAGAAGGGCGGATGTATAGATGTGAGTTTTCCATTTATCCAGTTATTCAATGGAACCTACTTGTCATACTCACAAGTCACAACAATTATCTCACTCACAAGTCACAATTCTAACCCCATTCACATATCTCATCATACTTTTCATACTCACAACACACACTCAACTACCAATATTTAGCACTTTTCCTTAAAACCCCTTTTTTTTGTGGGTTTCAGTTGTGCCAAAGATTGTTGTGTTGTAGAGGGGTTGTGCAATTTCATTTCCAGTCCATTGTTTGATGTCTCCTCGTTTGTTGATTGAACTTTTCAATGTTTGTCCAGTCTACAATGGGCACATATTGAGACTTTTTCAATGGTTCTTTGGGGTATATGGCATGAACGTAACCAGCGAGTTTGGAAGCAAGTGTCTACACCGGCGTATCGCATTATTCAAATGGCGAAGCAAGTGTTGATGGAATGTCAGCAGGCTCAGGCCCCCTTCAAGGTTTGGTCAAGGTCTGAAGAACAGGATACTGTGAATTACCACATCCCGATTTGTAAAAAATCAAGTTTTTCTGAAAATGAATGAGTCTAGCCAAGTGGGACGGACTAAAAAAAAGAAGACTTACCACATTGTTTCGATTTACGCCCCAACAATAAAAGAGAAAATTAATATAGGATTCAAGTTCAGAGGTCAAGTTACATATCAAGAAGAACATTTTGTGTGTTAACCCGAGATGCCTCATTTCCATTAGTTTTCCTACCCTCGTTTGAAATCTTGTGTGTATGTGTGTTCAATTTAGAAGCAAACAAATTGTTTTTCAGAAATTGTGCAATTTTAGAAATGACCTTAAGGCAGGAAGAACCAAAATTACAGAAAGACAAAAATGCAAAACACTATTTTCCATAGTTGCATTTTAGTCCGTATGGACTATACTCACAAGGAGTAATAGAGTTCGTACGACTATGTATGTTAGTCAGTTGCTTTCTGCAGCTTTAGGCCTTGACTCTGCAGTGTTCAAACATAAATTGAAACTGCAGAGTGATGGGGCAGAAACAAATTGGGCTGAAATGGAAATACATTAAAATAAATGGAAAATAATGGGATTTACATCAACATCATCATTTGAGTTAGATGAAAATAGCGGGTTCATCCTTGGAATTGTGTCATTTGTGAAGGTTGAGAGAAGAGAGAAAAGAGGGGGAATCCTCATCCTATGATTGAAATCATTAGGAAATTTAGTCATAGTGATGACCATAACCATGATAATCAAGAAGTCATTGGAGATATTATGGATTCAAAACAAGGGAAAGAAATAAATTAAGGACATTTAAAGTAACAAATCATGATCGCCCTTAGGTTTAGACCCATTAAACACATTTTAAATGTGAGGGTACCTTAGGGTCCATCTCATGATTTGGGTCCATTGATAATAGATTGAGATGACTTTCATTTCAAAAACAAGATTGAGCAATAATAATGATATTCAAGAACAAGATAATAATACCAACAACAATATATAGACAATAGATAAGATAATAAAGGCATGAGATATAAGTATAAGAAAGGGGAATGGCAGTATACCAATCTTTAATTAATCCTATCTTCTTGGTTGATTGTTGATTTTAGAGAGAGAATGTGAGCACAAATTTTGGCAGAGTTTCGCCTAGGTTGTGGAATGGCCTCTTAAAATGAGTAGACAAGGGTCCTATTTATAGGGAATGACCTTGACAAAAGGGTTTATACGTACTGTTCTACCTTTAACAATTTTATACGTACGTCTTCTTATGTTAAACCGTCTTAAACAACTTTGAATCTTTCTGCCAGCTGTCCATCGAGGAAACTTAACCTCCAAGACATTCTAGTGAGGTCATGTCTTAATTTTTAATGCTTTAAAAACCCTTTTGTTGGTGTATATGCCCTAGGCATGTTATTTGGCACGTTGTTTGACAATGTTTGTTATCACTTTCGTTTATATAAAGAAATGTTTGGATTGTTATTTGTTGTTACATGTTTTATTATAATAATCTCCGTCCTAGTACTTATGAAGAACTAATATAAGTTTAATGCGATGATCATATGATGATCATTTGTATGGGATACTAGTTAAACTTATGGATATGTGTTGGGGAACACATACTGGACATGACCCAACTATGAGGTTTATGTCATGGTTAAAATATCATAATTAAACCTCTAAATAGTTATATCATTAGAATCCTAAGACCTGAGATTATTACGATCTTCCACATAATGGAGATCATGTTTGACATATTCAAACGTTACTCTTAACCAAGTAATTATAAAGGATATGATTGGCATGATCGAAGCTATGTATGGAAGTGTAATAAGTCAAGATGGAATTTGTCCCTCTTCATGAGAGATGTCAAGCTTGGGCCCCTCGATGAATAGTGTTGATGAAATGCATGGCCGTGCTCAAATGAATTGATATGATCAATGTCATTTGTATTATCAAACTATTTGGAATCGAGAAAAGTATTGAGCATTGTAAGTTGACCATTGACCATGGCTTACGCTCAATGACATCGTGGATAAAAGGATTGTGATATGTTCTATGAAGGATAAGCGAACTTTGATAAAGTTGTATCGTTTGGGTAATCATGATGGCCTCCTAGGGTCCGCTCATGATTTATGAGAACAAAATGTGTTTGGACTCATTGCCAACTTGATATAATTCTATGGGGTCACACACAATGGAACGAATTGTTAAAAGGCAAAAATGACAGAATTTTGGTCTGGAACGACCGTGCCAAACGGCACGGCCGTGCCGATTATAAAACGACTGTGCCATTAATCGACCAAGGGAAGGCCACTGGCGGACCGATTGGCACGACCATGCCAGTTATAGGGCATGACCGTGCCAAAGGTGTCTGGGCCAAAAATCTGCTGCTTAATTTAGGTGACGGGATTTAGGTTTCCTAGGTCTTTAAGGATTAAGGACTAGGACCTATATAAGCATCTTTTCACCAGTCATTAAGCACATGAAACCTAGTTGTTTGGAGAAACAATATTCTTGATCAAAGATTGAGAATCAAAGATCAAGAACCCTAACTTCATATAGCCTATTTTGGATCTAGTAGTCCAGATGAAGAAGGAGTTCTTGATATTCGTCACGGTTAGTATTCTAAATTCAACCTTGTATTAATTTAATCATCATGAACGGATCTAGGCTTTTGGGTTTTATTATGATGCGCATGATTGTGCAAAACCCAACACCTTTTTCACTTGAATTGATCGAAATAATCCCTAAAAGACCCTAAACTTATATATTAGGCTAAATAGGGGGGTGCGATCCAGATTAAGGTAGTTACATATACTATACAAAATTCTGATGGTTGGCACACCCTATCACAAGGTTGGATTAAACTTAATTGTGATGCTACTTTCTCTACAAGTGTGGATCTTACTGGCCTAAGTATGGTAATCATATATGAGAGAGGAATATCCTTTGTGGTAGCTCATACAAAACATGTTCATGGTGTATTCAAAGTGGCTGAGGGTATGGCCATGGTTGTGATTGAGGCCTTATCTTGGATAAAGTTAAATGGGTGGACAAATGTTTTGGTGGAAACTTATAATGCAATTGTCCATAATGCTATTGTTAAAGCTCCAACAGATCTCACAGAACTTGGGAAGTTGCTGTTAGAGCAATTAAACAAGACTTGATAGAAAAAGTAAGCAATCACAAGAACACAGATTTACGTGGTTCACCAACTTGGCTACGTCCACGGGGATGGGAGATAAAATTATTATCAATATAGAGAATTCTTTACAAGATCACACTAATCTATGCTAGCACGAATTTTAGTATCAAAATTCCTGACTGTGCTAAAACCCTAGATCTAGAATTATTGATCTTCCCTGAGCAATCTATGAATTTTCATCAAATCAATATTGTTAGGATGATAGCCTATATTTATACTAGTCATAACCTAACCCTGAAGACATAAGGAGTCCCAAATTTGAGTCCCCAAATGAAACCAAATTTGTTCCACGCGTTTTTCCCTTATTCTGCGCAAACTGGGCCAAATCTGCCGTATTACACGACTCGTGTAAAAATGTACAACTCGTGTAGCACTCGTGCACGACTCGTGTAAAGCAAGTCCACTTTTAGACTTTTGTAACCACTCGTACAGTAGTGCACGACTCGTGTAACAGCTGTTCCTCCTTTGCTTTGTCTTCTTTTCTGCTCTGTCTAGGCATTATGAAACCATCTGTTGTACAATCCTTTAATATGGAGTCCCACATTCAAAGGCATTATCCCAACAATATCTCCTTTGACTTTGAATCTTCATGAAAACAAATCTTTCCTCCCCACTCACCTCTTCTGCTATCTAATAGCTGCGAACATTAAGCAAGTCCAAGCAATGTTGAAACTTGCTCCCAGTCACGGGTTTCGTGAACATATCTGCAACGTTGTTCGCCGTCCCTACCTTCTTCACCTTTACTCATTTCTCATCTCTTAGGAAATGATATCCGACATCAATGTGCTTTGTCCTCTCATGATGAACTTTATCCTTGGCAAAACAAATCGCGCTCAAACTATCGCAATAAATAATAGCCTGATCATGATGTATCCCAAGATCGCTGATCAATCCCTTCAACCATATTCCTTCATTAATGGACTCTGTCAATTTCATGTATTCTGTTTCTGTTGTAGACAACGTCACTGTTGCCTGCAATGTATCCTTCCAACTGACAACTGACCCACCAAGCGTGAATGCATATCTGGTCATAGATCTTCTTGTATCAACATCACCTAAATAGTCCGAATCTGAGAACCCCTCTACTTCACATTCTGTTACACCTCCATAGATGAGACCGACATCACTGGTACCTCTAAGATACCTAAAGATCAGCTTCACATCCTGCCAATGTTCCTTACCCGAATTACCCATAAACCGACTAACAACACTAACTTCATGTGCAAGATCCAGCCTAGTGCACACCATATCATACATCAAACTACCAATTAAACTAGCATAGGGTAATCGATCTATATATTCTTTCTCCTCCACCGATTTAGGTCCAAACGCGACTGACAACCGTGCATTTGCTGTACTCGGAGTATCTATAGCCTTAGCTGTCGACATACCAAACCTCTCTTAAACTTTCTTGATGTAAACTTTCTGGGATAAGAACAATTTTCATTTGGCTCTGTCTCTATAAATATCCATACCCAAAATTTTCTTCGCGCTACCCAAATCCTTCATCTCAAACTCTGCGGACAATAAGCCTTTCAGCTTCTGAATCTCTAACTTCTTGACTGTTGCTATCAACATATCATCTAAATAAAGCACCAAATAGATGTACGGCCCATATACCAACTTATTGTGATACACACAACAATCATACGGGCTTCTTGTGTATCCGATCTCTGTCATATAGCTGTCAAACCTCTTGTACCACTGCCTAGGCGACTGCTTAAGTCCATACAAGGACTTCTTCAACCTAAAAACATAATCTTCCTTACCAGGAACTTAGAATCATTCTGGATGTGTCATGTATATCTCTTCCTCCAACTCTCCATGCAAGAATGCTGTCTTGACGTCTAATTGCTCAAGCTCCAAATCCCTTTGTGCTACTATCGCTAGCAATACTCTTATCGAAGTGTGTCTGACCACTAGTGAGAATATCACATTGTAGTCCACCCCCTCTTTGTGTATGAAACCCCTTGAAACAATGTGAGATTTATACTTAACCCCTTATGCCGGTGACATACCTTCCTTTTTCTTAAAGATCCACTTGTAAGTCACAATCTTTCTGCCTTCTGGCCTATTGGTCAACTCTCAAGTCTGATTCTTATGAAGAGACTCCATCTCATCACCCGTAGCCGCATACCACTGAGATGACTCTGAACATGTAACTGCTTCCTTGAAAGTGGAAGGTTCTATAATGTCGGGCTCCACTTCCTCAGCAACCTGCAGTGCATAAGACACTATGTCTTCAAATCCATACCTCTCCGGAGGCTTCCCGAAATTAGCTCTTCTAGACCTTCCTTGTGCTAATCCATGTTCTTCAGGAACTGAACTTGAACTTTCTGGTGCTTCAGTCTCTGTCTCTGTTGGTGGATCCTGATCAACATCTGATTGTAAAACAACTAACTCTTCAGTATCTTGTTGTTCCACCTGTTTATCAACAACGCCAACACTCGAAACAATCATAGATCTCATAATAGGGTTAATAACAGAATTCTCATCAAATACGACGTTCCTACTGATAATTACCCTATTTTCTGATGGAGACCAAATACGGTATCCCTTGACACCGTCCCCATACCCCATGAATACTCCCTTTCTAGTTCTAGGTTCTAACTTCCCATCATCCACATGATAATAAGCAGTACACCCAAAAGCTCATAAAATAGAATAATCAACAGGCTTACTGGTCCATGCCTGATGGATGAGTTTTATACTCATTTATTGGGTATTTTTCTAGGCTTATTCTTAGTGAAATCCTTGAGTTTTAGTTATTTTATGTGTTTTTTTAGTGTTTATTTAGAAAACAGGTAAAACAGGTGAATAATGCATAATTCAGAGGAGGTATGGTGAAAATTATAATTCCATGGACCGCTGTGTAGAATCTGAAGACTGGGAGGATCATTCTACAGTTATTTGAAAGTTCAGGGACTATTCTGTAATTTATGAAAGTTAGAGGACTAAACTGAAAATATAAGAATTCCAGGGGCTAAAACGAAAATTTTGGAAGTCACCCCACAAAATCCGTGCGCACGAAGGAAGAAAGACCTGTTGTGTAGTTGTCCTTTTTAATTTAGAATTTTATTTATTTTAGTTTCCTTATTAGTTTATTATTCCTTTTAGGTTTAGGTTAGTTTTTTCTATAAATACTAGCTTAGATTAATTGTTTTATTCATCCATAATTCTACCCTTCCTCCATATTATTTTTGGGATTGGTTCTTTGTCTATGAAGAACTAATTTCACCATCTATGGATTGGAGGTAACTTGTATCAAATACTTATGCTTTAATTTAATTCTTAGTTCAATTATTTGTGGTTTGTTGCAAGTTTTAATTCTTCCATTCGATCTTAATTCTTGTTCATTAAAATATTCATCATGATTAATTCTTTAGTTTCAATTATATTTTAAGATATAAATTGGCTTTAGAATTATTGGGTATATATTGCTGAACTAGCGTGGGTGATTATACGCTGACCACTATTTTAATGATTAGATTCAATTGAGGACCTAGCGGAAGTCAAAAGGATCTAGGTTCATTTGTTCTTGGGATCTTCATGAATTTCTTGCATATTGTATAGACCTAGCGGAAAGTATAATATAAAAGAAATAATAGGATTGCAATCCGGCGACCGGACCGTCCCAATTCTTACTTTAGTGAACGAACCCTTGTTTGGAGATTGATTTTTTTTATGATTTGTGACACCATAATAATTGACATCTTTAATCAAATAATACTTGTGAATCCTTTCCATAGATTTTTCCTCCATATTCATATCCATTTATCTATCTTTGTTTAATTAGTTTATTTGCTTTCTAGTTAATTAGATTAAATCACTAAAAAACCAAACTTTTATTTTACTATTAGTTAAATTGCTATCTTCTACAAGTCTCTGTGGATTCGACACCCTGCTATTGCATATACTACTACGGTGATCTTGTGCGCTTGCAAGGGTTATAATTTGTTCATCAAGTTTTTGGCGCCGCTGCCGGGGACTTGTTTAGATAGTTAGTAATTTAATTAGTAGTGTAAATATTTGTTTATAATTTTTTATTTTTTTTGTTTTGTTTTTAAAAAAAATATATATTTCAAGCCCGATGAACAATTATGTGGAGAAATCATGGCATGAGCAAGTCATCGATGAAATTGAATTTGCCCTATATGGAGGTGAGGAGAGGAATAGTGAAGAGGTTCACAATGTTATTGTTATATCTGACAAGCCCGATGAACATTGTTGTAGTGACATCCCTCTTCACCCTCTTGGCAATATAAATGAAAATCCTGCTACTGTGATGTCTTCCCCTTGTGATTGTGGAAAAAGTGGTAGACGTCCGCGAGTTAAAAAGCCCCATAAAAGAAAACGTCAAAATCCCCATTGGGTTCTTAATAAATTCATAAAACAAAAATCTTATATGGGGCATGATGTGAATTTTCGTACTAGAGAAAAAGGTAAAGTGGGCTAAAGGGCGTAAAGTAAAAGTTAAATTTGGGGAAGTTTAATTTTTGTGCATTTTTTTTTTTTTTAGTTTCGTTGTGTCGAGTCGTTCGTAAGAACCTCCTTGAGTTTGTGGGTTTATAGAGGAGTGTAAATAGTTGTCACCCTCCAAAAAGATTTTCTATTTTTAGGTTTTATAGCTTTCTAATATTTAACGTAGTTTTTAGTGTTTCTGTTAGTTTTCTGACTAATGCAGGTGAAATTAACGGAAGATGGGGCTGAACTGCAAATAAAATTAGGAAGCTGGGGTCAAGATGTAAAAAGAAAATGAGGGATAGAATTTCTATACGAGCGGATTGAGAGCGCGCTTGAAGAGACAGTTTATGCGCTTGGGGTTAAATTAAAAAAAAAAGAAAAAAAAAGAAAAAAAAAGGGAAATCTGAAAAGGAAGGGAACGGATAGGGGTCTCTTCCCCAAATTCACAAATCAAAATCCCAAGCCGACATCCTCTCTCTCTCTCTCTCTCTCTCTCACGCATACACTTGGGAATACTATTACACTTCATCTTCCCTAGCACACAATGCTCACAAAATTTAAGATCCTTGATCTTATGGCCACATAGAAGATCCCTTTTAGCCAACTCATGTATCCCTCGAATGCTCATGTGCCCAAGCCTGATGTGCCATAGCTTAGACATATCTCCCTCGTTCACTTCTGATGATGCAACCATAGCTAACCCTGCAAGCGTCCTTCCTTAGAGGAAATACAAGGAGCCCCTTTTAAGGCCTCTCAACACCACTTCTTAACCGCTACACACACTAACTGCTCCACCTTTACATTTGAAACTATTGCTATCTAGTTGACTAAGAGTGCCATCATGAGTCTTGACCTTGATCGAACCAATACCGACAACCTTGTAGACTGCACCATTGGCTATACTTATATCACCACCATCTATCTTCCTATAGTCAGTAAACCAGTCTCTCCTATGACTGATATGGTAAGAAGCTCCTGAATCAAGAATCCACGCATTGGATGCGCGTACTGATTCTGATGTAACTAAAGCATAATGCTTATCTGAACTGCTACCCATAGCCACCATGGTCACTGCTCTGACTGGTGCCTCACCTCGCTTCTTTCTGGGACAATCAAATTTCCAATGCCCCTTCTCCTTGCAGAAATTACAGACATCCCCAGATTTCGGACCCCTCTTGTGTGAAGAATTACATTTATTTTTCTTCTTCCCACTAGAACCCTTATTACTACTACTAGCAACCAAACCTGATGACTGGGTATCTTCCCCATTCCCACTCACCTTTCGGCGTAACTCCCTTGTCTTGAGAGAAGTTTTCACTTCCTCTAGAGTGTTACCATCTTTACGATTTATGTACTAATCAACATAATGTTCATAAGACATACATAAAAATACTAAAAGCTGCAAGGCTGCATCCCCGTCATCCACAATAACTCCTATATTACGCAGTTCAGGTAATACAGAAGTAAATCTATCAAGATGATCATTAATGGGAATACCTTATGTCATACGACAATCATACAACTTCTTCTTCAGGTATAACTTGTTGGTCAATGAACGTGTCATGTACATATCTTCCAACTGTCTGATGATCTTGGCATGAGCCTTTTGATCTAACTTATTCAACGTTGCTGCCTCCTTCGCTCCTGTTGTTTGCCCTTCTTTGCCAATTCTACCGCAAGGGTAGATTCTGTGTCCACTGCCTAACCCTTGGGATCCTTACGATCCCTGATTGCAATCTTCAATGGTTCTCATAAATCTTTGTCTATCAATAAAGCCTTCATCTTGATATGCCAGAGAGAAAAACTATTCTTTCCATTGAACTTGTCGATCGAATCTGCTCCTTGACCCATCTTCTCGTTCTCTGCAGCGGAATCCCTGAATCTCTAACCACGAACCAAAGCTTTGGTGCCACTTGTTAGAGAAATTAAACAAGACTTGATGGAAAAAGTAAGCAATCACAAGAACACAGATTTACGTGGTTCACCAACTTGGCTATGTCCACGGGGAGAGGAGAGATATTATTATCAATCTGGAGAATTCTTTACAAGATCACACTAATCTATGCTAGCACGAATTTTATTCACAAAATTCCTGACTGTGCTAAAACTCTAGACCTAGAATTATTGATCTTTTCTGAGCAATCTATGAATTTTCATCAAATCAATCTTGTTAGGATGATAGCCTCTATTTATACTAGTCATAACCTAACCCTGAAGACATAAGGAGTCTCGAATTTGAGTACCCAAAGGAAACCAAATTTGTCCCACGCGTTTTTCTCTTATTGTGCGCAAACTTGGCCAAATCTGCCGTATTACACGACTCGTGTAAATATGCACGTATCGCGTAAATATGCACGACTCGTGTAGCACTCGTGCACGAATCGTGTAAAGCAAGTCCACTTTCAGACTCGTGTAACCCCTCGTGCAGCAGTGCATGACTCGTGTAACGGTTGTTCCTCCTTTGCTTTGTCTTCTTTTCTGCTCTGTCTAGGAATTATGAAACCATTTGTTGTACAATCCTTTAATATGGCGTCCCACATTCAAAGGCATTATCCCAACAGTTGCTTAAGGAATGCATGTTGTTTGTCTCATGTTTAACGTAGTGCAAACTTGTTAGCGGACTTCTTTTCTAAAATTGTGACTCGATCAAATGATTGTGTAATTTGAGATGAGCTTACTTCCTTCTGTGGATAGCCATCTCCTTAATTATTGTCAATGCAAGTAGATTTCGTTGTTTCCTTCCAAAACAAAAAAAAAATCGTACAAAATTTATATAATAAATGTATGATATATATAATCACAATTGTACTTTTACATTGTGTAACATACTATAACATCTCTGTGGCCTGAGAAAAGTATGAGTTAAGCACATATTTGGTCCTTAACCTATTGAGTTGTTTTCCTTTTGGTCCTTAACCTATTTTGGTTTTCCTTTTGGTCCTTGATGTACTTAGTTGCAGGATAAAGTGGTCATTAACCTATTTTAGTTTTCCTTTTGGTCCTTGATGTACCTATTTGCCGGACAAAGTGGTCCTTAAAATCGTCGACATGGCTTGTTGACCGAAAGGAAAACCAAAATAGGTCAAGGACCACTTTGTCCTGCAAATAGGTACATCAAGGACCAAAAGGAAAACTAAAATAGGTTAAGGACCACTTTATCCTGCACCTAGGTACATCAAGGACCAAAAGGAAAACCAAAATAGATTAAGGATCAAAAGGAAAACAAATCAATAGGTTAAGGACCAAATAGGTGTTTAACTCGAGAAAAGTATATGTATTTTACAATCTATATGTACATACAAAGTATTATTTATTTATAGTGGATATGTAAAAAAGAGAATGAATAAAGAGGATTATTGTGTTTATTCATTTGTATATGCTAAAATTTGAAGGCTCGATCTCACCCGATATGAACCCAAATGCCCTCGCTAGGTATATCTTGGTGAACCACAAAAAGGAGATAGTATCCCGAGGGTGCAAGATTACCCGAACCCGGTGTGGTCACGTCGATTTCATAAGTAAATTTTCCGGCAGGTTTAGTACTGTCAGCGGTGAGCATCAACAACCTTTGATTCATAGAAAAAGAGTGCGTGGTAAATGGTGGTGCGATCATATTTACCGTGACCAAATTTTTAATTAACCTTCCTGAGACTGTAAACTGAACCACTAGTCTTTGACCATATCTGATTTTACTTTGAGAGGAAGGATATAATATTTTCGGGCGTATCTTATCAAAGTTGGAATTGAGGTAAGATGGGGAGAAAGCTTCTAAGCTCAATTCAGTTGGAAAAAGAACGTCGGTAAATTCATAAGTCCTATGAGGATTGCTTCCACCAACAAGAACCCTACCATCTCGAAGCAAGACCGCGGTAGAATGGTACATCCGTGGTATGATAGTCGCAGTTTGTACCTCAAACCGAGATGCAGCAGGATTATTGGGACGGTAAATGACAGGACTAAAGACTGGGTTCCGTCCTGAATCCCATCCGGCAGTTCCAGCAGATCCGCCATTAATAATTAAAACGTTCCCATCCGGTAGCAACACCATGTCACCCATGACCCGAGCCATCGGCATAGTCTCCATAACCCAAACGGGTTTTGGGTCGGTTATTTTGATCCGTCCACATGTATTCAAAGCTCCTTCAAATTTGCCATTTTGTGTTTTGGTGAATGATCCTTTAGGTGCACCTCCACAAACTATAACCTCAGCCTCAGTAACCACTCCTTTTGAGCTCTTCAATGGGAGCATAACTGCGGAACCGGTGCTTGGGTAATTTCTCGGGTCACCACCCGGGATATCCGGGTATGTTTTGACTACTTTATTTTTGGAGTAGTCAAATAAAATACCTCGATTATTAGCAAAAATAAATAAATTCCCATCCAAATTGAGAAAAACAAAAGGGTATAAATTATTCTCAATTTTAGGGTCATTAGTCTGTGCTAAGAATGGGAGTCTGTAAGCTTGAGTAGCCGACGCCGTTTTGGGATAAAACTCGAAGTTGAACTGTTGACGACCGCCGATAATAATTTGACGGCCGTCCGGCAATAACTGATTGGTAGCGTACCACCTCCTTTGAGCTAAACCGGAACTAATCTCCTCCCAATCACAACCGTCACACGGTCGATACGTCCGGACGGCACGATCACCGTCGTTGAAGCCACCGGTTTGGATTAACATCCCGTCCGGCATTACAGCACCGGAGGAGCACCAGACGTCAGTGAGTACCGTGAGGGGGCGAATGGAGTTGGAGGCGACGTCGTATTCGACGGAGTGAGCAGTGCAGTCGATCTTCAAGGCGGTGTCGTGAGGGTCTTTGCGGCATTTGCCGCCCGGGAGGGAAATGTTGGAGCGGCCGAAGTCGGTGCGGTCGAAGATGACGACCCGGTCGTTGTGGAGGAGTTGCATGTGCATGGCGGAGATGCCAATGTTTGGGAGGAGGTATTTCCAGTGGCCGGCGGCGACATGGCATTGCGGCGGTGCTAGGAGGAGGAGGAGTACAGGAAATAATATCAAGTGAATATGCGGATGCATTGTTAAATTATTTGTTGATAACGGATTTTCCTTTTTTTTTGATTATTTTTCCAGAGGGGTGCAATCTAGTGTGGTGAGAGTGTGGTGGAAGAAGGAGGGGGATTTAAATGGAGGGGCGGGTGTGTGAGGTTGTAATAATATGATGAGTTGGAGTACCGCACGCAAGCAAACGCGTATAACTTCAATTTTCTTCCTCTTCTATTGCATTCGCTTTCGTTTCTCTGTGTTTTTAACCTCTTTTTTCATTTTCTTTTTTGGTTGAAGTTTATGGAAGGAGTAAACATACATTATCCCATGTTTCATGAATGTGATGGTTGATTTTCTAGTGAGATTTTTAGTAGTTGTCTATTCGGATAAAACTTGAATTAGGAGATGTCTTGTAATGTTGAAGTTTATGATAGTGATATACTCTCTCCGTCTCACCTTACTTGACACCCAATTGAGCACAATAACTAAGAAAAAAATAAAATAAAGAAAATGGCAGGTAGAAAATGAAGAGAGAGAATAAGTAGGATAGCTAATAGTGTTGGTTGAATAAATTGAGTGGTGAAAAATAAAGAGAGAGAATGCGTGGTGGGGTCGAGTGAATATAAAACTATAAAAAGTAGGCTATTTTGGGAAGTGTCAAGTGAGCTGAGACAGAAAAAAAATGGAAATAAGTGTAAAGTGAGTTGGGACGGAGAGAGTATAGTGATTAGTCCGTGGACATAGCCCATTGATGTTGGAGTGAACCACATTAAATCTTGTCGATCTTATTGTTTTCGTCATATTATGCATGTCCAATTTAATAGTGTAGCATTGTTGTTGGTGTGCATGAATACCGCTTCCGCATTGCCGAACAATTGGTATCAGAGCTGATGGTTCAGCTCAGGGTTAGGCGGGATAATATTGATGATTTTGGGTTATGATTAATTTGTGACGTTGTGAAGGACGGGAAAGTGTTGTGGTTAGTAAAAGATTGGATGATAAATTGTGACGGTGTGCAACTTCGCGAATGGAGCCTTGTGTCGAAAGTTTTCCTGATATTGGTGATCAGGCGGCGTGTCCCGCTAGTGGAGAGCGGCGGTACAAGTTTCGTTGTGTTCACATCAACAAAATGAGATCCAAAAAATAAAAATAAAAAGTGGTAGCAGATTTTTTTGGTTCAGATTTTTTTGCGCAGCGGTGGGAAAATTGGTGTAACGCATTCGTTCACTGTTGGACCGTGCTCATTTTTCGTGTGTGGCTTCAGACTCACCGTTCTTCGATCTGAACGGTGGCGAATGGTTTCGAAGTCCACAACATCGGGAATCGTGTCCGGACAACAGTAGCAAATTTGAAGAAATTAGATGATTCGGTGGAGCCGGTTGCCTTTGGCTATGTGGTAGGGAACTTTTGCCAAGGTGGATATTGTTAGGAATTTGGCTCAAGTTCATGGAAGGAGTCAACATACACTGTCCCATGTGATACATGAATGTGATCGTTGGTTTTCTAGTGAGACTTTTGATATTTGTTTATTCAGATAAGACTTGAATTAAGAGATGTCTTATGCCTATAAATAAGCACATATATAAATAGTTCAAGTGTGCCTTGTGGTGCCAAGAATGGCTCCCTTAGGAGAGAGTGAGTTAAAGAGATGTGTACATTCATGATTGAGTTGTAAACTATTGTGAGAATAGCCTAGTGTTATCATTTCTTGTAATCCTTGAGTGAGGGGGACTCAGATTCGGATAAGACTTATTAAGAGATGTCTTGTGCCATAAATAGGCACATATAAAAAGAGTTAAGTGAGCGTTTTGGTGCCAAGAATGACCTCCTCTAGGGAGAGTGAGTTAGAGAGATGTATACATTCATGGAGTTGTACACTATTGTGAGAGTAGCATAGTATTATCATTTCCTGTAATCCTTGAGTGAGGGGGACTCAGATTTGTAAAGTGATCCACTATGTATTGAAGTTTATGATAGTGATATATACTCCCCCCGTCTCAGACCAATGGGCACAAAATGTTTCTAGCATGGGAATTAAAGAAAGTGTGTGTTGTGAGTATGAAAATTGAGTAGGAAAGAGTAAGTGCAAGTGTTGTGAGTATAAAAGTAAAGTCCGAGAGAGAATGAATGAGATTTTTTTTTTTTTTACCATTTTTAGTTATGTGCCCATATTAATGGGACGCCTAAAAAGGATATTTGTGTCAATTGGTATGGGACAGATGGAGTAGTGATTAATCCGTGGACGTAGCCCATTGATGTTGGGGTGAACCACATTAAATCTTGTCTTATTCTTTCCGTCATATTATTCATATCCAAATTAATGGTGTAGCATAACCTAATCGTTGGTGTGCATGAGAACCGCTTCCGTCGCGCACAACAATCAATGCAAAAATAAAAATTCATTAATAATGCTTCATCCGTTCCATAAAAGTATCATTTTTTTAATCCACACAATATAGTCAAGTGAAAATCTGCTAAAAAGCGTGTTTTACTCTAAGCTTCGCGTAAAACGTGTTTTTAAGTTGGCGCGGTGACGCATTTTTGTAATTAACGGGAAGTTGTTTAGCGCTGATCGTAAGTGCCAGTGTTAGTGTAAAACCGTGTCAGCACATGTACATTGGCACTTATTGACACTACCACTGGCAGTTTTTAATAAGTGCCAGTATCAATGTTAAAAAATGTCAGTGTAATGGCTGGCAATTATTAACACTACCACTGACACTTTTAATAAGTGCCAGTATCAATGTAAAAAAATGTCAGTGTACTTACTGTCAATTTTTAACATTACCACTGGCACTTAAGAAAAGTAACAGTTTCATGTTTATAAACGCCAGTATGAAATCACTGGCTTTTTGTAATATTAACACTAGGCATTTACTATGGTTGCGAGTATTTACGAAAATGTCACCACTTGTTTCGAATAATAATGCCCAGCGTCTTTGAAAAACACGTTTTTCCTTTGCTTAAGGAAAAACACGTTTTTTGAAAGACTTACTCTATAGTCAAGGTGTTTCCAAATAACAAATTAATTTTAGTGCAATTTTTACATCACTCAAATAATATTAAAATATATAAATTATGTTATTTAGAAAGTTCAACAAGTCAACTAATAAGAGAATTATTAGACGGAGTAGATAACGAATACTACCTCCGTCTTAAAATGATTTTCACACTTTTTTTGCTGTTACTCTGAAGAAACTTTGAACAAAAATTTTAATTTGATTTAATTATATTTATAAAATCTAAAATTTGTTATTTATAGTAGCTCACAGTCAGGCCCGGTTTTGGGCCTGTGCAACCAGCCCAATTGCACAGGGCCCACAAATTTTGGGGGCCCCATATTTTGAATGTATAGTATATATATATATCAGATACCGAATTAGAACAAACAGGCTAATGTGGCATGTTGGTAAGGCGTTCATGATGTGCTTGGCATGTCCAGTGTTCGATTCCAAGGAGCTGTGTTATACCATTTTTATTTCATTTTTCCTCTTTGGACTTTTCTCCCATTTCTAATCTTGGGCTTCTTTTATCTTATTTGGGCTTTTCATTCATTTAATTGTTGGACCTCTCTCCCCTTCTTTTCTAGTTTATGTTTTCATTCATTTTTCCCCCAAAACTTAATTAGAAAGTTTGATTTTCTTTTAGTAACATATTTTAATTTTAATAAATTATTTTCTTATTACGTCAACATTATTGTAATTATTTTATTGTGTATTTTTTTTTATTACTAAGGGCCCCAACTTTCGTATATAGCACAGGGTCCCTATAATTATTGAGACGGGCCTGCTCACAGTTCTTTTGCGGTAATGAGAAAAAAAACGTAAAAATTATTTTGGGACGGAAAGAATACTATATATATATATAGATAAGATTAAACGAAAATAGAGCAATAATAAAAAGGGATAAATATATACAGCACACATGTTTTAGTAGGGCAAGAAAATGCGGATATAAAGAGCAGGATTTTTTTTCCTGGAAAAAGATAATAATGTTGTTGATATTCATTAAAGGAAAAACTGCAAATATAGTACCTGAACTATTGGGGTTATTTTGGATTAAGTACCTAGACTGTCATTTTTTGCATCCGTCATACCTAGACTCACATTTTGTTGCATCCGTCATACCTACTACAAACGACATCCATTTTTCTTAGTTAAATCATCATGTGGCGTGCATGTGACCTAATTTTAAAGGGTAAAATAGGAAATCAACACAGTTAAATATACTAAGGTTCTAATTGCAACAAAGTGAAACATTAATTTACAAATTAACCCTATACCCTCCCCAACTTCATCTTCTTCCTCCAAACTCTTCAATCCATCAACCAAACCCTTCAATCCATCAACCAAGCTGCCTCCTTCATCCACCACCACACCACGCAGCCTCCTTATTCCCTCCCCACAACTCCATCGTCTCCCTCTCTCCACATCAAACCCAGAGAGTTTGAAATCCAAAATCAAACCCAGATTTGCAGATCTGAAACTCCTTTCACTGCTGACAAATCTGAGCAAATCCAAGAACTAGCATACCTGAACGAATACAGAGCCATCAGTATACGCATGGGGATTGATAGCTCGAGTAGTCCTCTGCCCACAAACATTACAAGTAAACACAACCCTCATCCGCCGCCTTGGCGATTTCGTAAACAGCGACCAAGGAAAAGTCGAAATCTTCTCCATATTAGATTCCGATCCCCCACCACCGGCAGGAACCGACGGACCTTCCATTCCCGACCCAGTAGTCCAACCCCTTATATTTGCCGCACTCAAAACCAATCCCATAGCATCGTCCTACAATTCCCAAATCCAATCAAAAGCCTAATTTCAAATACTAAAAGAATAAATAAATTGAGGGAATTTACCTTAGAAAAGGTGCGATTTCTGAGAATTGGGACCAAGCTTGTTTCATTGGAATCCGACCGGAGATCCGGTTCGTTACCGTTACTTTTGGAGGAGAGGGGAAATCGGTAGGGTCTTCGAGAAGAAAGCAGAAGGTCTTTTGATTTTGGGGAGGAGAATATGTGATGTGATGAAGGAGAAGAAGCAACTATGGCTGCTGTTGCAGTGAGGGTTTCCATGGTGGGATTCCAATTTTTTCAGTTACTGTTTTATAGGGTTTGTGTTTGATTGGATTTTCTTTATCAAATTAGGGGGAAAATGAATCTGAGATTTTTACTGAATTGGGTGGGGTGAGTGGCGATGGTGGATGGAAGTGGTGGAGTTCAAGTCGGGAAGGAAGAAGATGAAGTTGGGGAGGGGTATAGGGTTAATTTGTAAATTAATGTTTCACTTTGTTGCAATTAGAACCTTAGTATATTTAACTGTGTTGATTTCCTATTTTACCCTTTAAAATTAGGTCACATGCACGCCACATGATGATTTAACTGAGAAAAATGGATGTCGTTAGTGGTAGGTATGACGGATGCAACAAAATGTGAGTCCAGGTATGACGGATGCAAAAAATGACAGTCTAGGTACTTAATCCAAAATAACCCCAATAGTTCAGGCACTATATTTGCAGTTTTTCCTTCATTAAAATATGATGTTATCTTTTGAAGAATGTTGGTGAGATATGATATTCTCTTCGTCCCAAACAAAATTATCGTTTCGATTGACTATAGGTGTATATCTCGTGTGGGTGAGAATGCATTGGTATAAGCAAAATACAATTGGTATACCTATCAATCCAGCCCTAAAAATCTCTGAGGGAGCTAAGAACAAGGCGTGGAATGCATTGGAAGAGAATAAGGCCTGATACTTGATGAAAGAGAATAAGTCATTATATATCTCTCAATTACGGTGCAGAGGCAATTTATTGTCCGGATAAAGGCATGGTCCGTATGGTCACGTGACAGCTCCTGGTTGGTCGGCAGAGTGGATGGGACAGCGTGTAACCACATCATGTCGCGATTGGACGTAGACCATACAAAGGAGATCAGGTTGTCAGGAGAGCCCATTGGTCATTTGATGCGATGGTACGGCTTGTCCTCTTTGCAAGTTAACGAGCTCGCCAAGGTGGTGACCTCTTCGATGGGGAGCTCAGGGAGAGTGAGTTCGGAGCTAGGGATCCAAAATATATACCCAGGTATCTCTTGAGGAGCCGGAGGGATGACCTCCGCAAATGAGCTCGGGGAGAGTTGGGATGACTTCAGAGGGGTGAGCTTGATTCGAGTCTCTTTACAAATACATAGACCAATTGGACCCAATTCGTTCCTCTTAACCCGGTCTGCGAGGTGCGGGCTCTTCACTATCTGAAATTCTGAATTTGCAATAAACAAACTATCTGAATGTAGTTAGTACAAAGAGAAAAAAACTAGAACCAAATATCATTCATTTATTCTTTTTGGATTTGGTTAGGATGAATTTGACAAGATATAGAGTAAAAGAAGGCCAAAATACATTTTGATGTCCAAAAATTTCACTACAATCCTACAACTCTCATTTAGAGTCTTTTAATGACTCCTTGTGTTTCTGAAAATTTATCTCGTTTTGACTCTTTTTTTTATCAGCATATGTTAACTTTGATAATAAATTTGTGTCAATTTGGTGATAACGATGAAATTATAAAAAATGTTATTGGTAAATCACTTAATGATTTATCAATTACAATTTTTAAAATTTTACTAAGATGATTTGATCGACATGAATGTTTGGTCAAAGTTTATTTGTTTTGACCAGAAAAAAATAAAATAAAACAAGATTTTCAAAAGAGAGGAGTATAATTTTGAGCCGGAGAAAGTCTTAACCCGTAACAAATCATTCAAAATTTAACAGGAGTCCTGTGTCTTCTCCAGATCCATTACTCTATTCATGTGATTCCTTATTATGTGTACGTTCCATTAATTCTTACTCTCATTGTCCATTTGTCGACAGATAATCTCCCAGCAAATAAAATCACTTGAAAACAAATACTCCCTCCCGTAAGCTGTTTTAGAAACATTTACTGCAAAAATAAAATAAAATAATAATAATAATAATAACACAAAATTTCCGTCAGTTTGTTTTGAATTGAAATGGGATTTTGGTTGTAACGCCCCGAAACCCGGACCCAAACCTTACGGGTCCACAATCCGGCCACGTCACCATTCTCACAAACTAAGCCACAAAATAACCTTCAATTACACTTACAATATTTTTCTTATCTTGATGATCACCCATACATAACATTCTCGATCTCACTTACTACAACCTCAAAATATATAATAACTGAACCTTGAAATCAAATCTAAAATACTCCGCGGACATTCGCTAATGCTTCTCCAGCTGTCTCAAATCTTTTCTATTATTATCTGAAGAAAAAAAGAATGAAAGGGTGAGCGAACAAAAGCCCAGTAAGTTCATATACAACCCCTCCGGTTACTAAGAAGGAGTTGACCTGAAGGAATTTCAACGAGTACGGAATCAAAAAGGAAATTAAAATGCTTTTCAAAAATCTCAAAGGTTTTACAAATTTAACAAAATAGATTCGAGTAATTTAATTACCTACAACCGTCCCATACCGTTTGTAGATAACTAAATTACTCACAGATATTATAGAATTCCAAACGATGACAAATTGATGCAAAAAGACTCGAATGATTTAACTATCTATAACCGTCCCATACCAGCTATAAATTATTAAACCACTCACAGATTTCAGAATTTCAAAAGACTGATAACTGAACAAAACTAACTCGAGAGATCTAATTATTTACGACCGTCCCATACTAGCCGTAAATAACGAAACCCCTCACATATATCATGATCACATAAGTGGTCTAATGACCTTTTCAAACCTAAATTCCCCGAAGGGACAAATACTCCGAAGAGCACACAAAATTACCCCGCAGGGTCTAAACAGTGAATCCGGATCACCCCACCACTCCTCTTGAGTGGTGAACAAAGTTGCCCTTTTCAGGCCAAAATCAAATAAACCCCGTTGAGACGAGTTGTCTAACTTAAGTGATCATTGATAGGATCTCAAAAACTTATTTTCACATCAAAAATCTCATTTGTTTCAAAATACAAAATTTAACGATCTCAACAAATTTACGAACTGACGAAACGAAAGTCACGAAATTAGCAAACGAAATAGCAAAGGATTATCAAATGACGATAACCGAGGGAGTCAAAGCAAAGCACTGACGCGAGGTCAGTCCATACGTATCAAAGAACGTACATCGCCAACAAAATATGCGGAAGCCTAATAATTAAAACGGTACACGAATCAAATACCTAAAAGAGGTATAATCCCTTACCTTAACTGCGCTTAAACATCACTGAATGCATATGAACCGACCTAATCCCGCTTGCCAAAATCTAACAATTGAAAGCCAAAGCATTATAAATAACAGTACTAGATTAACTTACCACCTGACATATTTTTGAAAGTACAACTGCACTAAAATCTAATAGCTAAATGTAACCTTAAATTCCTTAACCTATTTTGAAAAAAAGCTTAAATGCCTCCCAGCCAAATTGTTCTGCACACACTTGACTTACTCACACATATTGATTCATGCACATTCACACACACTAATACACGCACACACACCTATATACATATGACCATTCTTGGTCCATCTCTTTCTGTCCTTTTTCTTTTCAAATCAACACTTATTTCCCATCTCAATTTCTCAAATGAACTAGCACAAATATACTTTAATGACTAATCCAATTTCAATTTGCATAATACACTCAAACCCCAAATTAAATATAGGTACATAAACTCCAGGAAACAAATACGACCCATTTACCTCAAACAGTCTTGACGATCTACCAAGGCCGTCGTCTCTCTAGAGCTCGCAGCCGCTGTCACCGCAATTGAGTTTGCGTTACTTTTTCTTCCCAAATTAGGTTACAAACCCTATTTAAAGACTAAAACCGATTTACCAAAACAGTTATTTAGTGAGCTAAACCCAAATTCTATTTAAGCTCCTATTAACCCAAAAGCTTAATTGTAATGTTTTTTTTAACTTGGCACTAAGTAACTAAAGCCCAAAAAAATAAATTATAAATAATATTATTAACCCAACAATATAATCACAAAAATAAATACCTTTGTTGGAACAATTTATGATCCTGAATGCCATACTCATATTTAGAAGGAGTTTGAGGAAGAAGATGAAGGCGGAAGCGATGATTACCTGTTGAATCCATTGTTCTTGACTTTAGGGAGATATAGAAGAAGAAGAAGAAGATGTAGGAGAATGGATCTTCTAAATGATAGTGTCTCTTAATCACTCAATATTCTTCCAACAATATGAAGATGACTTAGATAAGAGAAAATAAGAATGTAGTTATTTCTAGGCTTGATGGAAGAGCCTTTATATATGAAACATGGTGACACTTCAAATAGGGACCATACCTATTCATTTCTTAAGCAATGTTGATTTACCATTTTGCCCATCATAAATAGATAAATAACATTTCAGGGATTCTACACATTTTATTATTGACTACACTTCATATTAACATTATACTTATAATTTTATGTATGGAAATTCACTAAATAACTTGTGTTGCAAGCCATGATCTTACAATCTCCCACTTGGGTTGCAAAACAAGTCTTTCCTTTAAAACATAAATATAATACAAATGACAACCCAAATGTGCTCACGTTATTGTCATTTATAACAATCTCGTCCATTAGTCATCCAAGTATAAGGACTAAAGGGGCAGTCGTTGTAATTGACTCGCAACTAAACCCACAGTAATCACGTATACAAATCCAACTAAATGACATAGATCAAAAGTATAGATGTGTAGCATGGAATCATAATGAATATATACATATTCTTCAAACTAGTTCAACTTAACCAAATGAAATCAAAACTTTAAATAATAGAACAATTAATGATAGGCAACACAAACTCCCACTATACCAAATGTTATTAAGATCGTTACACCCATGTGAAAAACTGAATATAATAACGCTTTCATAAACGGATCCTCTTACATGGAGTTTGTTTCTATAAGTAGTATTTCTTTGTTCATTTTCCTTCACAACAAGAAACTTAATGTCTATATGCTTAGACTTTCTTTAACTCTTGTTGTTATAAAACTACCGTTCGATTGTCACCTTAAAACTTAAGCGGTCTTTCGACACTTGTTGACAATTGGTAGTCCCTTTAATAAACTTATGCAGTCATATAATTTAACTAATGTCGGAATACCTAATGAACTAAATATGATCCGACTTCAAAACATAGGCATGTAGTTCTTTAGTGTTTTGTAAATACTTCTATCATTCTTTTGGCTGCCACTTAATGTTCTCTTCTGGATTGCTTTGGTATTGACCAAGCATCCCAACAATAAATATAAGATTCACTCATACATTAAGCTCCCTACTGCTGATGCAAAATTGATCTTTTCCATATACTTGGATCAAAAAATTACTTTTAGGACACTGTTTGAAACTTTAAAATTAGGGGTGTCAAGTGGTTTACATTTTTGCATGCTAAACCTTTTGTAATACCTTTTTCATATAGGCCTTTTGTGATAATCCTAAAACACCTCGTGAGTGATCACAGTGAATTTGGATTCATAATACAAAGATTCCTTACCAAGATCTTTCATTTCAAATAAGAAATTTCTTACTTTCCTTAAAAGGTTCATATCATTACTTAGTAAGCAAAATATCATCCACATATTAGACCAAAATTACAAATTTACTCCCACTGAACTTATGGTATACACAATCTTTAATCAAGATTCGTTTCAAAACTAAATGAAAGAATAACTTGATTAAGTACCATTGATGAGAAGCTTTGCTTGAGCCTACAAATGAATTTCTTAAGTTCACAAACTAATTGTTTAGTTTGATCCAAATCAGCCATAGATTCCTCAATGTCTCCATTAAGGAAAGTTATCTTTATATCCATTTGATTAAACTCAAGATCATAATATGCCATATGTGCCATAATGATCTAAAAGAGTTTCTTTTTTTGAAGATACCGGAAAAGGTGTTTTCTTTATAATTAATGTCTCCCTTTTGAGGAAAATCTTTAACAACTAGATGGGCTTTATATCTTTCCATATTACCTTGTGAATCATTTTGGTCTTTAAAGACCCATAATAGGTTTCACATCTTTAGGTAATGGGACAAGATCCCAAACGTTGTTATCTTTATAGATTTTAACTCTTCATTTATGACATTAATTCACTATATAAGAATTAGGACTATTAATGGTTTCATGAGAGGCTCATCTCCCACTTAACCTAAGTGTCCTTTATTCTCGGCAATATACACTTTATAATCATCCGGATTTGCACTTTCTTCTTACTCTATTGGATCTCCTAAAGGGCACCAGTTCTACCTCATTTTGAGGTTGTTGAATTCCATCCTTATGATCAAAATTTTCATGTTGTTCAATATTTATAGAGAAATCTTTATTTTGAATTGTATGTTCTTCTTGAATATCAAGTACAAAACATGATCCAATTGGAACTTAAGGAAAGAGGTATAAAATGGATGTCTCTTCCTTTTCAAATTCAAAAATATTACTTCTAATCTCCCACTAAATTCAACATCCTCAACGAACCTAGCAATTCTCATTTCAAAATGTTCTAGTTTTCGAGTTGTAAAATATATAGCCCCTAGATCTCTTGGCAACCCCACAAATAACTACTAACCATCTTATGTCCAATTTGCCTTTATTAGGCTTATAAGGCCTAGCTATAGTTGGACAACCCCATATATGAAGATAATTTAAGAACATGTTCTTAAATCATAAAGGGTTTATATTAGTAGCCTTTGAGAAGGAGCACTATAGAGAATATAGATTGCGGTTTTTTTTTTAATGTATCGCCCATAACGAGTGAGGTAAAGAAGTACAATAAACATACTTATTACCATATCCTTAAGGATTTTATTACGTCTCTTGTTACATCATTTATGCTAGGCGTACCCGGCTTAATGTAGATGGAGACAATCTCACTCTCTTCAAAATAGCGAGTAAAAAGGACCCGGACGTTGTTCCTCAAAATCGTTATTTCAATCATAGTATTCACCACTATGATCGGAATTAACGTTCTTAATAGTCTTTCTAAGTTGACTTCAACTTAGGTTTTATAAGACTTGAAAAACGTCCAAAACTTGAGACTTTTATGAAGTAAATAAATGTATTCATACCAAGAGTATGAACGTAATAAAGTATTGTTGACCTTTCCATGAAGGAATAATGAATGGCCCACAAAATCCGAATATATTAGTTCTAAACACTTGATGTTCTTGAGAATACTTTTCTTTTAATGTTTGTAAATTTCCTTTTTAGGGCATTCAATGCAAAAGTATTTTCCAGAATATCAAGTATGGCAAGATTCCTTTAGACACAAGCTTATCAATTCTCCTCTCGGAGATATGACCGAAACGCCTATGCCATAAGGAATAAAATTTACTTGATAACTTTTGCTTTTAGTTTTGGTTTCATTATTTATGGGACTCATTTATTGTTTGAATGATGTCAAGTAAAGAAAGAATACTTGACAAAGTACTAGTACCAACAACCTTGGAATTTAAAATAAAGATCACAAAAAAAAAATGAACAAAATAACCTTCTTTGTTTAATATTGTGATATATATCAAATTCAGTCTAAATGACGGTACATCAAATGTATTATTAATACAAATAATACTAAGTACTTAACAATATTCTAAAACATCCCGATGCCTTTTACTTCTACCGGATTCCCATCTTCCATATAGATGAATCTTTCATCTTCTCCAAGACTTCGGTATTTCAGGCAACCCTACATAGACATCCTTTATGTGAGTTGTTGTACCAAAATTCAACCACTATGTATATGTAGGAAATGAAACCAAATTACCCTCAGTACAAACAAGTCTAAATGACATACCTTTCTTAGCACGCCAAGCGTGATACTTAGGGCAGTCGTACTTCATGTGAGTGAGGTCCTTGCAAAAGAAGCATTCCATTTCTTTATGATCATTGGATGATCCCTTGGGCTACTTATTACTTGCAACCGCAATTTCATTCCTTCTTCTCTTTGTCCCATGAGAAGAAGTAGATGTCAAACGTTCCTCAAGAATATCAAGGAATGTTTTAGCATCAACATCCTTGGAGACACTGTCCAAAATGGTCTCCGGGACAACTATATTCATGATCATTAGGCTCACGCGGTTGGAGCGTTCCCACTTCTCATTATTTAAGCAATCTTCTTGAGTGCTTATATCAGAAAGAGGAAGAGGAAACGGTTCCCTTAATGCGTGATCTATGTCCATATAGCCTAAGATCATAATTATTTTATTTTTCCAAGTTTTAAAATTAGTCCCATTAAGCATCAGTAAGGTACTTATAGCAGTAATCATGGATGAAGCAATAAGTAACTCTGTTGGGTTTTTGAGAACAAAAGAATGAAAAACAAAACATAAATAAGAAACTACATTATGAATAAATGATTAATTATATCAACGAAATCCATCAACAGGGTAATTAACATGACATCAAAACTAATCTTTGGATTGCGAATTGTGACACGCCCCAAGTCCCGGGATTCCCTAATAGAACCTCGAACCTGGTGCGCGTAACTAACAAGAAACAAGAAACTAACGGGAAACAGGAACAATACCTGTTAAAAACAAAACTGACATGACGTATATACTCAAGAGTAGGGAGCTAAGATAGCTCACACGAGTTCTAGACCAAGAAAATTAAAACCAAACAAGGTTACATACAGCGGAAGACATGCCTAGTAAATAAGCTGGCATCAAGAACTGTCTAGGGACAACAAATACTACCCCAATACAAGCCCAGAGTTTAATTAACTCATACAAGATCGTCCTTACCAAAATATAAAAGGACACTAACTTCGAACAAGAATATCCTGCTGAGTAAATTCCCAGCTAAGTCGAGCCTCACTGCGTACTATCCCCTGCTTTCCTGGGGGGGGGGGGTGAACAATTAAACAAATAAAGGGTGAGATAAATCTCAGTAAGCTATTAACATGCAACTATATGTCATGTTATCATGCAATACAAGTAGATACTCAACTAAACATATATCAAGTATCATCAAGTAACAAGTATAGGAGAGGCTAAGCCCACTCAACAAGTAATCAAGCTCAAGAAAGGTTCAGGTAACAAGTAGTCAAGTAGAGTGAGAGGCTAAACCAGCTCACAAGATGCACATAGGCCTATCACGCATTGTACCTGAATCCTTCCTTATTTCTCCCAAGAATACCATTTGTTGTCGATGCTTTTCTAGCTGAGGACAACCAAGAACAGGAACAAGAGACTGCTGTGCAGTATATAAGAAGACCTGGTAACCAGTGTCATCCACAATAACAAGATCCACGTGGTGTTCGGGACGGGAGAACAGTATATAAGGAGACCTGGTATTCAGTGTCATCCACAATAACAAGATCCACATGGTGTTCGGGACGGGAGTTAGCATTCACTTAGGTCAGGCTTATTGCTCCAACCAAGGAAGCTATGCCCTTACTATGGCCAGTAGTAAGGGGTCGGGCGGAAATACATAGGGACCCGATTGTCACTTAAACCCCAGCTCTCGCGACAAGCGTGAACCTATATATTTTCGAACAAGCAAGGAGAACCAGCTGGACTCACCAAGAATGCACAAGTAGATATTTACTTGAACTACAGAACAAAACTCAGTCCCTTATTAGTGGACTACTCTTTATGCACCATGTAATCATGTATCATGTGCTCACGAGAATATGCACCATGTAATTATGTATCATGTGCTCACGGGAATATGAACCATGTAACTATGTATCATGTGCTCACGAGAATATAAGTACACGTACTCAATTATTGCGAATACCAATCAAGTTTAACTATGGCACATAAGTGTCCATGTAACACGATCAATCCAAGTAAGAGTCCATTTATAACAGACTTCAGTCAAGTAGTAGGGTATATCACTTGTCACATGCCAAGTTTGCACGTATATATTCATATCACGTTTAACACATTAAAGTGTCTATCACTATACCCTTACTATCAAATAGAGCCCAATACCTTAGACTCTAAACACGTAGTAGAATAGGTCACATTGTACCTAGACACAGTCATACTTCACGTATATGTATCGTTATTAATCGAATACATTTTCTAACACATATTGTGTTCTATAACCATTCTTATTAACTTAAATCATAGTATTCACGATTATATGAATTATCTTCATATTACACTAGTCCCTATTTTCTTTAGGAACCCATTTCAAGACAAGATATCTTCTTTATATTTTATATACTTCATTGAGTATATACATGATTAAAAACTAAATCATTTACACTTTAGTGCTTATTTATAGCACTTCCAATATACACGTATCAAGTTCAAGTATGTAGTAGAGTTAATCATTCTCTATCTAGTTCCATAACCCAATTCTTTGGTTATTCATACCATGTACCAATCAATCAAGAAGCCACATTCTATCAAGTAAATATATGCAAGATTTGCATATACACATCAAGACTCTTTCAAGTTTGTTACCATACACCTATATTGGTGTCAAGGCACGTACAAGATTTTATAATCTTATATTCAAGTTACTGTCTCATCTTAAGACATTCAATACATATACAAGATTTACTCATCTTATATTCACGTTTTAATTAAGAAGATGAGCTATACATCTCCCAATCAAGTTCACGATCCTATTCCTAGGATATTCAAGTTCAAGGCATAGCTTTAATGCCCTTAAGTTGTACAATCTTTAGATTCAAGACACGTAGAAGAGTCATTACTCTTACACTCAAGTTCAAGTTCAGAAGATGAATTATACATCTTACTCGTACAAGTTTTCAAATCCTTTTCTTAGGACATTCAAGCTCAAGACATTAGTTGGTGCCCCTAAGGTACACAAACATTAACTTCAAGACACATAAAAGAGTTACTACTCTTATATTCAAGTTATCATTTAATTATGATTCAAGTCCACCTTTCATTTGTTCACAAATGGACTATTTTTCAATACTAGAGTGTTCTACAACACTCATCTAGGCCATCTAGGGTAGTACCCTAAACCTAGATCAAGAATACTTCAAGTTCAATTTAATTAAATGAGCTATACAACTCATACTTACAAGTTCTTAATCCCCTACATAGGATATTCAATCTCAAGTCATTGTTTTAATGCCCCTAAGGTGCACAATCATAGGCTTCAAGACAAGCATAACACATAAGTGCTTGTTTATAGCACTTTCAAAACATATAAAAGAGTTATTACTCTTATACTTAAGTTCTCATTTGAGTTCTATAAGTGTCCATGTACAAGACAAAGTTCTCATTTTAATTAAATTAGTATTCATGTTCAAGACTCACTTCTGATACCCCTAAGGTATCACAAACATACTAGGACATCTTACCCTAAGGCTATATGCCTTAACAAGGGTTATTTCCAACTTATACCATCATTAAACAAGTTTTACAATTTTTCAGGACATATGGGCGGCCGCACAAAATGGTGTGGGCGGTCGCCCAAAATCAGGCTTTCCAAGAACAAAATACTTCAGATAGATGGGCGGTCGCCCAGCCCAAAATGGGCGGTCGCCCAAGGCCCAAAAATGCCAAAATCTGAATTCTTTCCCAGGTTAAATAATTTCCCGTCTCAAGCGTAGGAGTAAAACCCACTAACACTTTCTAACATTCAAGAGTGCATTTTAACATGTTCAGAACACTTCTATAGGGACACTTTATTAATTTATCACCGTCCCACAAGTAATAGAATAATTCTCTTTTATTCCAATTTAATATTTCACCGTCCCCAAAAGTATAAGTACAATTTTATATTATACTACTATACCCATTTAGGGATACTTCCATTCATTTCCCCGTACCACAAATAATGGTACAATTTTTCTAATAATATTTAAATCAAGTTACTATTTTACCGTCTCACGAATAGGAGTATAAATTTCTAATACCTTTACAAACCCATTTAGTATTTAGGCTCATGTTCTATGTTCTCTGCTCTGTGCTAGCATAGAATACTCCCTTCGTCCCAATTTAACAAGTATCACAAAAATTGCTCAAAACACAATTTTAACAAGAACAAGTAGCGGGAATAACATATATGTATGTTATTACAAGTAAGGGGGAGCTAATAACTTACCTAGTCAAAAATCAAGTTGACCCAAATTAAATTCTGATCGGCAGGAAACGCTCTATTCAACGCCACGAATATTTATCCGGGACCGGAATCACGAACAGAGGACTAATTAATCGCGAGGAGTCGAGAATAGGGTAAAACTGGACTCCCTATTATGAAACAGAGAGAAAGAGCGAGAAGTTTTGAGAAAAATGAATTGCCTTTCTCAGGCAACACATTATATACTTGGAACTTTCCAAGAATTGCTACTAGGCCCCTCAAGTTCTAACTTTGACAAAAAGGCCCCTAAACTTTCAACTTTGACATTTAACCACCTTAATTTTCTAAAGTAATTAAATAATTAACTCAAATAAAATAGCATATAAATATGCTAGTCAAGAATTTAACAAACACGTTAAATATTTAACAAGAATAAAGATGGGCGTTACAAATTGACTCATAAATAATTGCCTTAGATGACAAGTAATTTGAACAATATTTGATTAAATGCTCAATCTTCCTTTGGGTAGTCTTAAGCATTTAATAAAATAACTTAATGTTCATTTTATTTGTCATCACATGAATGCCCAAGTTTAGTCAAATGTCAAGATCTTCTTTGGAAAATTCATGTCATTCACATATTAACTTGCACATTCAACACTTTAACAATTTTGGGTTTAAATAACGTTAATCACTTAGGCGATAATATTATTTAAACAATAAATAAAATTGTTTAAGCATATAATTAATCAAGACTTTTTAAGGTTTGAAAAATTGTATGTTTTGTTCAAAAGGGAAAACAAAGTAGTGCAAAAACATAAAAAATTCCAAAACCTGTGAATAGTGTCTGCTCGGCCGAGCATAGAGAAGTGCACGGCCGAGCACCATATTTACAGAAACCTTAATTTTGACCAATTAGTGCACGGCCGAGCAATCCTGGTGGTCCGCCCGGGCAACTCCTAAGACCCGACCGGATTGTAGCATAAGGTTTGACCGGGCTAAACCTAAGACCCGGCCGGACCATGCTGGTTCAATACCCACCGTTTCAAAACCCTAATGGGTCCGACCGGACCAAATACATGACCCGCCCGGACCACCCACTTTTCTGTAGCACCGAGTCAAGAATTTCAAGTGCTCGGCCGAGCAAAACACAAGACACAGCCGAGCATAAGATTTTTCTGCATTCTGAATTTTGTTTAAATTATTCCCAAAAGCCAAACGAATTGCAAGTAGATCCACATGGTATGTAATTAAAACATAAAACCACGTTATATGGGGATAATCTTGCCTAAAAAATAATGGAATCAAGTGAGTAGATCCACATGGTATGTACTTAAAACATAAAACCATGTTATGAAGGGATAATCTTACTTGAACCATTTTTAATGAACAAAACTTTTCAAACCATTTTCTATAATTCATATGATGATTATCAGCACTCTATAAGAATTAGAGTCTCTAATCAACATCATAACTTTATGATTCAACAGGAAGAATGAATCAAAATTTAAAGCGTTTAAAGGCTTTCTTTAAAGAACTCAACTCAAACTAAAAAATGAGCGGGCCCTGATACCAATTGTTGGAACAATTTATGACCCTGAATGCCATACTCATATTTAGAAGGAGTTTGAGGAAGAAGATGAAGGCGGAAGCGATGATTACCTGTTGAATCCATTGTTATTGACTTTAGGGAGATATAGAAGAAGAAGAAGAAGAAGAAGATGTAGGAGAATGGATCTTCTAAATGATAGTGTCTCTTAATCACTCAATATTCTTCCAACAATATGAAGATGACTTAGATGAGAGAAAATAAGAATGTAGTTATTTCTAGGCTTGATGGAAGAGCCTTTATATATGAAACATGGTGACACTTCAAATAGGGACCATACCTATTCATTTTTTAAGCAATGTTGATTTACCATTTTGCCCATCATAAATAGATAAATAACATTTCAGGGATTCTACACATTTTATTATTGACTACACTTCATATTAACATTATACTTATAATTTTATGTATGGAAATTCACTAAATGACTTGTGTTGCAAGCCATGATCTTACAACCTTAAATTGCCAAATGATTTATTAAAGCCCAAAATATAATTATGAATTTTCGGGTCATTACATTAGTGATAGTTGTGGCACCAAACTGCAATTTCGCCTTAAAATAATGTTCTTATTTCCGTCACTAGAAATTTATGTTCAACCATCTGTCGTCCAAAATAGTCTCTTATTTTTCTTCTAAATAATTGACTTTGTGGATCAAATCCTTTTGTGAATTACGTATGAAGTTGTTCATAATTTTGATACTTGTTTCTATCTATAAACAGTCGATCGATTTTCAAATGTGTCACGCATAGATTCACAACAAATACTTTGATTTTGACATTTTCTTATAAGGTGGTCCAATTTGATCAACAATAATTCATAATAATAGGTCTGTTAAAATTAAAATATTCTATTCCAGAACTCCCATTTTCTCAGGTTGATATTTGATAAGATCGGGTTCTCGTTTCTCTCGAATATATAATTGGGTAGTTCAGGTGTACTTTTTAGATCAAAAACAGCTGTTAGCATGTTATTTTCTCGAGTAAGTCTCCTGTAAAACGCGTTTTACACTAGGCTTAGTGTAAAACGCGTTTTATTAATAACGGCAAGTAGGGTTTAAGAGACACGGTGGCATAAGTGTAAATATTTGAAACTTATGAAATCTCAGGAGGCATATTTTAAAACTGCAGGAGGCATATTATGAAACTGAAGGAGGCATATTTTTGAAACTCCACATCAGGCACTTTGTAAAACCATAACAAGCATTTTTTTCAAAGAAACACTTCTAAATTTTAAAGCATGCATTTTTATAAGTGCCTGTTGAGTTTTTTTTTTACTAAAAATCTCAAGAGGCATATTTTGAAACTGGAGGAGACATGTTTTAAAACTGGAGTTTGAAACTGGAGCAAGCATGTTTTAAAACTGGAGGAGGCATATTTTATAATGCAGGAGGCACATTTTTAAACTAGAGCAGGCATTTTTTTCTTTAAAAAAGACAATGTTAAAAGTTCAAAAAAATCTCAGGAGGCATGTTTTGAAACTGGAGGAGGCATGTTTTGAAACTGCAGGAGGCACATTTTTTAACTAGAGCAGGCACTTATTTTTTCTCAAAAAAGGCACTGTTAAAAGTTAAAAAAAAGTGCCTCCTCTAGAGTTAAAACATGTCTGCTCTAAAAAAGTGTCTCCTCTAGAGTTAAAATATGCCTGCTGTGAAGTATTGAAAAACACGTTTTACATACAGTTAGTGTAAAACACGTTTATTACAAGATTTTGTGTATTTTCTCAAGGTTTAGGCAAATAGTATTCAAATTTAAGTTTCAGATAGAGAAATGTTTATAGAAACCAATTTCAAAAAATGAAACGAGCTTCAGCTAAATGTCGAAAGAGCAATGCTAGGGGCACAAAATAAGGGTACAAAATCATTTGACGATATTTTATTGGTTGCATCGATAATGGACCAGCCACACTCTAATTAAAAACACCAATAAAATCATTACACCTAGGATTTTGTGAGCAAGATTTTGTGACTTTTTTGTGCCCCTAGTATTATGCATGTGGAAAATCCTAAATATCAACAGTTGTAAAAAAATTGAGAAACCCAAATTTACCCCTCCCTCTCGGTCCCCTCATATCGCACGCACACAAAACCCTACTCTCTTCTCCGTCTCATCTCCTGCGCAAACACTCCCGCTGGAAATCGAAGCCAAACACAATTCATTGTCATCTCATGGAAGAGGTACGTCAAAGCAGTAATCTGAGTGCAAGTTCATCTGGGTGGGATGTTCTTAGATCGATTTCAAAGACAAATAATTGTTACATGTCAGTTCCCAACTTTGAAAGAATCTGGTGGGAGAAGGGTAGTGATTTCCGAAGGGCAGTCTCTATATGGCGGCCTATACCACGTCCTGGTTTTGCTATACTGGGTGACTGCGTAACCGAAGGGTTAGTACATCTGTTTTCCTTTTCATAAGATTTTATTTTGTTTGAGTGTTGGCATAGATAAACTTTTCACAATCTCCTTAAAATATGCTTAGGATTTTGAAAAACATGTACTGTTAGCTTGTATATTTTGTTAGTTATCATCAAATTAAAGAGCTTTAAATGAAAACTCAAATCAATTTACTATTCAAAATCATAATGTTTGTTTACAAACTTCAGGGTATATGTAATACTCTCTCCGTCCCAAAATGATCTTCTCATTTGACTATTCAAACTTTTTAAGTATATGAACACTTGCTTCACTATCCATGTTTTGTTTATGGACTTTTAAGGCTAAAATGTAGAAACAAGAAGAACTTTTTGAGACAATGAAAAATGGCAAATAGGAAGATCATTTTGGGACGGAGGGAGTATGAGTTAATGAAATGATGTTTATACCATTTACTGGTGTTTGATATCAAACTGAAATATTTATTGCCACCAAAAAGTTGCCTTTTTCACAAATTCAATCGTTAACAACATTTTGGAATCATTTTGAGCAGTTGGTATTACTTTTGGTTTTGCAGTTTAGAGCCAGCCACCTGCCTTGGGCATAATTTTTAAGGTCGAGCCCTGAGATCTCAGCAAAGCCTGCTAGAAGTCTGAGGTTATGTAAGGTAGTTCCACTATAATGGATCTGGAAGATTAGTTTGGTGGGCATTGCAGCCCTTTTGAGCTTTAAAATTGTGCAATGTGAATGGTTTTATAAATGAGGGTACAAATGGAATTTTGTTTTGTTTCATTTCATTTCATCCCAAAACTCCGGAGCAAGAGAAGAAAAAATTGTGCATTTCCTTCCTAACTCGGGAGCACGCTACGAAGGAATTAAATTGCCTCCCCTCCCTTTCCTTCCCCTCCCCTTCCCTTCTATTCATTTCTTTTCTCTCCTTTAAAAACTCGGGAGCAGACCCTTAATTCTTGCTTCTTCCCATTTCATTTCATTTCATTTCTTTCTAGATCACTACGCCAACCGGAACATCATTGTCAATCCTTGAAGACACATGTAGATCGAATAAAATGAATCAGAGACAAGCTAAAACTTTCACTTCATGTCTTGTTTCCAACCAAGCAAATTTGTTCATCGTTAACGTCTACCTATGTTACTCGGACTCTTCAAATATGTTGAAGTACTCGTGTTAGACATGAGTCGTATCCGACACGACACCCCGACACCTGCTTTTTCAGTTGGATACGACAAGAAAAATTGAAAGAAAAAAAGAGTGAGTTGACTTCATTTATAAAGATTTTACTAATTTTAATGTTGTTTTACTTAATTATACATTATATCTTAGTAATTTTTTCATTAAAATTATAATTTTATTTAAAAATAATATTATAAAATGATACTTTAGTACAAAAAAAAACTATTTTTTTATAAGTATAGACTCAATATATATTGTTATTAACGGATCCCCGTACCCGTGTCCAAATTTAGGACAATGTCCCCGTATTCATTGTTGATGTAGGCAGCGGAAGCATAAAAGAGATGAATAATCGAATACGGTAGAATTCAATCGATACTCGTAAACGATGGGATAGATAATCGAAGAAACTAGTAGAATTTAATCGATACTAGTAAACGATCTTCAACCTAGCAGAATTTAATCAATACTAAAGTTGGCATCCAAAAGGAATTTAATCAACTTTTAGGAAGAAAAATAAACTCTCAAGTTTATTCAATAAAAATCTCAATAAATCATCTAATTTTCGGAATTACAAAAAGACCTATTTTTATAAGGCTCCTAAGACTTGGAAATCAAGTCAACTAATTCTAAAAATAACCCTAATCTATATGGTAACCTATTACAACTCAAAAACATCAAAATATATCATAAATCTACTTCTAAACAAGATATTATCACCTAACTAAGTATAAATCCGAAAATAATAATAAATTAACAAATAATTAAAATAAAACTTATATTTATCATCGATCTCCATCAATTGTTTTTAGGAAAAGTGAATCCGACAATCAGATCCATACCCGAGTCCATGTAACATAGAGAGGCATACTTAGGGATGGCAATTTGACCAAATCCGGAGGCGATCCACCCCGAAAAAGTAGGACTCGGGTTGCAATTTTCATGACCCGAGCGGGTTCGTGTTGCAATTTTCATGTACAATGTCACGATCCTACCCTCACCCTCATGTACAATGTCACGATATTATGTTATAATTATATTATATGTTGTTCATTTTATTTGTATAGTTGTTTTTGAGTGAGGTTTGATGATTTTAAACTAATTTATATAACTAATTAAAATTTAAGCTTAGACATTGATTGAGACCAAGCAAATATGAGCTGAAAAATTTATAATTTGATACGCTTCGGGTCGGGTCGGATTCGGGTTCCCTTGTCTTCGGGTCGGGTCGGGGTCAGGTTCGGTTTTGTTGAAACCTGCCCCATTCCAGAAATTTGTTCCAAAATATAATCTCATTTAATTTTTTATGGTTAATTGTATTAAAGTTTTTTACAAATTTGATTGTGTTAGTGAAATTTTAAAAGTCATTGTTGAGATTGTATTCTTTGTATATATCAATAACATTTCTTGAAATTTTATAAGAATTATCAAATTTATATAAAAAATTGATCAAAATATTAATCACTAAAACTCAAATAGACCTATTTTCCGGATATAGGCATAAATAAAATAGGTGACATTTTTTCTTCCTGTAGTTGCTCCCAATTGCAAACAAATATTTTCCTTTTTTACCTATTAGATCCATTGGAATTAAAGTATGTGCCCAAATTATATTATTGAAAATTAAAGAAAAAGTGCATTAAAAACCACTCAACTTCACACTTTTTGTGAATTTGATCACTAAGTTCATTTTTGTTGCAAACAACACATCCAACACATATTTTTTTGCATTCATGGTCAGTGTTAACGCCATACTGTTAAAGTGTCATGTGCCCTTGTGATTGAAATTTTAAAGATAATACAGGAATAACATACAAATCAAAAAAGAAAACATGGAGGAACTAATTAAAATGTAAAACACTAAAATTTTTAAAATTTTAGGGGGCATCGCCCTTTTCGTTAAAAAAAAGAGAAAATAAAAAAATATCACCACCACCGTCCTCTCTCTCCATTATCTCCTCCTCCCCCATCATCCCACATTGCCCTTCATCCATCAACACAATCTTTTCATTTAATATTTGGTCATTTACATGACCATTTGATTTAAAAATCTTACGGAGTTAATAATAGTGACTATAGATGCAAAAAAAATAAAGAGTTAAATAGTTCTTTGCATTGAAAATGAGTATTGATGATCTAATAAAAAAAATATTAAAAAAATGAAGAATTGAGTAATTTTTGACGCACTTTGTTCATAAATAAATGTCACTAAAGGGACTTGAACACAAGATCAAATGGTTAAAGATATTACATGGTCCATCTCATACCAAATGAAACTATTCAAAATAGCCAAATTCTATTAATTTCTTCGATGGGGCCCACTTGTCGTATCCAAAAAGCCAACTTAGATCCATCTCATAACAAAATAACTGTAATATATCTATGTTATTCACTTTCTCAAATTTTACATAAGCATGCCTTATTTTTTAGAAATCCTTCTTTTAATACGATTTCATTATTGTCTAAACTAAATCTTCTAAAAGATATCTTTTAGATGTTCTCAATTTCTTAACTCTATCATATGTTTTGTACTCCCTCCGTCCCACTCGAATTACGACAAATTTCTATTTTGGGTGTCTCATTCGAAGAAGGACAACCCAAAAATGAAAGTGTTTTATTTAATGAGACCCACATTCACACTCACAACAACTTTCCACTCATTATTCTCTACCTCACTTTCTCTCTCCTATTTCACTTTTCATAGTCACAACAACTACTCCACTAACACTTTTTTCTTAATCCCCGTACCCAACCCAAAAATCTTAATCCCCGTGCCCAACCTAAAAATCCTAATTCAGGTGGGACGGAGGCAATATGTATCAATATTCATATAGAATTCCACTGGCCGTGCTCGATCTTGTTCCATTGCTAATTTTAATATCGCTTCACAACCGCCTTGATCACCATCGTTTTATACTATTTCGGCAAATATATTTGAACACATTTTCTCTCATAGTTTTTCTTTTATTCAAAACACATTCTCATTATTATACGACTTTATTTTGTATTTATGCATTCACTCACTTTCTCGCAATGAGACAGAAGACAGTGATGTCTGTTGGGTAACATCAAATAGTTGACCATAACTAACTTATAGTGACAAATGATAGAAGTTTTCAAACAACACTACAAGAAAGAATCTAATATCTGGGAAATTAATTTGTAAGTCTTCTTTTGGAGATGTTTAGTTAAGTATACTTCTTACTGAACTTGGTAAATGTTTAAATCAAGCACGGTTCTGTCACGTAATCTATTTCAGTTTTTTTTTTTCATCTTAGGGCTTTGGACTCTAGGCCCCCTAAGTGAGATCAAAATGCCATAAAAACCCGTAGTCAGATCAAAATCCCATAAAAACCCACCACAGCCCGCCATAGCCCACAGCCCAGATCAACCCGGATCCTGCAGCCCACTGTCCGGCCCGCCCGGCACTCAGATCAACCCGGATCCTAAGGACCGGCCCGCCCATTCCGGAAAAATCAAAATAATTATGAGGGCAATGGGGTTTGAACATGCAACCATCCCATGTGAAACTTATGCCTTAACCACCAAACCAAGTCAGCTTTAGATTAATATTTTGCAAATATGTTCTATTAGTATCTTCGCATGGGCGAAACTAAATGAAAAAAAAAAAAAAAAAAAAAAAAGATTCTCAACCAATTAATAAAATTCTTGATTATACAAAAAAAAAAATAATCAATTTTTTGTAAAATAAAAAATTAGAAAAATGAAAAACATGATTAAAAAATATAAAGTATCTAAATCTTTTATTAGAAAACAAATATGAAATACCTAAAAAATAAAATAAATTATATTTGTGCAATATCGTATTTGAATATTTTTTTTCATATATTTTTTATTATTATCCTCCAGTAAAAGCATTTATTTACATAAATAACACCATTTAACTCCTTTAATTACTGAAATACCAGCCTAGGCATTTATTTATATAATTGTCAATGCACTCATCACATACTTAAGTTATAAGACTAAAATTACACTTATACCTAGGGTATAAGACTAAAATTACACTTATACCTAGGGTATAAGACTAAAATTACTCTTATACCTAAGGTATAAGACTAAAATTACTCTTATACTTTAGGTATAAGACTACAATTGCCTTATACCTAATGTATAAGACTAATATTGCTCTTATACCTAAGGTATAAAAGTAATAAAATCACATTTTTCAAATTTTCTTAAAAAATATATAAAAAAAAGTCTCATATTTTATTTTTGTTCCGCTCATATTTAGGTATAAGACAAGAATTAATCTTATACCTAAGGTATAAGAGTTATTTAATTATTTTTTAATAATTTATTAATTTTTAACATTTTAAAAATCATTCTCATATATTTTTAATATTAACTCTTATACCGAAAGTATAAGACTAGTTATTACTCTTATACCTAGGGTATAAGACTACAATTACACTTATACCTAAGGTATAAGACTAAAATTACACTTATACCTATGGTATAAAACTAAAATTATTCTTATACCTAAGGTATAAGACTACAATTACCTTATACTTAAAGTATAAGACTAAAATTACTATTACACCTAAGGTAAGACTAATATTGCTCTTATACCTAAGGTATAAAAGTAATAAAATCACATTTTTTAAATTTTCTAAAAAAACATAAAAAAAAAAAAAGTCTCATATTTTATTTTTATTCTGCTCATATACTTAGTTATAAGACAAGAATTAATCTTATACCTAGGGTATAAGAGTTATTTAATTATTTTTTAATAATTTAATAATTTTTCACATTTTAAAAAATCATTCTCATATATTTTTAATATTAACTCTTATACCGAAAGTATAATACTAGTTCTTCTCTTATACTTTAGATATGAGAGTAATTATTTTCACATTAAATCCCCATCTTTTTAAAAAATATATACCTAAAATATAAGACTAGAATTACTCTTATAGGTATAAGAGTTATTTAATTTATTTTCTTCTAATTCTCATATTTTCAGTATATAATAGACTTAATTGGTGTCATTTATGTAAATAAATGCCTTAACAGAAGGGTAATAATTAAAAAAATTATAAAAGTTTCTGAAATAATGTATTTTCGCAATTACAATTTAATTTATTTTTTAGGTCTTTCATTTTTTTTAATAAAAAGCTTTAGATATTTTATATTCTTAAATCATGTTTTTAATATTCTAATATATATATATATATATATATATATATATTACAAGTTTTGTTTTTTTGTGAATATTCAAGATTTTAATTAATTGATTTAAAATCTCAATTTTTGTAATTTAGTTTCGTACAGACTACTGTTACTAATAATAAATATTGCAAAATGTGAACAAAGCAATGTATTGGTTTAGTGGTTTAGACATGGTTGGTCTAGGAAAGGTCTTAGGTTCGAAACCCATACTCAACATTTTGGTTTTAATTAAAACAGGGGGCTTGGAGTGGGTTTTGGATCCGGGGCGACGGGCGGGCTGGTAGTTGGTTCTGGATCCGGGGCGGATCGGGCCTGGGCATTGGGCTTTGACTGCTTGGTGGTTAAGTGGGCAGCAGTGATGGGTTTTTGGGAATTTTTATTTGGACATTGGGTGGAGGTGGACTTTTGAATCTCATGTGGACTTTTATGGAAAAAAAATCTAGGAGAAGGGACCTCATGGAATTATGCCTCCATCTTAGAATTAAAGTATTCTTCTCCCTCGTTTTATTTTGTTTTGTCACAATACAAAATCTCGTAAGTTTTTTTTAAAAAAAAACTATTACTCCCTCTGTTTATTTAGGGCATTTCATTTAAGTTGCAACAATCCAAAAATGGAAGCTTTTTATTACTTTTATAATCATCCACTCATTCTCTCTTCCTCTCAACCACTCATTATTCTCCATTCCTTCCTCACTAATTCTCTCTCTTCCTCACTACCTTTCATTCTTAATATAATATTAGTATCCTTAATTTTTCAACTTCAAAACGAATGTTTCAATTTACTTGTAACTGAGGGAGTACATGTTTTGCTCAAATTTTACCTTTCAACTTTGTCATTTTTAGGGGTGTAGCGGTTCATTCAAAACCAGATCAAGTCTCACATAATCTCTTTTAGTTATTTCATCTTCCAATTGAAGTATTGTTCTCCCTCAGTCTCATTTTATTTTGTCAAAATACAGAATCTTTTAAGTTAAAAAACTGTTAAATTTCTTGTTTAAATTTTACTTCTTAATTATACCATTATTAGAGATTGAACCAGTCCGGTCTCAAACGTGATCAAGTCTCACATAATCCATTTCAGTTTTGAGTGTGTTTTGGAGGAAACTAGTTCCTCCATAAGTTATAAAAAATCATGTTTTTAACCCTTAAACCCAAACCTAAAACCCTAAACCCTAAACCTTAAAACCTAAACCATAAACATTATAACCTACAAAAAACAGGACTTTTTATAACTTATGGAGAAACTAGTCTCCTCCAAAATTTTCTCAAAATGGATATACATATTTTGGGACACTCCCTCCTTTTTGGGAAATAAAACATTTTTATTAGGCAAAATGCGAGTCAAAATCCTCTGTACCACTTTGTGTGCCACTCCATGTGCCACAAGTGATCTAATGGCTCACAATTGTTAAGAGTGGTATTATTGTAATATTACGCAAACATGTGAACGGTTAGATTAGAAGTGGCACACAAAAGTGGTACAGGAGATCTCGACTCGCAAAATGCATATTTTATAATGCCAAATTTTTAATCCTTGTAATAATATAAAGTATACTATATCAAGAACTTTATAAAATTTCCGTTAAAATTGATGGTTAGTTAATTCAACTTTTTTTCCGTTACTATTAATGAACTTTGAGCGATCGATAATTTTAAGCTAATTTTATTAGACTAATGAAAATTTAAAATTTGTTATCCATATACTATTAACTATATGATTAATAACAAGTTTTATAACTTTTAATAAAATAATTAATTCATTAAAATTTATTATTCAAAGTTTATTTGTAATAACGATAAAAACCGTGGAATTATCATTTAAGATAAAAACCGTGGAATTATCATTTAAGACAGAGGAAGTATAAGTTTCATTATAAATAGTCAAGAATGAAAAAGCTTTCAAAAATGAAACTCCATCCGTCCCAAAATATTCTCATTTGTTATTTCTCATTGTCCCAATAAGTTCTTCACATTTCTAAAATTTAAGCTTAAAAATGCATTCACAAAACATCGCTAGTGAAGTAAGTGTGTATATCCTAAAAAAGTTTAAATAGTCAAACGCGAAGATCATTTTAGGACGGATGGAGTATTTAGTAACGGACGAATGTGATAATAACCATCATAATTATAGGTAAATTATAATGGTCTATACATTGGATGAACACAAAATCTTGAGAAAAACATGTCTGGAAAAATGTGTTTTCAAAAAAGTGCAGTGACATTTTTGTAAATATGTGGAATTTCTTTTTAAAACGTGCCGTGACATTTTTGTAAATAATCGGAACTCCTCAAACGCTTCTGGATATGAATATAAAGTCTTCGGGATATGATTTTAGCACATTTGAAGTTCATGACCAAGAAAGTAGTAGGGCTGTAAACGAGCCGAGCCGAGTCGAGCTTTGGGGTGTCGAGCTCGTTTAAAACTTATCGAGCTCGAGCTCGAGCACACTTGCTTGTTCGAGCTCGAATCGAATCGAGCTCACGAGCTGCTCGCGAACAACTCGAGTCGATATCGAACTCGAGTTTTAACGAGCCGAGCTCGATCTTAGTCATTTTTTTATGAAAAATATGGTCTTAACGAGCTTATCGAGCCGAATTCGAGCCGTTCGAAAACAAAAATTCAATTTTAATGAGCTTATCGAGCCGACTCGAGCTTTTAACGAGCTAAACGAGCCGAACACGGTCGGCTCGATAACAAAAACGAGCTTGACAATCGGTTCGAGATCACTCAAGCTCAAGCTTTCACGAGCCAAGCTGAGCTCGAGCCATCTTGGTTCGTATAACATCCCTACAAGAAACCTTCTGGATAACAACCTCAAAAGGTTATGGACATCAATAATAAAACATTTCGGATATGATTTCAAGCACATTTGAACAAAGTCATGGCCAACAAACCTTCTGGATATCAAGCTCAAGAGGTTTTTGATAGCCAATTTTAGTGTTTTTGATAGCCAGTAAGCATTTTGAAAGAACCTTTAAAGCTGAAAATAACTTTTGAAACTGATAGACAGAACCTTTGAAACTGATAGCCAGAAAGTTTTTCCTGAAATGAAATTTCAAGAGCAACAGATAGCCAGTGATAATGTTTAAGATGACCAGTTGATATGTTATAAAGGTCCAGATAATGTGTTGAGGAGTGCCAGATGATGTTGACAAGTTTTGATTATTTGCAAAAATATCACCGCGCGTTTTTTTAAAAGCACGTTTTTTATCAATAAGGAAAATGCGTTTTTCAGAAGAATAATTATTGGCTGAATGCCTGAAAGAAAAAAGAAAATATGTATTTTGTTCTTTAATGTTTACTTTTTCTGGCCCAATAGTGAGTGATCTACTGTATGTGTTTTGGTCTTCCATGACCAATTGCATTTTTCAAGTTGGGCTGGGGAAATTGTTAGTGTTGTAGCTTTTTAAATACTACTAGTATGTTTTTTTTAAGATTTTGACTGAATTAAAATTATTGCTCAAAGATTTTCATGATAACAGCAAAATAGCGTGAAATCATTTTGGAGCAAATGGAGTATTATATATATTTAATGACTTGACACTTTACATTTAACATATATGCTCATTCAATAACGGATTTAATATCATGTTTTATTTTTCGTAATGTAAATATAAACAATTTGATTTTGAATTTCGAAATCAAAATGTTTGAATTCAAAACTGAAAAGGCGCCGTTGTATCTATATGCAAGTAGGTTTACTTTTAGTACAAGAAATGGATACTGAAAATTCTCTCTTGTTCTCTTAATGAAAGTTTTCATTTATTAAGTTCTAGAAGAAATTGTTTGCCTCCCACATATTCTTTGGTTTTATGGTTGAATCTTAGATGTGATTTACCAAACTCGCTTGGGGCCAATTACACCTTAAGGACAATACATATCAGCCAACTTACTGACTTTCGTTTTTCACTTTTAAATCGTTTGGGGTAATAATAATATTAAGGTGTAATTTGTTAGTGAAGATGGAGTCAGAATTAGAGACCACTATAAATTGTTTAACCAGAATTTCGTCAAACTGGATCGCTTTGATGGAACCAACTTCAATCGCTGAAGCAACAAGATGATGTTTGTGCTGACAACGTTGAAGATTCCTCTCGATCTAAATTTGTCAAACATTCCAGAGTCAATGGACAGACAATGATGAAGTCAAGACAGCAAGGAAAAAAAAGGAATATGAAGTGCTATGTAGAAGGTATATATACTCAACATTGTCAGATCGTTTATATCTTTTCGTTTCAGTGGCGTCGCGAAACTAATTTGACAAAAATTTGAATTCATGTACAAAATGAAAAACAAGTCGCGGATAAGTTTTAAGAATGAAATACTTTGAACTCTTTATAAATGGCGTAACTTTTATTATGAATCAAAGTCCATGATTTGCAAGTTATTGTCTCAAAACTGAAAGCTTCGAAAGTAGAGATTCTAGAATCATTGCAAGTATGGCGTTTATCGCTAAATTGCCTTCAGTTAGAATGATTACAGAAAGAAGTTGATGCACTTCATTGAAGATTTTTTATATGAAAAAAATTTAAAAGCATATGAGGATGTGAAAATCTGTTTTTCCCTTAGGTTCGCGTACAACGTGTTTTTAAGTTGGCGCAGTGGCTTTATTGTAATTAACGGGAAGTTGTTTAGCGCTGATCGTAAGTGTCAGTGGTAGTGTAAAAAAGTGTCAGGACATGTACACTGACACTTATTGACACTACCACTAGCACTATTAATAAGTGCCAGTATCAATGTTAAAAAGTGCCAGTGTAATGACTGACACTTCTAAAAACTAACGATGGCATTTATGAAAAGTGCCAATTCCAATATTTAAAAACATTGGCGGTTTGAATTACTGGCATTTTTTTTAAAAGCTCCAGCGACTTTTGAAAAACATGTTTTTCCTTTTGCTTAACGTAAAACACGTTTTTCACGAGACCAACTCTATGAGGATTGAAGAGAAATCATCAAAATCTTATTAAAAAAACATGGTTTGAGTTTGCTTCTAAAGCAAATCTTGTAGGTGGTGTAAAATTGAGTAAACTGCATTTTTGCCATCTGTACTATCTAGTTTTTTCAATTTTACATCTGTACTACCGAAACAACAAAAGTAACCTGCGTACTATTGATAAATTAGCAAAAGTAACCAAAATCGTTATCAATGTTATTGAAAATTAATGAGTGTTAGTTTTTTAATAGATGTTACTTTAAAATTTTCAAATTGGTCCATAACCAAACAAATATCATCCCTATGTTCTTCAGAATGCAAACACCATGCCGCTCCACCACTGAACCGCCACAAGCCACCACCCTTGCTTGAAATGTGCCTTTGGCCTACCAAAGTCCACTATCACCACCCAAATTGCAAATTCAAAACCTTTACACCCAAAGTCAAGCAAATCACAAAATTATCCTCTTCAAATTCATATTGCTCCTTTTGATGGTCGAGGGTTTTCATCGGAGTAGCATCGGCGAAAAATTGAAACAAAATAAAGCATGAATCGTAGATCAGAAAAATTGACCTATGTACAAACCCAGATCATGAAAACATCGAAAATGACCTGGAAATTAATTTGCAACCAAATCACACCATAACTCCTCTCTGTCTTCCATTGCTTTCAGAATCATCGAATTCGTTGCCGTGATATAGGAAGCCTTGTCGATGGGTAAGAAATCGAGGATGAGGGATAGATGGAGATGGAGATTTGCGAAAGTGCAGGAGGCGAATGTGAAGGTTCCGGTGGTTATGGCCGGAATAAGAATAAGATAAAGAGGGGATGAATCAGGGAGGGAGGGGAAGAATAGGGATGATAATTTTGGGTGAATGTGGGAGGAATTTTTGGTGGGGATTTTGGAAGGGTAGAGGGCACGGCCGATGGAGATAGGGGTGGCGTCAGTTAAGGTGAGGATGTTGGACTGGACGGTGGCGTTGTCGTAGAGGGAGATGGAGATGGAGGAGTTGAAGGAGTTGAAGATGAAATCTATGGAGGTTGTGGGGTGGAATTGGAGAAAGATGAGGGTGGAGATTGTAAATATGAGGAGGTGGTGTTTGAACTTTAAAGAGCTTCTCCATTGCAGGATGGAGAGGGAGCTGATGTGAAACGGGAAAGAAAACCTCAGGGGATGGAAGGGTGGGGCTTTGTTAAGGGTTACAGGGGTAGTTTCGGCATTTCAGAAAAATAACTTTTTAAGTTTTTAACGTCTATTAACGTCCATTAATTTTTTTTAACGGTTTTGGTTAGTTTTGCTAATTAATCAATAGTACGCAGGTTTTTTTTGGAGTTTTTAGCCATTTTGGGCTGCGTACTATTTGGGCGTAGTCAATGTGGCATGCGCACTTTGTAAACGTCAAATGTAACATGCGTACTAAAGTTTCGTGATCAACAATTAAAATTTCTCAATTCTCAATATCGCCCTCTTCAATTAACTTGGACGATCTTTACAGAAATTAGAGAGAGAGAAAGAGAGAGAGAGAGAGCCGCCAATGGAGAACTAGGGTTTTAAATCACCGCTTCACTTCTTTTCTTCTTCATCAAATCGGTATTAAATCGACAATGGAATCGAAAATTTTTGAAGAGAAAGAACTGGAATCCTCAAACAACAACTCGAGCAGGCTGTGTTTTTGTGGTTTGAGAGCTCCAATGTGGGCATCTTGGAGTGACGATAATCCAGGTCGAAGGTTCATTGGATACCCAAATTACATGGTAAGTTAAAAAGTTTTAATTGTTCAAAGTGTGGATATATAAATTTTATATATTTTTTCGATTTGTTTTCAGAATCGAGCTAGGTACTGTCAATTTTTCTCATGGATTGACCCACCCATTAGCGAAAGACAAAAGAAAATTATTATCGCAGCACGTTTGAGATTGGAGATTATGCAATTGCAGCACAACCTTGAGAAAAAAGAAATACAAGTTCAACAGTTGGTGGATGAGAATGAACAAGTTCAAAAAAAATATGCAAAAGTGCATTTTCTAGATAATTTAGACATGTGTACAACACTTTCGTAGTAATCAGAATGTTCTTGTGAAAGATATGTTGATGCCATAGCAGTTCAATGTTGTGTTATATTTTGTGGTTGAATGTTATTATGAAAGAGATTCAAAGGACATTCTTATTCAACCTTCATGGAGAAATGTATAATTATGTTCTGTAATGACATTGCTTTGACAATATCTTTTGGTTTGTATTTGATAACCTATTATTAATGGATGTGTGTACAATACTTTTTTTTTATTTTTAAAGGCATCTGTGTAAAACAATTTTGTACCACATAATAAACCAAAACAACAGCTGACTGCATATACCTAGATAATTTAGACATGTGTACAACACTTTCGTAGTAAATAGGAAACCAAAAGTGCATTTTCTACCCAACAAGTCATAACACCCCTCATAATTCATGAAATCACCAAACCACAATGTATCAAGTTAATACTTGGTGAATGTGTACACATAACCAAAAGACACCTAAATCAACCATGACTGATTGAGTTTACATAACCAAAAGACATATAACATTCTGACAAAAGACACTTAAACCATAAAGTATTGATTACTTCCACAAAATTAACTTGATCAAACAGCTTCTTCACTTTCTGTTGAAGCCTTGGTGAGGTCCTTCTATCAATTGTTCTGACAGCTCTTGGCTCATGATTTGGAGTCTGATATGCTTGACTTAACTGAGATGGTTGTATCAACTGGATTTCAGATTGCTCATTGTCACACACATTAGCCTCCCATGCAGCTTTGTTCTTGCTTGAAGGACTACTTATAGTAACATATTGTCCATGCCAATACATCGGAGCTCACTTTGGGACTTTGGCGCAGTAAGACCAACTTCTGCTTCTTGATGAGTTGGTGCAACAACATTACTTTGGTGAAGCCTTGGTGAGGTCCTTCTATTTACTGGTTTATGAACAAGCAAACCACCCCTCATTCCCTAAAACACCAGAATAATTAAATCATTAGATACCATGTTGCTTTATTGAGATTATAAATTTATTGAATTTAATAAATGTGAACTTACACATAGATAGGTTGCTCCATTCTTATCATTCACATATGCACCAACGCCTCTTGGAACTTGATTCTTTTTCACACCAAAATTGACTTTCCTAGGTCTCCTCATCCTTGCAATTATGTTTTGGATTTCATTAGAACCAGCAGGTGCACCCATCTCACCCTAAAGTTCAATAATAATTCAACTCATTAAACATAAAAAATACAGGAAGTTACATTCACATTTTTTTTTGTCAAATATGTACTTACACTAGCATTTACTTCGGTGTTTGCATCTTTATCAGAACGAGCAGGTGCACCCATCTCACCCTAAAGTTCAATAATAATTCAACTCATTAAACATAAAAAATACAGGAAGTTACATTCACATTTTTTTTTGTCAAATATGTACTTACACTAGCATTTACTTCGGTGTTTGCATCTTTATTAGAACCAGCAGGTGCACCCATCTCACCCTAAAGTTCAATAATAATTCAACTCATTAAACATAAAAAATACAGGAAGTTACATTCACATTTTTTTTTGTCAAATATGTACTTACACTAGCATTTACTTCGGTGTTTGCATGTAACGACCCCAAAACTCGTCCCTATTTATTTTATATTTTTAAGGATTTTTATTTGACTTATGTGTGCATTTTATGTGTTGCATCATATTTTATGATTTGCATATCTTACTTGATTAATTGTGTTATTTATTTAGTTAGTAGTAAATGATTAAAGGAGTTAAATGATTAAGTTGAAACTTTAGGGTCCTTGTTGAAAATATAAGTTTAGGGGCTAAATTGTTAAAAATAAAAGTTGGGTGACCAAAATAAGAAAATGGAGTAAAAAATCTAATATAACATGTTTGCTTTCTTTCTCTGTGTTTCATTCTTGTGTTCTGCAACATTCTCGTTTCTTCCTAAGGTTAAAAAGAAAAGGTAAATTTAACCTATTTCGATTTAATTCTTTTTATTTACTTATCCGTTTTAAAATCTAATTATATAAAAATGATCAGGGCGTTGAATAAGTCATTTCTACCCGAACAAAACATATTTCTGCGATACTTTTTCCGGAAATAGGTAAGTTACTAATTCCCCTTAAATAGTAAAATGGTCATATATTTGCTATATGTGTGATATGTGGTGAAATTATTGTGAAAATAATTTATTTGTGATACTTGTTTGGGACAAAGGGAGTATAATTATACTGGGTAAGTGACTTGGTTTGTATGCAAGGATATATATGGAGTATGTTTATATACCTGAGAATGTTAGTATAAGTGTTTGATAGTATACTCCTACTCGTGGGACGGTAAAATATTAACTTGAGTTAAATGTTAAATAAGTATATTATAAAAATTATACTATTATTCATGGGACGGGGAAATGAATGAAAGTATCCCTAAATGAGTATATTAGTATATTAGAAAAATTATACTTATAATTTTGGGACGGTAAAATATTTAAATGGAATAAAAGAAAATTATTCTATTATTTGTGGGACGGTAAAAATAATGAAATAAACTTGAAAGTAAAGTTTTGGGCATGTATTGCACTACTGGGTATTGTTAGTATTGTTAAAATACTAGTGAAAGTATACTCCTACGTTTGGGACGGTGGAATAGAGGAAGTATAATTTATTCAAGTTTTGGCCTGCGAGATGTATTCGGCGGCCGCCCAAATAGGGCGTGCGGCCGCACACTTATCTGGAAGATTTTTGTCTTGGGACAGAGTGTTTTGGGCGGCCGCACAGTCTGGTGCGGGCGACCGCCCAAGGTTGCTGAAAAGTTGAGTTGTTCCATTTCAAGTGATTTAAAGTTCAATCTTGGTTTAAGTTTTAGGTGATATCCTAGAGTACCTAGAGGGTTGTTGTGGAACACTCTAGTGTTTGAAATGGGTTCCTTTGTGAACATAAGAGTTGTGGAATTTGACTAAATGTTAATTGGATTTGGTTGAACGTCTTTTGATGTGGTTTGGATTGGTTCATCTTTGTGATGTGTTTGGCTTGGTTCCCTATTTTGGAATCATTGTCCTTGGCTGTTGTTTAAGCAAGTATTCATTACTATGCTAGTGTTAAAGTCCAGCTGGTCTTGTGTTGTGGAGTCGGGCAGTGGTAGGGATTATAATGGCACACGAGCCAAGTTCATTGTAAGGCTTCTACCATGGTTTCCCATTTTTAACCCCCAGTCCAGATTGGCCTTGGATGTGATGAACTAGCTCCCTCGAGTGAGCATTTGGGTTATGACTTTGTGTCATATTTCCCTCTCTGGTTACTTTGGTTCTATTGGTTATAGTTTGGTTTTCAGGATCCCGGCTTCATCTATTTATGCTGCTCAGATGGTTTTCTCAGATGGTTATATGTTTGATTCGAGAACCTTGGCTCAGTATCCATGTATGAGTATATAATTTAGCCTTATGTGCTGCCTGATGAGTTGGTCGTTATTTCCAACCGGTATGGGATGGTTGGCGATAGGGAGCCTCTCATGTTATGTGCTATATGCTATATGATTATTTGTTGATATAGTTTCTTTATGGTTATCATATCAGCATGTAACGTAGTTGTATTTTACTAGCTTACTGAGATTCATTCTCACCCCTTATTTGTTTACTGTTATAGATAAAGGCGAGTCCAGGGAATAGGATAATTGCACGAGAGGACGTCGTGGTGGTAAGAGTTTGGGATATGAGTTTTGTCAAGGTTACATTACATAGATGTATAGCCTTTTGGGTAGAGTTTCCTTGACTTCATCATCTTGTAACACCTATATTTTGGATAATGTCGGTGTATGAACATTTGTATAAAAGTTTGTAAGCCTTCGGGCTAAATACTTTCGTTTGTGAAAGTGGTTTGAAAAGTTTGTTAGAAAGTTAGTGGAAGTCTTTGAACTTCAAGTGTGGATTTTGTTAAACTTTATGAAAGTATATTTTGAAAAATTTTCTAAAAGTGTTTTATAACGTCTTCCACTCGTGTCCCGAGCGTGAGGCCAAGTAGGACCACGGGTCTGGGGCGCGACATTGCATCTTTATCAGAACCAGCAAGTGCACTACCCATTCCCTAAAGTTAAATAATAATTCAACCATGAAACACACACACAAAAAAAAAAAAACAAGAAGTTATATTAAAATAAAAGATTCAGAAATATGGACATACAGTAGCATTTGTTTCTGTATCCGCATCTTCATTAGAACTAGCAAGTGGTCCATTTCCGTCACGGTTTAAGGTTTTTAGTTTGACTTTGCACGCTTGTTAAGGAATCAAGGCAAACTTGAGTCAAGAATAGTAGTGGGTGGAGGATAAAATTGTCCATTCACAAAGCAAGTGGGTGAAAAATTGATGGGTAAGTGATGAGCTTTTTGTAATATATGAACTTTATGAGGACAAAAATATCCAAAACAATATTCATCTTTTGCCATTTTAGGAATAAAACAACTAAGAAACATAAACTGGGACATTCCAAAAAGGAACGTAAGAACCTTAAACCGGGACGGAGTGAGTATATCTCAAAATTATAGAAGAATTTAACATCCTTGAGCCAATTAGACTCCAATGGCTATGCATATTCCATTGCTTGTGGAGTTCAAAATGTCACATGCAATAGAAAGGTCCTCTAGGAATAAGAATGGGGTAGTTTATATTTCCTTGTGGGGATTATAGTTACTAGCTACGTACTACTCAAACTTTGATGAAATGTTGGAAAACGTGTGCAAAAGAAATGAAGACCTTCAAGCGTGAATCAATTGAGAGTACAACAAATTCACGAGTGACATGCTTTCAAGAATACGATGGTGAGAATGTAAAATCCTGCTAGAAAAATGGATGGATCGAAGCATCCCTTTAGAGACAACTTTTATTATCGACTCAATTTTTCAGTTTCACATAGCATTGGCGGTGATATAATGAACCAAGTGGAGTGGGATCATATTTCTTAATTCGAAATTATGTGTAGTTGGTGCAAGGACAATATCAATAGTTCTTTAGTGGTTAAGTATGAATGATCTCTATTTCTCTCCATATTAGTTCTTTGGTTCTCATGTACTCACAAAGGGGAAATTGTTAGAAATGCTCCTCACATTAAAATTGATGCGTTTGGATTGGTTTTATCAATTCATGTGATAAAGTTGTTGAGTACATTTGTACTTGGCGGTGCACACATGATGGGTTAAATGTATGTGTCGATATACATGTACATAGGCCATTAATCTAGTCTTTTAGGGAATATCAACCATTTATTCTCAATTATAAAAAGGGAGAATAGGTCATTGTTGATAGCAAGAAAAAACCACAATCAAGAGGAGTCTAAATTGTGGGTGAATGCAACATAATTCATATTTGGGAGAGTGATCGAGGAGTGAGAGATACTATTTTTACTATAGGATATACTGATATTGAGGTGTATAAAGGGCAAATAGCACATTAGTGCCCCAAAGTTTCATATGAATTGCAATTTAGGTCCTAATGTTCCAATTTTAGCAATTTGGTGCCTAATGTTCACCTTTTGTGGCGAAATGGGTATTTTTTTGGATGGTCATGGATGGAAGCTAATGAAAAATTTAACGAGCTTCTTTAAAAATTGAATTTCTTACGCAGAGAAAGGCAAGTTGGCGTTGTGGGAGTAAGAGAAAGCATGAGAGAAGAAGATATGTGAAGGTGGCCAGTGGCTGGTGTGTGGGTGGGTGGGTGGGTGGGGAAGGGAGACGAAGAAGGTAGAATTTTAGGTTTGATTTTTTATTTTCCTTTTTCAAGCAAATTTAGGTTAAAAAGAAGTTTTTAAGGCTATTATCTATGACTAATATATAAATTTAGCCTTTTACTTTTTTAAAAAAACATTATTTTAGCCATTTACTTAACGAATTAGAATTATAAATGATTTTAGTGTAAGGTATTTTTATTTTTATAATTTTCACTACTATACAAAAAAAATATTATTTTAAATGATAAAAAATATTTTACTTTGATATTTATTATGTTTTTCTTGGGTTAATTAAAATATACATTCTTTTATTATATACATATATATATATATATATATACACATATATAAGGTCGTGCTCCTGTGAGAACCGTGAGAACTTGGATATATTAGGTAAAAAAACTAATGTATCAAATGGTTCACTTAGATACATTGGATACATTACTTGGATACATTAGGTATAAACTAATGTATCCAATGGTTCACTTGGATACTTTGGATACATTACTTGGATACATTAGTTTTTTTTACCTAATGTATCTAAGTGTATCAATTGTATCTAACATATGGACCCTTGATTTTTTTTCTAATCTAATGGTTATGATTGGTTCTCACGGTTCTCACGATATTTAGGTTCTCATTTGAGCACCTACCTATATATATATATAGGTAGGTGCTCAAATGAGAACCTAAATATCGTGAAAACTTGGATACATTAGGTAAGAACTTAATGTATCCAAGTAATGTATCCAATGTATCCAAGTGAACCATTGGATACATTAGTTTTTACCTAATGTATCCAATGTATCCAAGTGAACCATTGGATACATTAGGTAAAAACCTAATGTATCCAAGTTCTCACGGTTCTCACGATATTTAGGTTCTCACAGGAGCACGACCCTACACACACACACACACACACACACACACACACACACACATATATATATATATAATTTTAGGAGTTGTAAGGTTGTTAACAAAATGGGGTCAACATAAATAATTATTGAACTTTATGGGTAAAAAAATGCAAGTTTCAAATAAGCTCGTTAGATTTTTCGTTAGCTTCCATCCATTATCATCCAAAAAAGACCCATTTCGCCAGAAAATGTGAACATTAGGCACCAAATTGTCAAAAATGGAACATTAGAATCTAAATTGCAACTCATATGAAACTTTGGGGCACTAATGTGCTATTTGCCTGTGTATAAATAATTCGCGGGTTAGGTAAAACACGAGTGTTATATTTGTATGTTTTCTCTCAGTTACTGAAATTGAAGTATTGTTGGGTTTCATATAATTGTTTTGTTTGGTTTTGGTTCGGTCTGGTTTGGTTTGGAGGGATCATACAACAAATCAAACCGAACCATGTAGTTTGCTAATATTGAGACAAAACTGATCAGTTGGTGTTTGGATACTGAAACAAACTGCATGATTCGGTTTAGTTCAGTCTCAAACTGTGATTGAACCGAACGGCTTACACCCCTAAATGGTGTAGTTGAAAGGCAAATTTTGAACAAGACATTTAATAGTTTTTTAACTTGCGAGATTTTGTACTATGACCTAACAAAATGAGGCTGAGGGAAAGCAATACTTCAATTGGAAGATGAAAAAACTGAAGAGAAAATTTTGGGGGAAACTAGTTTCTCCATAAGTTATAAAAAGTCTTGTTTTTGTAGGGTATAATGTTTAGGGTTTAGGTTTTAAGGTTTAGGGTTTAGGGTTTTAGGTTTGAGTTTAAGGGTTAAAAACATGACTTTTTATAACTTATGGAAGAACTAGTTTCCTCCAAAACACACATCCATTTTTGTGTACATATGTTACTACTATTTGAGTTATACTCTTCAAATTGGTTTAAGATAAAGCTGCAAAATGAAGACAACTTGGAGTTCACGGCTACTGCAAGAATCCAAAGACAACAAACTGAGAATGTGGGAAAAGAAATTAAGGGAGGTTATACAGAGTCTTTTCTTGGCTCTCAGCTTTCAGATCAGCATTCAGATCTCTCCCACCCACGTGACATTTGTACACAGTCTTTTCTTGGCTCTCAGATTTGATCGTAACTCGGAAAATATTTTATTTTATCTATTTATTCATTTAGAAATGTTTATGTCAAACTAATATTCCATTGACATTAAATGGGTATTTTTTTAAACAAAAATCTTATTTTTTGAGTTTCAGTTTGTAAAGAAATTACAACTAAATATCACCCCAAATGAATCTCATTATTAATTTTGAGGGATATCTTTAAAATATGTTTTTTTTTTTAGTTTTGTTTAGAAGCATAAATACGTAAGCATCCTAAATGATCTCAAACCTATAACACATGAGCATAACTAAAAATAAAAAGATATTGATTAATGATTGTAAAGAGAATATATATTTGTGTTTTAATACTTAAAACATTAACTTAATTAGAACATTCACACTCGTAAACCTTCTGACTTCCACGTCATGCTACATTAGCATTTTATAAATCTCAAACCTCTAACGGTTTTCCCCCTACAACAATAAACCGCTAAAGAGCTTTTAACATAGACCCATTTATAAATTTTTTTCTTCAATACCAATAATACTTTTAATAACAATTTTTAGATTTTTATTATGATCATTATTTTTTGTTTAAATTTATTAGTCAAACTTATATCTGTTTGACCAAAAGTGATAGTTATTTTGGACCAGAGGGAGTATATTTTATTTTTATTTAAATAAATATTTATTTAAGAATAAACGGAGTATTTAGGAAGTACTCTCTCCGTTCCAAAATGATCTTCACATTTTTTTCGACAATACCATGAAGGAATTTGAGCAATGATTTTAAGTTCATTCAGTTATCCTAATGAAAATCCAAAACTTGTATTGATAGTATTGTTGATGGTGTATTAGTAATAATTTTTATATTTTTATTAGAATAATTGAATCAATTTGAAATCATTACTCAATGTTACTTCGTAAGTAGTAACGTCATAAAGGAACGTGTGAAAATTATTTTGGGGCTAATCTCATTTTAGTACCCTGAGGTTTACATGTAGTATCAAATGGGGGTCTATGGTATATTTTTTCTCATTTTAAAGCCTGAGGTTTTATTTTTGTATCAAGTCGGGACACCTATGCAAAATTTCTGTTAGATTTTGGATTAAAAAGTTGCATGTGCCATCCAACACCTAATTTATCATGGGGTTTTGGTCAATTCACAATGGGCGTAAAGTGTAATTACCCTAGGCCACCATCTAGTTTATACTGTGAAAGAAATCAGGCGGCTAGGACTGTTCTGGGAATTGACCAACTGTGTGAACAACTGTGTATTCAAACGTTCTAACAGTTGTCCAGACAGTTGTCTTAACAGTTATCAGGTTTGCAGCGGAAAATAAAGAACTTAATAACAATTAAAACTTCAGCAAGAATACTTGCTGGAAAACTTTCATATATTAAAAGCAATTTGCAGAGTACAAATCAAATGAAAGAAAACAAAAGTATCAAAAGAACAAATTGATCTAAAACTCTAGATCGAATGAAAACATCCAACACCTTAGAGTTCTTCTTCACAAGAAACTCTAAGAAAACAAGACTCTCTCAAGAACTTAATGCACTCAATGTATTGCGTAGAATCAGTAGTAATCAATGAATGAGTCGGCTTGTATTTATACATGTTTGGCCGCACCCTTGCACTCCAAGAGATCCTCCTTTCCATTTGAGAGTCTTCCTAAAATAAAACACCTAAAAATATATCCACTTACCAAAGATAAGTATTAGTATGTTAGTCAAATAAATCAACCTTAAACTTACCTAAATATTTACACTAACTAACAATATAAACAAATCAGAATCACAAAGATACTTAAAGAAAAAGACGAGTATGACCATACTCTTCAATCTCCCCCTATCTTTGTGGTTCTGAACAAAACCTGCAAAAATTAACAAAAACATATTTCCCAAGAACAATTTATAACCAGCTAGAACAGAAATAACAAAAACTGTCAATGTTTTTACAAACCCAAAAAAACAAAAATAAACTTTAAAGTCCAGAATATAGGTCTTCTCCAAGAACTTCATCTTCAACCGCAGTGGCTATGTCCCTTTCGAAAGAAAATTCTAAATCATCATCTTGAGTCCCACTTGGACCAGCAACAATCATAGCACCTGCATTTTCTCCCCCTGCATTTGTACCAGCTGCTGCTCCCCCTTCATGCAAGCTTTCTCCCCCTTTTTGTTTAGAACCATTCAATGCTCTGCGAAGCTCAATGAGAGTGTGTTCCAATCCAGAAACAATAATCTGTTTGGCTAAAATATCTGCCTTGTGTGCAGCAATCTGATCACTTACTGAATCAATTTGAGCCTGCAGAATAGCTTGGGAGGAATCTGATGGATGAACTGATGGCTGAACTGGAGGAACAGATGCACTGGCAGATGTCCTGTCAACAGGAGTGTCAACTGGCATAGGTCAGTCATTGAAACGATTTGGAGCAAACATTGTTTTGGGTTGGACAATTTTAGGAGGAAGAGAGATGAAATCGTCATCTGGATTAGCAGAAATCCCATGAACATCCAATAGGGCTGAAATCAAGCAGGGATGAGGAAGACGGTTTGGAGAATCAGGAGTTTCAGAATAACTCACAATAGTCTCAAAAATTTCAGAACCCAGATTAAACTTATTTACCCCAATTTGATACAGAAGGAGAGTCTGCTCTTTTGTCACAATAGAAGGTTGGGATGAGGGTTTCCAGTTGGTGACCATGATGTGGTGAAGACAATTGAAACGGCGGGAAAGAGAAGTGGACCTAAGATCAGATGGCCAAGATAACACAGAATGACCAGTAATGGTCCTAACAGCCTCATCCAGGTCATTCGGAATATCAGAGAGAGGAGTGTTTGATGTTTCAAGAAAAGCATTTATTGACTGAGGTGAGAACTCTATTACCCTATCCCTAATAAAAGTGCGATGGAAATTTAGTGATTCTGACAGAGCCACATCGCGTGAGAGATTGGCATAAAACTCAGTCACTACTTGACGAGAGAAGGCTTTAGCAAACGATAAAGACTTGACCAGTTTTCTTTCACTCAGAAAATCAATCAAAAACAACTTCCCAAAACTACGATCATCCTTTACCCTTTCAACAGAAAATTTTCTTTTAAAATATTTTGCAAAACCGCTCAGCAGAAGAAGGATAATAAAACTTTGGATCATGGGGAAGGTCTAGATTAAATGGGACACTGGGAATAAGAGAGGAGAATTTACGTACCCTTTTTGAAATTCCAGCCGAACCCCTTGACTGTCTAACTGCAGGCTGAGATGAACCTACAGTTTTCCTCACAGTTGACCTGTCAGATGCTTTGACCCCAGAAGATGCATACTGAATAACACGGCGTGGGCCCTCTTGCTCGGATGGGGTTTCCTCAGAGTCAACCTCAACATCTTTGTCACTAGAATCGTCATGCTGAGACGTGGACCCCTCTTCTTGCATGGAAGTTTCCAGAACCTTCCTTTTAGCACTTCGGGTTTGCACCCTAGGAATTGTCGGAGATGATGTAGACAGAGGTGGATTTTTGAATGGAGTACTTTTTCTCGCCCTTGTTGCCCGGAATAGAGTCACCACCGGCACATCTTCATCAAAATCGTCGGCATTGGTTGCCGGCGCCGGAGAAGACGGAGGGTCTTCTTCCTCTGATTCTGCCAAAGTCAACCGTCGACGTGAACCACTTTTGACTGATGATTTCGCCTTTCTTGCCTCGGCATCCATGGTGGCACGAACTTCATTGGGTTTGAAAGACCCAGAAGAGGCCCCTGTTCCCAATTTTTCGAGACGGTCGGAACGGCGAGACCCGGGAGCCATGACTTTGCGAGCTTTGGACAAGGCTGAGACCTGGAGAGAGTTGTCGACGTCGATTGCATGCTCCGGCAACCCTAGAAATAGAGGATCGACCGCCAAATCGGATTGTGGGACATTGATTAAGTCGGCGACACTGGCGACACAAGAGGTGAGCGCCGGAGCTGGTGAAGACGAAGCTGCCATGGAGATTTTCTGCACAAATTGTAAACACAAACCCGGTGTAATGAACTTTGAACAGCAAATTAGAGAGAAAGAAGGATAATGAGAAGAAATTTCTGATGATGAGGGAAGGAAGTGGTTGACGGTACTTATGAGGAGGGAGGTGTGCCCTTACAGTTGACAAGACAAGAGAGATTTCCAGGAGGGAAAGAACTCAGACACAACCCGGTGCACTGAATGAGGGAGAAAACGATTTGTGGCTTCTTTTTAGTGCTGGACACCCTTTTAAAAATCCAAATAAGACTGGGATTGTGATTCCTCAAGAGAGATCTTGATAAACATTGTGAAAAATCTCAGTTACTCAAAATAAAACTTGCCATAATACCACAGAATCCTTCATTCCACAAAAAAAAATCACTCCCTGCATGAAACTTGAACATCACGTTATTGGATTATCGATGAACACATGAAATCACTAAATCTGTAACAAGAAGGAAAAACAGTTCAATTTGCTGATATAAATACAAAAGAGAAAAAAAACTTAAGGAAAATATGCCTAAACACACAAGTGAAGATTGTCTCAATTTGGGCGTGACAAAGTATGATCAACTTAGTTCTTGACTCGGTCTCAACTCACAAGAATTCAATGAGATTACACCTTCAATCATGTAGCTTTTAGAACACCCCCTTTTTAAAGGCATATCTCCAATGAATCTGTTACGGGAAGAGCTATTCACTCTCACAATACAGTGTTACCCTTGATCTCAAGTTATGTATTTAAACACTTCAGCTTTTTGCCTAAATGAGTAGTAACTGCAAAGATTGGAGGCAGCTTGTTCTTCCCGCAAGCTTAGATTTGATGTCCACTACATGATAAACAACACGAAGGAATTAACAAGATAATTTTATTATCAAGTCAAGAAGGGTCTCACATTCACGGGTCAAAACTCGGAGTCAAGGAACTAAAGAAGAACAAGTGATCACAAGAGACAATCGTGCTAGAATGAATGCATTTTTATTTTTTTTTATTTTTTTTTTGTGTTAACTGTATTATACCATTATACAGAAATGCAGACAGTTGTCCGCACTGTGGTGCAGTCAACTGGTAACACACAATCCGAGAGACTTCTTAAGAGAAGAAAATCTCTCGAAATCCAACGCTTTAGTAAAGATATCAGCAAGTTGATCCGTTGTACTTACATGTTCCAAAGTAATGATTTTTTGTTCAACGAGATCTCTAATAAAATGATGTCTAATGTCTATGTGCTTGGTTTGAGAGTGTTGTACAGGATTCTTGGCAATGTTCTGAGCACTTAGACTATCACAATATACCATCAAGGTTTCACTTTTAAGACCATAATCTTTTATCATTTGATTCATCCACAATAATTGGGTACAACAGCTACCAACTGCGATGTATTCAGATTCAGCAGTTGACAAAGAAATACAGTTTTGTTTCTTACTAAACCAAGACACAAGATTATTCCCAAGATAAAAACACCCACCCGTGGTGCTTTTTCTATCATCAGTGCTCCCAGCCCAGTCTGAATCACTAAACCCAACTAGATTTGTGTTTGTGTCCCTCGTATAGCTTAACCCCAGAGTTGTGGTACCACTCACATATCTAATTATACGTTTAACTGCAGTTAAGTGGGATACCTTGGGATCAGCCTGATACCTAGCACAGAGGCAGACACTAAACATGATATCGGGGCGGCTCGCTGTAAGGTACAGCAAGCTACCTATCATACTCGATATAGTGTTTGATCAACACTCTCTCCATCCTCGTCCTTAAACAATTTTTGAGAGGATCCCATGGGGGTTTTCAAATGAGAGGCATTCTCGAGGCCGAATTTTTTAACCAAATTTTGGCATACTTTGATTGGGAGATTGACATTCCTTCATTAGTTTGAGATATTTGTAATCCAAGAAAGAATTTCAATTCCCCAACCATGCTCATTTCAAATGTGGACGTCATACTCTCAGTAAACATGTCAAGCATAGTTTTAGAAGTAGATCCAAAGACTATGTCATCCACATAAATTTGGGCCACGAGAATATCCTTTTTGTTTTTCAAAATAAACAAGGTTTTATCAACCTCTCCCCTTTTAAAGCCAATTTGAATAAGGTGCTCTGTTAGTCTCCCATACCAAGCACGTGGGGCTTGTTTCAGACCATATAGTGCCTTATTTAACTTAAAAACATGATTTGGCTTATGGGGATCCTCAAACCCCTTAGGTTGCTCAACAAACACTCCTCATTTAAAAAACCATTTAGGAACGCACTTTTTACATCCATTTGATGTAGAATGATCTTTAAATAGCATGAGATTGCTAATAGCAGTCTAATGGACTCAATGCGGGCTACCGGGGCAAAAGTCTCATCAAAGTCCACACCCTCTAATTGAGTGTAACCCTGAGCCACTAGACGTGCTTTGTTCCTTATAATTTTGCCTAGTTCGTCAGATTTATTCTTAAATATCCACTTGGTCCCAATAACATTGATATTAGAGGCCTAGGGACCAAGAACCAAACTTCATTCTTTTCAAATTGGATCAATTCCTCTTGCATGGCGTTGATCCAATTATCATCTTTCAAGGCTTCAGACACGTTTTTGGGCTCATAATCAGCCACAAAGCAACAAGAGTTTACCTGGTGATATGCGGAATTCATGCATATTAAGCCGGCCAATTCCCGGTAATTGATTCTCTTACCTCTTATTTTTCTTTCTGTGTTCACCCCCCCCCCCCCAATCACCTGGGAAGTTGGATGGTCTCCTGAATCCTTGAGGATGGATCTATGCCATTGCTCACTTGATCTCTTTCGATTTCAGAATCTGAACCAGAATCGACTGCTGTTTGACCATCTGAGAGGTCAACTGACTGTTCATCCTGTCTGTCAGTTGTTCTCACAGTTTGTGTTTCTGCAGATTCGTTGGTAGTCTGTGGTCCAGATTCATCGTTAATCTGCTCGTGCTCCCAAGTGCACCCTGAAACATCATCCTCAGCAGATTTGACATTAAGATCAGTAGCATCATCAAATATAACATTTATAGATTCCATAATAGTTTTGGTTTTCAAATTATAGACTCTATAGGCTCTACTATTCTGAGAATATCCGATGAAAATGGCCTTGTCACTTTTAGAGTCGAACTTGGAGAGATACTCACGGTCATTTAAAATATAGCAAATACATCCAAAGACATGGAAATATTTGACTGTGGGTTTCTTTCCAAGTAAGATTTCATAGGGCGTCATGGTACTTCCAATTCTTAGAAAGACACGATTACCTATGTGACAAGCCGTATTAACTGCTTCTGCCCAAAACCTTTTGACAAGTTTTTAGCACTCAACATGACTCTGGCCATTTCTTGTAATGTACGATTCTTCCTTTCAGCTACTCCATTTTGTTGAGGAGTTTTGGGGGCAGAGAACTCATGAGTAATTCCCTTCGAATCGCAAAAAGAGGAAAAAACAGAATTTTTAAATTCAGTACCATGATCAGATCTAATCCTAATGGCTTTTAAACCATAGAGATTTTTCACTTTCTTGTACCAAATTTTAAATTCTTCAATAGTGCTGGATTTTTCTCTCAAAAAAATGACCCAAGTATAACGGGAGAAATCATCCACACATACAAAGCAATATTTCTTTCTAGACACGCTTTCGACTTCCATTGGACCCATTAAATCAGTGTGAATCAATTCCAAACACCTAGAAGTTCCAAAAGTTTGAACCTTTTTGTGACTTGACTTTATTTGTTTTCCCTTTTGACAAGGTCCACGCACACTTAATTTTTTCAAATCCAATTTTGGCAAATCTTTAGCTGCCCCGAATTTAATCAACTCACTTATTTTTCTCTCACTGGCATGTCCAAGTTTTTGGATGCCAAATTTCAAGTTCATTTGATTTTGCAGAAAAACAAGAGTCAGGTTCACCAATTTTATAGCAATTATCGGAAGATCGAATGCCTGACATAACCACATACTTTTGGAATCAAACACTTCACATTTAGACTTATCAAACCGAACAAACAAGTCATCGTCACAAGTTGACTAATGCTGATCAGGTTTGACTTGAGACCATCACAAGCAAAATTTTGCAAGTTGGGCAAACCATTAACATTTAACTTAGCTTTGCCGATTACCTGTCCTTTTGCACCTCCACCAAAGTTACTTTTTCACCTTTGAATGCCTCATAGTCTTTGAGATTCTCACTAGCACATGTCATATGGCGAGAACAGCCACGTCGAAGTACCATCCTTCTTCACACACACTCTTGAAGGAGGTGAGCCACTTTGCATTGCTGAGTATTTTTCTTTACCCATACCTTTCTTAGCCTGCCGCTGCTGACTGAGCACTTGACTGGGCAACTGACTGTTAGATTGTGCCCACAGTTGTCTGCTCAAGTGGCTGTTGTTCTTGTCCAGTCGAGTTCCTGTTTCAATTTAAAACAAATGGACGAATGTGTCCAGGAAAAACAATGATGACACACAATCTCCTCTTGCTGTTCTCCTATTTTTGTGAAAGATACTTGATTATCATTCAAATCTCTTTGTTTTTCGAGGTACCCTCACCTTCTTTAACAAACATGGATCTCCATAGCCTATTCCTGTCTTCCTTGGTTTCCCATGTTCAGAACCTCTTCTAATTTAGCCTTGCCTTTGTTAAGTTTCATGAGAGCATTAGTTTCTTTTTCAAGTTCCCTCTTATATTTTTCACTCTCATTGTCTTTCTTGGTAAGCATGACCTCTAACCTAGCCATGGAGTCCTTCTGAATCTCACTTTCACTCGACAACCTTTCATTCTCAGTTTTGAGTATCAAAATTTCAGAGGTGAGCTTTTTATTTACCTTCTTGAACTCATTGAGTTGTTCCATTCGCTTGGACCAATCTGCGAACAACTCACATAGTTCTCATGTAGTTCCTCATACGAAAGGAAATCATCCTCTTCTGCTTTGACTCATCATCTTTACCTGCACATGTGGAGTTCAAGCAAGTATATTCAGTAACTTCTTCTGTGCTGACACTTGACTTTTCATCGTCACTGTCAGATTCACTGTCATATTCACTATCACTATGACTAGCATACACACACGATTTTCTTTCAGAATTCGAAGATGAAGGAGGTGATGATTTTAAAAAAGAAGTTTCATGAATAATTAATCTCCTTCTAAGTTCCATGAAACTCATATGTTCTAGATCATAGAATTCTTTCATCACAGAAATTATCCCATCAAAACCTCTTGGGATGGATGTTAACACCTTGTTTACAAGCCTATTATCAGAAAAAGATTCTCCTAATACTTCTAACTCATGAGCAATTTTTTCTATAGTTTCAGTAAAATCAATCACAGTTTCACTCTCCTTCATTTTTATGTTTTCAAAACAATGATTAACACCAAAAACCTTCTCTGTTCATAGTCAGTTGATCTGTCATCTGACTGCACAACCTCACTATCACTTTTACTGTCAGAGAGAGATGACAAAGATGAATGAAGACATAAGAGATTAGCAATCTCTTCATCATCATCTGAATCACTCAAGGTAGCAGTTAAGCTCATCCCTCTCTTTTTAAGTGTGTTAGCACACTCATTTGCATAGTAGCCGTATCCCTGACACGCCCTACACTGAACCGACTCAATCGGTTTTTTGCCTTCAAATCCGGTTTTGTCACACCGGAGTCCTTTTTGAATGGTTCAGCCTTGGTGCAGGAGTGAATCCTTTGTTAGGAAATCTCTGTTGTCGTTTTTTATTCAACACATTTTTAAACTTTTGAGTGATCATAGCACACTCATCTTCCTCCAGGGTTGACTCATCCATGTTTTTAGACAGTTCCACAAGATCTTTGGACACAGTTAGAGCACTGGCAATAGCAATTGATTTGCTTTGCTAGTCTTTTGTACTTCAAGGTTCAGTTCAAACGTGTAAGAATACTCAGAACCTTTTCAAGACTCACTTTCCTCGTGTCACAGGTTTCTTCAATGACAGAAACCTTGATATTAAACTTTTCTGGGAGAGTCCTCAAGACTTTACTCACAAGCCTCGCATTGGAAATAGATTCTCCTAATGCAAAGGATTCATTAGAGATATCCATTAATTTTGCAGAGTAATTTTGAATAGTCTCATCTTCTCCCATCCTTAGATTCTCAAACCTCAGTCATAAGTCTTCTCAGTTTAGTTTGTTTAACACTATCTGACCCTTCACAGTGAAGTTGTAAAATGTCCCAAGCATTCTTAGCCACAGTATGGTTAGAGAATAACCTATTCAGATTATGATCAACATGATCAGAGATTGCAGCCATTGCCTTAGCATTGAAGTTAGCAAGAGCATCTCTTCTGCATTCCAGTCTTGCTCGGTTTTGGAACAAAAATTTTATCTTTTTTTTCTTCATCAGATGCAGATGCTTTGCCTTTGGATCAACCCATTCATAGTAGGGGATGTGTATCCCACTAGAATGCTGACCCATGCCCGATGATCAATGTTCTTGATGTACATGATCATCTTAGCCTTCCAAATGGTATAGTTAGAACCATCCAGAGTAGGCGGCTTATTACGAGTATGAGAACAGTCCATACTGGCCATAACAGATCGATCTCAGTGTATCGAGACCGGCTCTGGTGCCAATTGAAAGAAATCAGGCGGCTAGGACTGTTCTGGGAATGACCAACTGTGTGAACAACTGTGTATTCAAACGTGCTAACAGTTGTCCAGACAGTTGTCTTACAGTTATCAGTTGTCATCGGAAAATAAAGACCTTAATAACAATTAAAACTTCACCAAGAATACTTGCTGGAAAACTTTCATATATTAAAAGAAATTTGCAGAGTACAAATCAAATGAAAGAAACAAAAGTATCAAAGAACAAATTGATCTAATACTCTAGATCGAATGAAAACATCCAACACCTTAGAGTTCTTCTTCACAAGAACTCTAAGAAAACAAGACTCTCTCAAGAACTTAATGCACTCAATGTATTGCGTAGAATCAGTAGTAATCAATGAATGAGTCGGCTTGTATTTATACATGTTTGGCCGCACCCTTGCACTCCAAGAGATCCTCCTTTTCTTTATAGTCTTCCTAAAATAACACCTAAAAATATATCCACTTACCAAAGATAGTATTAGTATGTTAGTCAAATAATCACCTTAAACTTACCTAAATTATTTACACTAACTAACAATATAAACAAATCAGAAATCACAAAGATACTTAAAGAAAAAGACGAGTATGC